>OZ007523.1:4419473-4991142 GCA_963931895.1 Eupithecia pulchellata
CCCCGCGCGCCGCGCCGCGCCGCCGCCGCGCCCCGCCGTCGCGCCGCACTAGAGTGACTTGTACAGTTAGAATAATGAACGTGATAAGTGATAACTATTGTCGAACACTGTAATCTAGGTATATTTTGTTGTGAATCGGTACTTCTCAATTTGTATTTATAAAGTAATTATTTTGAAATAAAGACTGTCAGTCTTACTAATTGTTTCAATTTCTATTCTTCTATTCCGACACTACCTATATCTTCACATTAACCCCTACTACCGCGCAGCAAAAAGATAAGAAAGTAGAAAATTTCAAAAACAGCATTAGAAATACATACCTACATGTATACGATTTAAAAAAATCAATCAATTAAATCCGGTCGATTCCCTGGCTTATTCGTCAACTCGCTCGAAATTGTTTATGATTAGAGTTATCTGAGCGCTTAGTGTGCGCAATTCCTTTCAAATACTTTCCTTCGTTTACGAGTAATTGCTGTAAATTTCGCGGCTTGCAGCGCTCGAGCTGCTAAATCGAGAGGAACTACTTTATACAGGGTGTTAGATAGGTCGATGCGAAGCCGTGAGGGGGGGGGGGGGGTAGGTCACCTCGTTAGCATTAGATTACCTTAGTCCAATGTTGTCGAGTTCCCGTGTTAAATTAAACATTGATCAAAAATTAAAATGATTTAGTAGATTCAAACATTCAACCACGTAGATAACTGCTTAATTGTCAGAACTAGAGCACGTAAACCCAATACACTTGCTGTGCTTAGTTCACCTAGGTGAAAGAAGTCTACCTTGTGCTTTTTGAAAGCTGTACTTAGTTCACCCGGTTGCATTAAGTCTACCCTGCGTAGCACTTGCAATGCACCCAGGTGATTTAGTTGAGGTGAATTAAGTCTACCGGGCCCTATTTTATTATTATTTAGTCTACCACACTGCTTACATACATATTGACATACTGACGCAATTACTTCCATATTCGCGCATTTATTATGTTGACAGTGTTAAATTGTAGCTCCGCCATCCACTTGGCATCGAGATGAATTTGTAAGATTAGTAACATTGGCTTCACACAAGTTTCAAAATGCTACACACATGTAATGCACTAAATGTTGCCAATATTTCATAAATTTTTTTTTGGTTATACGTTAGCCGTCTTTGATCTGTGACGAGCTTCAGGCCACAGCTAGCGAAGCGAGTTCAACGCAATCAAATCATATGATTTGATTTCCCCTAACAACTTACGAGTAATTCCGTGGTCAGATAGAATAAAACAAATAATTATAAATAGGAATATATTTATTTCAACGTTCATTTTTAAATACAGATACCGCTTAAATAATTAACGAGAGTTTACATAATTTATACCAAAATTTCAAACAGCCATGCTAATGAAAATGAGCTTTTTGTTAAAATGGAAATTAGATCCAATCTTAAATACCTAGGTAGAAAATTAAAATGTTGGAATGATAAATAGTGTTAATTGTGATGAATAGATTATATTCTGGCAAGACAGTAAATGCTTTGTAAAATGTAGGTCTGAAGGTATCGAAATAATGCAATCAGCATTTACAACGCCAGCAAGATATTAAAAATTCATATATCAAAAAGATTTTTTTTATCAAGCATCCTTAGGGCAGAACAATAAAATGGTTTAAGTACTAAAAAATCTACAATAGTTGGCTAGCCCATGCTACAATGTGGAATTGTTCAGATTACAATTTGATTTAAATCTCCAAACAGATTCAGAGCCACGGTGTTATGTGGCATTATTTTATAGTTTACGTGCAGTCAACATCATGTTAGGTGTACTCTTTCCTTTACAATAAATTACCTTCCACAAATACAGACATATTTTTCGTTAAACTACGTTAACACTGGTGCTGACTGCACGTTAAGGGTTCTTTACACTTGCACGGCGGTCGATCACTGCCTGAACATTTCACGGATTCTAGTAATATCAGCTCTAGAATCGACCCACATACACAAAGCAAACTGACATGGTTACCGTTATGTAAACAGAAACGAAATTTTTTGTGTTGGGGCTCGAATCTAAAACTTATTTATAACAAACAGACTTCGTGGACCGATTTTTATAATTCTCTTACTTATCGCCAAAGATTTCAAAGCTTGATATTATGAAGAATGATCCCGAGATGGTCCTATAAAAATGTTAATTCCCAGGGAATAAACAAACCTCTGAGTAAAGTGATGTCTGTTTTAGTTTACAAAACTATCAAGCTTGCGATGATCCCCGCACTGCCAATGTAAAGAGCCCTATACAAAATCACAGTAGTAGAGAGGATACAATGATCACAGTTACATAAAGTTCCCGACAGCGCTCTCCGCCGGCCAGGGGTACACGGGCGGGACCGCGGGTTTGTACGAGTAGTCGTACATCTGAGAACGGATGAACTTCTCCACGTTTAGGGGCTGCGGCTGTACTGATGCTTTGCCTGGAAAGGACACGTTGGTTCATTAGCCATAGTCAAACAAGGCCAAGCAGTTTACATATCAGGCGGACTTGAAGTAATAGGTAAGTAGTTTTTTAAGTTTGCACCGGTAACTACCTAAATAAATCGAAGGAAATGAAACACGGAAACCATAGAATTCGGCAAAATCTAAATGTAGTTCTTGGATGTTGTTCAATATTAGGCTCACGCGCCAAACTCTACAGGAGTTTGGCGGATGTGTTTCCACCCAACCATAGCGAGTGACCTATCATGAAATCACGGGCTGAGTTCTAATCTTAGATCACCCGTAAACATTTGTAACGAGTTTGGAACGCGTGGTCATATTCAATGTCGTGGGAAACCAAAAACAGATGCAGGCGTTTGCACGTGGCAACCAACTTTGGCACGATGTAACAATAAATCAATGGCCACGTCATAATTAATATAATTTAACAATAGAACGTTGCCAAAATCGCAACATTCTATACGACCGCCAAAGGTTAGCAGTTTGGTTTAAGGTGGAACGTTCTCCTTGTTTAGTAGGTATAGCTTCGCTAATAGATGGCGCTGACTTTCAATTTGTTGGTTTTTTATTGTTTTCTTATTAAATTGTGCATACTATTTAAAAGTGATACATTTGCCGCAAATGGTACGTTGTTTTTCAAATATCAGTACATGTTTCAAGCGTTGAAAACATTTATAGAACTTGTATTTGGGAAGAGCAAAATCGCCGGACCAAATCACTCACACAAGCAAAGATTATAATGTGAACTGTTGGGCGCGATACACCGCCACCTGCCTGTACCTGGGTGCGAATAACTCTATTTTATCTAAGTACATTTTCCTATTTGTTTCTTGTTAGTGAACATATTTATTGTGCGTAAGCCTGCAAATGCAAAATCTGCCTGTTGTGACGTTGTGATTTATCAAAATTATCCTGATCGCATATTTTATATAAGAATCTGAAGTACCAAGTATTGGTATAAATAAATTCGTGTTTGTTTAGCAAGCCTTCCTAATTGATTCGATTATAATAAATCGTTGATGGAATTTCTGCGTAATCAAACGAAGTATCTTGTTTGACCTCGGCCCCTATCACACAAAAACAAAGAGAAGTGTGCTATTATTATCAAATAAGAAATTAGGTGTCATTGATTTTCTCTACACTTTAATTTCAATGCAATTTTGTTTATTGGGGACTTGGTAATATACAGGTAGTTGATCCTGGATCTGATAAATAATGATTCATCATTACAAAACTTTATTCATTACTTCTTCAAGATCAGAGGTATTGTCGCGCGGCGGGAATTGAACCAGCAACTTACTGTGTTGCAGAGTGATGTCAATAAATAAGTACTTATCGTGATATCTAGTATCCCTAGTTTTCGAAAAAACGTTTGAGAGGTAGGTAATTTTAAATATTAGATGCCACCCAATAATTTAGGTAGGTATATTAAGGTGACGCATTGATAAACAATTATTTGAAATCGGGAACCACGCCCCCATGTGACGCGGCTTGGTATCGGGCGCTGGGACATAGACGTCATGGAGTCGTCTTACCTTTATTTATATTTTATATCCATTTAAATATTTTATACTTTTATAGGGGAGCTGATATTTTTTGGAGGTTCTATATCGATAAAAAACATTATTTGACGACGCCTGTGTCGCGGTTTCAACTTTTGCGTCTTTCGCATCAGGTCAAACATTGTGTGATGAACATATAAAGTGAACATACCTACTACATACAAACTTATATACCTACATACAAACGCCTGATTTTATTCACTGCTTCCACTCTTATTCGACTTTGGTATATTCTGTTCTGACATAATATAAGTAAAACCAAAAGTAAGAAGTAGGTGTCATGTGTTTAATAAATTTCGTTGCTAATATAATTATCATTTAAATTTCGACACTGATTATAATTTAAGTATTCAATATGTTATCCAATTATTGAGGACATAGTGGGTATTTTGCAGTCAATATTCTGAAAAAGCCATAACATAATCTGAACTATCTACAATAGCAATATCGATCGTCTGCGTCAGCAAAATCGTCAACTTCAGCAGTTTTCAGTGTCAGCAACAGTATCAGAATTTTGTCTTTTGGTTCTTCTGAAATATTAATTATATTTGACGCACAATTTTCCTTGCTATGTGCAACCACGTACCACAGTGTGCTCGAAACGGCTCACTCACACAAGCATCTCGTAGATGCGCATCTACGAGAGCTCTAAGGGGTTTTCGCGGTGCTGTCAGTAGCGGTTGTCGCGTCGCGACGAGCGGTCATGCGTAAGCGTAATTTAGTTTTTTGAAAAATGCTCGATAATATTGAGTTGTATACAGCTGTGTGAACACAATTTCATCGAAACCGGAGCTTTCGTATTTTAAACTTCCTGCTGATTATTATAAAAAAAAATCTACTATTATTATTATTGTTATCGAACAATGAGTCCGTGTAATTGATCATAATTAATTCTTGAATTTATTTGAAAATCCAGAATGACGGCGGTTGAACCGCCGTCTTTCAGGTTGTACCTATAGCTAGAATGAGAATATTTTATACAAAAATTCCTATAAAGAATTCCGACGTATCGTAGTAGACGCAAGTACTTTTATGAGAATCATTTGTAATAATTAAGATTGACATATTAAGAAATGTTTTTTTTAATTGCTAGGTAGAAATCACATGCATTTTCGGATTGAAACACGGTACGGTTTGCAGCCGCTCATGAGCGTTGCCCACGCGCCACCTGCGCTGCAGTGTCTGCGCGCGCCGTAAAGTTACAACCCTAGTGCTATAATGGAGCGTAGGTATTTATTTCATCAACTAGGCTTAGTTTCGATACTGGACCATATGTGTACTGTGCACGTACTCCGGATCACGAATTGGGTTATTCCTTATATGTCTGGGATCGACTACCTCAGGAAGGAGACAATCGTAATAGAATTTTAGCAATTTTGGTTCCATCACGTCTGCCCAGTACATGTCATCTTTTTCAATGATTTCTGTTTTTATTTAATTGTCGCCATACCAAATTCCAAATAATAAGCATTGAGCCATCATAAAAGATAAAAAAAAAACAAAAGTCGCTTTTTTAAACAAACAAAAAAAAAACTTACGTGAGCGTCACAGTTTCTAGTTCTGCATAAGACGATGACATTTCTTGTGTTCTGCAAATAGTCCGGTCAATTTAGACATTCGAAGTTACCTAAATTCCCACCAAGCTGAAAATCGGTAAGATTGTTTAAAATATCATTAGAAACAAAATTTGAAAGTTCCCCATCTTTCCCCTGTAAGGAAATTTTTTTATTCAAGGTCAAAGGTAAAAAAATGAGTTTTATCGCGATTTTCAGCAAAACGGTAAGTTTTATCATAAAAATATACCAAACAAAATATGTAGATCATAAAATTATCTACAAAAATTAATTAATACTTTTTTTTCTACGAGCCACCGTTTTTGAGATATAACGATTCAAAAAGTTGTAAAAGTTGTAATCGTCATAATATGCACACGTTTCCTCGCCACCTATGAGGTGTACTTAGCGCGTTTTTTTTTGTGGTTTCCCCAGTAGGCCTATTCCACGGGTCAGTTTTGATCCTGTTTAATTTGAAACTATTGAAAAATAATGGATATTAGCAGAGATTGAAAAGATAAAAGCAATTTTAGTTAAAAAAAGTAGTGAAATTTAATCGTCCGAGTCGTAACTTTCAAAATCTTCTTCTTGATCTTCTTGTTCTTGTTCATCTTGTTCTTGTTCTTCTTCATCTTCATCCTGAGTGCATGTAAACTGCGTTAATAGCGATGTATCGCATGTTGCCTCGTTGGAATCAAACGGATCCTCTACTGTTGGTGATTCAATATTAGAGCACAACCGGCCTTGACAATGTGTACATGCCGGAGAACAGAACAGTCCGACTTTTTAGAAAAATATTTTAACATATATTACAACTATATAGAGATGATATACGTGGCGTACTCATGCATATTATGACGATTACAACTTTTACAACTTTTTGAATCGTTATATCTCAAAAACGGTGGCTCGTAGAAAAAAAAGTATTAATAAATTTTTTGTAGATAATTTTGTGATCTACAATTTTTGTCTGAGATATTTTTATGATAAAACTTACCGTTTTGCTGAAAATCGCGAAAAACTCATTTTTTTTTCCTTTGACCTTGAATAAAAAATTTTCCTTACAGGGGAAAAATGGGGAACTTTAAAATTTTGTTTTTAATGATATTTCAAACAATCTTACCGATTTTCAGCTTGGTGGGAATTTAGGTAACTTTACTCTTATTTTTTGGTCTAATTTGACCGGACTAAAAATAAAATTCTAGTCACATTCACACACGAATTATTATTATGAAGTCTCGGTGTGCTAAATAATACATATTTACCCTTCTAAAGAATCTTTTGTCATCGTTTCAGTTTCGCCTAAACCCAGAGACGACTCCATGTTTTTTCTTTGTTCGGACAATTGTTTCCTAGAATGTTCATGTTAGATTTTTATTTTGTAGGTAACCGCGTAGGAATAAATACTAAATAAACTATAAGTTATTTATAATAACATAAAAATAAAACAATAATTGATAAACCTAGTGCGAGTGAAAAATATAATAGGTATGACATTTACTTACCTTTTCTTGACCATTTCTTTACATTTTTCAATATACAAAGATTTCATCTTCATTTTAGAAATTTTCCCCATTTTAAACACTTTACTCAGAGGATAATATTGACGATATTATATACTAGTGCGCGGAAAATCGATTGACACAGGTCCGACGCTGACAATGGTCCGAAGCGGACTGAAGGGGGGCCGTCTGCATACAAAGTGACGCCAGAGCTAGCTTGGAAGTAAAAGTCGTAAGCGCCAGAACGGGAATTCTCGTTTAAAATAAAAACTATTGATAATTATGTAAAATCCAATTACCATTTTGTAAAGGGGGTATAGACTAATCTGTGCAGAAAATTTAGAGGCATAAATCGGTTCCGTTCACCTGTAAAGTGAGAATCTATGTTTTTATGGAGCAGTTTTTGGGATTTTTTTTCTGCTGTAATACTTATCCAATCGTGAAAACCAATTACCAATTTGAAGTAAAAACATGACAAATTCAGGACATAAAATATGAATTCCCAATGTTTTGTTATTGCTGAAAAAAGTAGATTTCCCTGACCCCAAAATCGTCAATGTGTCGTCTTAAATTTTTACATTAGACACAGTATGCGTGAATTATTATTATTATTAGCTAGACTAGCTTTGGACGAGCATACCTACATTACAGTAAGTACCGTGGTCACCGGACAAAAAAACTTGAAAGAAAAAAACTACAGAAATCATTTTTAGTAGGTACTTTTTTTTCGAAGTTTTTAAGTCCAACTAGGGTGATGGAACCAGTAATCGACAAGCGCCAGTGGTCGACATTTTTTTTTTCGATCATCTATATTAAGCCTCAGAATTTAATTTACCACATGGTGACACTAAACCATGGTCAACTCACTCCCGACTGACATTTTTTAATACGTCACGAGAATCTGACATTTCATTACAAGACCATGGAGGATGGAACGTGCCGACCCGGGTCGTTAACAGAAATAATCGCTGTTTTTTTAACAGAATCCTTAAGAATGTGAGTAGACATTTTTGCTTATAATTTCGTCATTAGTAAATATTATTGTATTATGTTTGATTTTTTGTAAAGTTAAATGAATTTGTAAAGTAATTTTATAATCAGTCTTGCATCGGGGCATCAATTTGTTTAATTTATTACAATTGTTCATTACTGGTACTGAGAAAGTGACTTACCTACTCCACAAATCGACAACTGTCCATACTTATAGTTTTGTTGACTTTTTGGGTTGCTAAGCAAACTTGGCTCTAATTATTTTGCTGGTTAAGTATATATTTGAAATACACTGATTGAAACACGAATACCAGTAAAGAACAATGTGTCGATCATTGGGTACAAAAAAGTGTCATTAACTGGTTTTCACAGATTTTGTTCTAAATGGCTCTTATAAAAAAATATACGAGCTGTACATGGAGGAAACAATGGAAGAAAAAGCTGAAAGAGCCAGAATGAGACTTGAAAAAAACCAATAAGAAGTGAGCACGATGATGTTTTCTGTGGGAAAATCCTTTAAATGGCCTGATTCTAGTTATAAAATATGAAAATGTATTTGGAAAAATAAACGAGCCTATTTGTTTTAAAAGAAGCTTATTCAAATAAAAAGAAATGGATAAAAATTTACCCATTATTTACGAGTAATAAAATAAGCCTAGAGTTTAGAATTGCTATAGTAAATGTAGACGTTTTATAAGATGTTTGAGCTTTCAGCCAATTGCTGTGCTGTGATTTTTTATTTTGATACTTATTAATTATTTCTATTCAAATATGTAGTTAAGTACCTACTTTATACTAATAATAATAGCTATAAGATCTCCTGACTGATATCAATCAAGATTTTCCAGTAATGGTTGAGGCTGAATTTATTATAAAGTTTATTTTGTTATATTTTTTAATTTATAAAAGGCTATTATGGGCTTGACATTACGCACGTATATCTTACTTATTTCTTATGTTTATTTAATTCTATAGCGCTTATATTCTAATGGGATTTGTGTCGATTACTAGGTGTTTTTTACTGGGTAAGTGTCAAATACTGGATGTTCATAATTGGAGAGTGTTATTTATTGGGGGTTCATTACTGGATTTTTTGTGTTCATTATTGGAGATTTTGAGTAATTTTGGTTTTAAGCTTGTAATGTCCATCATGTAGCTTTTCTGAAAAACTTACGACAGCCATGCCTTTCCCAATAATAATACCTGTAGTTTAAACTACAAACTGTTTTAATATCTTTGTATAAAAAAAAGTTATAAGAAATCAAATTACACAAATGCCTTAAGGTGTCACTTACTGGTTTCATCACCCTAAGGACAATTGAAATTTATTATTTATTAGAATTTTCATCCTCCGTGACTCCATCTTTTATTTTGGGAAGTGGTTTGTTTTTAAAAATAGTTTTGCTTCGTTTTGCAAAAATCAAAACAAGTCAATGACAACAGAATACCTACATACCTACCTACAAAAACGATAGACATTGAAAGAATAGACAGCCACATGACAACAATAAAAGACGAAATATGTACATTTTACATGCTTGAACGAACAAAATCAAAGTTTATGAATGGTAAGCTATGGTATTACGAGTTGATTCGTTATGTTTCTCACAGATGACGTTGTCGTCGCCGCTCACACTCATAAGTTCATGACGTTCTCGTACGACACTATCGGTGTTCACCCACCAGTGACAAAAATGGACTAAAATTACCACGTTATTTCTAATTAAATCAAGTGTTTTCTTTAATGAAACATAATTTGCCGCAAATAACGACCTATATATATGAATAAGGTCATTCGTTTTTCATACATTTGTATTTTCCCAAATATGAGCCATATGAGCTAAATTTTACATATAAATAACTGTATATGGCATTGTTATAGGTCGTTATTTGCGGCAAATTATGTTTCATTAAAGAAAATACTTGATTTAATTAGAAATAACGTGGTAATTTTAGTCCATTTTTGTCACTGTGTGGGTGAACACCGATAGTGTCGTACGAGAACGTCATGAACTTATGAGTGTGAGCGGCGACGACAACGTAATCTGTGAGAAACATAACGAATCAACTCGTAATACCATAGCTTACCATTCATAAACTTTGATTTTGTTCGTTCAAGAATGTAGAACGTACATATTTCGTCTTTTATTGTTGTCATGAGGCTGTCTATTCTTTCAATGTCTATCGTTTTTGTAGGTATGTAGGTATTCTGTTGTCATTGACTTGTTTTGATTTTTGCAAAACGAAGCTTATCTATTTTTTAAAACAATCAACTTCCCAAAATAAAAGATGGAGTCACGGAGGATGAAAATTCTAATAAAATATAATACATTTCAATTGTCCTTAGTTGGACCCAAAAACTTCGAAAAAAAAGTATACTTACTAAAAATGATTTCTGTAGTTTTTTTCTTTCAAGTTTTTTTGTCCGGTGACCACAGTACTTACTGTAATGTATGCTCGTCCAAAGCTAGTCTAGCTAATAATAATAATAATTCACGCATACTGTGTCTAATGTAAAAATTTAATATACCTAAATTGGCATACAATATTTAAAATTACCTACCTCTCAAACGTTTTTTCGAAAACTAGGGATACTATTCACGATACTTATTTATTGACATCACTCTGCAACACAGTAAGTTGCTGGTTCAATTCCCGCCGCGCGATAATATCTACCTCTGATCTTGAAGAAGTAATGAATAAAGTTTTGTGATGAATCATTATTTATCAGATCCAGGATCAACTACCTGTATTTTACCAGTACCTAATTGTGCTCAAAAGTCCGCAATAAACAAAATTGCATTGAAATTAAAGTGTACAGAAAATCAATGACACCTAATTTCTTATTTGATAATAATTACTAGCATACTTCTCTTTGTTTTTGTGTGATAGGTCAAACAAGATACTTCGTTTGAGTACGAAACTCCATCAACGATTTATTACAATCGAATCAAAGGAAGGCTTGAAAACACGAATTTATTGAATTAGTGTTTTCAAGAATTTATATACCATGAATAAAAAAACAAACATTAATTTATTTATACCAATAAGTACTTGGTACTTCAGATTCTGATATAAAATATGCGATCAGAATAATTTTGATAAATCACAACGTCACAACAGGCAGATTTTGCATTTGCAGGCTTACGCACAAAAAATATGTTCACTAACAAGAAACAAATAGGAAAATGTACTTACTTAGATAAAATAGAGTTATTCGCACCCAGGTACAGGCAGGTGGCGTATCGTGCCCAACAGTCCACATTATAATCTTTGCTTGTGTGAGTGATTTGGTCCGGCGATTTTGCTCTTCCCAAATACAAGTTCTATAAAGGTTTTCAACGCTTGAAACATTTATTGATATATGAAAAACAACGTACCATTTGCGGCAAATGTATCACTTTTAAATAATATGCACAATTTAATAAGAAAACAATAAAAAACCAACAAATTGAAAGTCAGCGCCATCTATTAGCGAAGCTATACCTAAACAAGGAGAACGTTCCACCTTAAGTTACGTTTTTCGCAGCGCCATCTATTTTCATGTCATAGTATTATTACATTATAGAGTGAAAACATAATATAAATTTATTTTTCATTCGCTAATGGAACCGCTTTGGGTTATACATTTTTAACTAGTTATCAGGGCGGAGTAATTAAGATTATTCAATGAATTTATTTTCTAGTAGTTAGGTACGTTATTTTTTCCGTATAGGACCGCGCCTGGTTTAACTCTGTGTTAACAGACCTAGAACCATCGAGTACGTACCTATCCAGTAGAGGCGCCATACAAAAACCTGCCACACCTCGGTGTTTGAGAACATAGATATTCAGAGAAGGAACAAGCTGGTTTAGGCTATTGATATCGATACTTCAGTTCAAGCATGATATCACAAAATATTAACATGTAATAATTTAGCTTGTGATATTTGAACGATTGAGTAGGTTTCCAATGTCAAAGGATCCGTGCCTCGTTTACCATGAGCTTATCTTACCAACTGTGTAAGCGTGCTCTACGATCTTGACTGCGATCTTGACAGAGCAGTCCTGGATTTTGGACAGCGGCGGGTACAGACTGCCTTGGTCCAAGTCTTCTTGAGATACCATGCCTGCTAGCGCCTGAAACGGGTGTAATACATATTAAAGATAAAAGATGGATGAAATAATATTATAAATATAATAAAAAATAATGCTAGACTAGTACTAGTAGTAAGTATACAATGATGCTGGATAAAAATATATGATTTTACAAATGTAATATCAAAGTACATTTCAAAGATAGATTTAAATAACTGCTATGAAACTACAATGTATGTGTAATTCTAATTGCTTTTAATCTTAATTTAGTTCGTAGATACTTCTATACAAGCGGTCCGCCCCGGCTCGCACGAAGAAGAATGATTAGATTGTTTGTGTTTCAATTGAATAGGCTCCGAAACTACTGGACCGATTTGAAAAGTTCTTTCACCATTCGAATCCTAAAATTTCAATTGAACATACGCTATATAATATTTTCACAAAAGTTGGGATCCGCATTAAAAATAAAATTTTTGTTAACTATTCGTGCGAAGCCAATAAAATATTTATCTAACAATATGTACGAGTTGTTGTTTGGAAGGGCGGACCGCTAGTGATCCAATAAAATATTTATCTACGTACGTACGCGTTGCATGGAAGGTCTTACCTCAGCAGCCAACAGCATGAAGTCATCAGATATGTCCACGATCCCGGCGCAGATGACTCCGAGCGCTAGGCCGGGGAAGATGTACGCGTTGTTCCCCTGCCCCGGACGCAGCACCCGCCCGTCCTTGGTCTGGTAGTCGGGGAATGGGGACCCGGACGCGAAGATTGCACGCTCCTGGAATATTTACATGTCTTATGTAGGTTAGTTACTTGTTTCTGGACAGGTTTCCGTAACTAGGCCACAGGTGAGCCCTTTTTGCGTAATTTGGATACTTATAAGATTGAATTTTTATGTAAGATAAGATAATTACATCCTTATTGCATATATATTATAAATCAGTACCTATATATTATATATTATAATCATCATCATCATCATCATCAGCTCACATTAGTCCACCGCTGGATATAGGCCCCTAATGAGCGCCATAGCGCCCTGTCTTCAGCTTGTCGCATCCAGCATCTGTCAGCAGTCTTTCGCAGATCGTCATCCCACCTGGCCGGAGGGCGTCCTACACTACGTTAACCAAGTCGCAGTCTCCACTCAAGAACACGTTTACCCCAGCGGTTATCGGTTCTTCGCGAAATATGGCCAGCCCAAAGCCACTTCAGTTTGCTAATTCTCTGAGCTATGTCTATGCCTTTAGTTCTCTGTCGGATGTAGGTATTCGTTACGAATCCTATCCTTCAGAGAAACTCCGAGCATAGCTCTTTCCATAGCTCGCTGAGCGACTTTGAACTGGTGGACTAACCCTATCGTGAGTGTCCACGTCTCAGCTCCGTAGGCCATGACTGGTAGGACGCACTGATTAAAAACATTAGTTTTTAAACATTGCGGTATGGATGACGAGAAGACTCGACGTAGTTTTCCGAACGCTGCGCAGCCTAGCTGGATCCTCCTCTTGGCTTCCTTCTCGAAATTATTTTCACCCAACTGCAGAATCTGCCCGAGGTAAGTGTACTCAGAAACAATTTCGAGAAGGTGGCCATGTACGATCACCGGTCTTGGATCAGTGTGGCCATTGATCATGACTTTGGTTTTATCACCAAAGTCGCATAACGCGCCGCTAAACTGTTGGAGAAACACCAAAACTTAATTTTCCCATTCGTATACGTAAGCCTGTGTGCGTGAACCAGCTGTGAAACTGGCTCGTCAAGGCGAAGATTTTCGACGTTTTTCGTGTAGGTTATTTTGTATCTAGTATTTACCTACCTAAGCTACCTACGAATCGTCGTCAGCGGAATTATGGATCACTCACATCAGTGTTAGAGTAGGCCTCTTCAGCGGTGCACTCGGCCTTGCTGGTGGGGTTGGAAAGAGCGAAGATCACGGGCCGCTCGTGGTTGGCCGCCATCTTGCGGAGGATGGCGGGCGAGAACGCGCCGCCGATCGCCGCCGCACCTGGCCGACCGAACACATTGGGACCATTGGCTTTTGAAACCGTGGTTACAACTACAACAGATCTTAGAGGATACTTTGTTCCGATTAACCTTCATCATCCCATCACATGTCAACTAAATTATATGATTAAATAATGACGACCTCTATGGCGCGGTAGGCGAAGGTCCACCTGCGATGCAGGAGGTTGCGGGTTCGATTTCCGTCTCGGGACAAATATTTGCAAATTGCAAATATTTGTTCAGGGTGTTCTGGTTGTATTCTATGTATAATAAAAAATATCTATCTATGTAGGTACTCGTATATTATAATGTAGGTACACAGTTATATAGTACCCATAAAACAAGCTCTACTTAGCGTGGGGCTAGATAATGCTATGCTGTGTGAATAATCGAGCATTATTTATTTATTTATAAATGCCGGACAATCCACACAGCATCATCTAGCCCCAAGTTAAGCAGAGCTTGTGTTATGCGTACTAAATGACTTGCTATTCCTCCACAAATTAGGTGAAGTGCTATTAATCAAATTCCAAATATTCGTAGTACCTATCATCATCATCATCATCATCACCAGGCTATAATAGTCCACTGCTGGACATAGGCCTCCCCTAATGAGCGCCATAGATGGCATCATGTAGTACCTATAGTTATTTAAAATACAATGTTATAAAGAGGAAATATTTTATTGATTGTTTGTTTGTTTAAATTAAATAGGCTCAAAGTACTGAAGTTATTTGAAAAAATCTGTATTAGAATCCTAAATCATCCCTGATGAACATAGGCTATAGAATATATTCAGAAAGGATCGGTATCAATACTTCAATAATGTACCTAACCCAAGCTGTTAATTTTTGTGAAGCCGTGGCGGACCGATAGTATTCCAAATAAGAAAACAAGTTGCAACACAACCACACCCATCAGTCATGTAGCCCTACGGACTGATCGATGTGAATAACATAATCACGCCTACATCATCAACATAATCAGGCATCATCAACACAATTAGGCATCATCAATCACACAATCAGGCATTATCAACACAATCAGGCATCATCAACACAGTCAGGCATCATCAACACAATCAGGCATCATCAACACATTCAGGCCTCATCAATCACACAATCAGGCATTATCAACACAATCAGGCATCATCAACACAATCAGGCATCATCATTACAATCAGGCCTCATCAACACAATCAGGCATCAGCAAAACAATAAGCCGTGGAGTAACTTCCCCTGCTGGAACGTAATGCCCAGCACGGTATACTTAGAACAACAACATCAGCCCATAATAGTCCACTGCTGGAAATAGGCCTCTCCTAGTCAGCGCCATAGATGGCAGGTTTTATCATTTGGGGGTTATTGCCCATAACGCTGTGCATGCGAGTTGGGGATCGCAGTTCGGTGGAGTTGTTCTACAGAGGGCGCTGCTGCCCGCCCCCGATGTCTCCCTTAGTCGCCTCTTATGATACCCGCGGGAAGAGTTGGGGTGGTGAAATTCTATGCCGGCACCACACGGTATACATAATACTCAAGTAATATGTGGTCTGTGGGTCACCCTCGCGCGTTTGTTGAAGAGTTGTAGTTCAAACTGCGAACGGAGGCCGATGTTAAGTTAGCCGAAGACAGCTCTTCTTTCCAATTTATGATTTTCCACCAAATATAGGTACCAAACGGCGAAATGTGTCAAACTCAACCAATATGATCGCAATTCATTTTATAAGAGAATTATGTTAACTAATGAATCTTAAATTCAAATAATTCTTGGCATTCAAAGGTTGCCTCGAAAAGAAGAAAGGGCGCTTCTAGTAGGTAATAAAGCCGCCCATTGTACATGTCTTTTGTTATTTTTTTTCTTGTTCTGGTGTACAATAGAGCATCTTTGGTATACATTATTTTATTGTAGGTACATCCTACAATCTCTTTGCAAAGATAATAAAGTTGGGTTGCATACATTTCTCCGATTTGCGCCCTTTAAGTTCATGGTTGGTTGGAAACCCAGTAGCTTTAGTTACGTTTTCTGTAGGCAGCAAAAGCCGCAGCAGATTTTTACAGTTTTCTAAGGAAATATCGAGTGATATTTTCTTTGAAAACTGTCAAAAATAAGCTTCTGGGGGTCTACTTTGAAAAACGAAATATAGAGCTTCGGATGACGGACCGCACAGATATTGATGACGCATTCGAAGTAGCGGTAAGCCGCCATGCTGCTTAGAATGCGTCATCAATATATTTCAAGTCGCATGAAATTAACAACAAACTTGCAGCGACTCTACACACCAAAGTCGGCGTAACAGCCCAGAGCGTGATGCGGCTGCAATCCACAGATTCATAAACTGAAATGTCGTACCTACCATTAGGCAACATTTCAGTTTATGAATATTGAAAACTGAATTTGGTGTGTAGGAAGAATCCATTGTTCGTTGTTAACTTCATGCAATCCGTCATCCGAAGCTCTATAATTCGTTTTTCAAATCAGGCCCCGCTTCCGCCGTCCACCCAAAACGCACGTTCCATGCGGCTAACTTCGCACCGGTCTCCTTTGGCTGCTCTAGCTACCACTAACCAATAAGCACGGAGGGTTTGACCTCCGTAACCACTTCCTCTAGCGTCTGAATTGGTGAATGATCCTTCGCGAACTTTTCCTTGTGCTGGTTTAAACCACCTTCCGGACGGTTCCTCACGATTAGTCCCTGGAAATTTAAAAATATGCTAGAAGCTTATACTAATAATGTCAACTGTTGATGATGGTTTAGGGTTTTCTAGAATATGGCTGACAACTATATAGGCATAACTATATATGACAACCATATAATAAATCTCTAGGTAGCGGCACTTAGACAAATTAAATAAGAATTTAAGTGGGTCAACTACGAGCTGAGAGCGCTTAGATTCACACATACAGAATTTAATTATCATTATAGAAACGTCTACCTTAGATTTTAAAAAAGACAAAGACGAAAGTATAACAAATTAAAAATATCTGTTTATACATCTTAAAACATCGTAATATCGGTAGGTTTTATATATGCTTTTAGATCGTAAAATTGATTTTTTTTTTTACCTTGGAGTCCACCATCCAGATCTTGCCTCGCGCGTCCTTCTCCGAGCAGCCCTCTTGCTTCATGGCCATCACACACAGCTCCGCGATGCCGAGAGATGCCTGGAATCATCACGGTTTTGATAATATTTACGATTGATTGTTGATTTGGTCTAAAAGGAATAACGGTTAAAGGTTAATTGGAAAATCTAAAGCTGGGCTTCACGTGCCGGTCTCCTTGACCTGAGTGATTAGGTCTTCTAGACTTCGACATACATCGACGGTTACGTGTGCTATGGGGGACACGAGAGTAGAAAAAAGATAAAACACCAACTTAAAAATAATACGACAATAGTCCGCTGTTGTTCTTTTCCGCGCTGCCATGACACGTCTTGATTCCAAAAGGTTTTATTTTTAAGAACATAGCGTTACCTCTCCTGCGCCCTGGAAAACAAAGATGTTGTTGGAGAGCTTGGTGCCGGTGACGCGCAGGCTGGCCAGCAGCCCCGCCACCGCCACCGACGCTGTGCCCTGGATGTCGTCATTGAATGTGCAGTATCTGTTCACATATACAATACTGTCATTTACCATACACAATCTTTATATAATTCCAAAAACTTAATCCGTAGGTAGGGAGCTCAGCTGTTTTTTTTTTAACTTTGCTCGAAGTCTGATTTAGTCTGATGTGAATATCCAGACATAGAAATGCTTGTACACTATAGGTATAGTGTATACTTCATTCCGTCAGGTTTTGGTGCCAAGTCTATACTCACTTGCCACGGTACTTCTCCAGCAGCCTGAAAGCGTTAGCGTTTCCAAAGTCCTCGAACTGAATGAGGCAGTTCTGTCCGTAGCGGCGCACCACGGCCTTCATAAACTCTTCGATGAACTCGTCGTACTCTGCGCCACGAACTCGCTTCTGCCGGAGTCCGATGTAGAGAGGATCGTCGAGCATAGACTGTGTGTTCGTGCCTACGTCTGGAGATGAGGAAAAACAAAGGTTAATCAAACAAACCAAAAGATAACACACTATTACACTGTGGCTTTGTGCGCTTTGATCGAAAATTTGAGAAAACACAATCAATAAATCTAATTTGTTATTAAAAAGCAAAAAAAAAGGGTATTATCCAGGATAAAATATTTTTTTTTCAGTTCAAATACTTTTTGTAACCTTCTGTTACTTGTTAGGCACAGGTACAAGCGAAGCTTCAGTTTAACTTGTCTTTTGAGGCATACTAATACTAACCCAGTGTGATAGGCAGGCATTGGTGCGGCTTGATCCCGCCGAGCGCTGTATAGAGAGACAGCTTGCCTACCGGGATACCCATGCCGCAAGCACCCAAGTCTCCCAGACCCAGGATACGTTCCCCATCTGTCACGACGATGGCGCGGATGTCTGTTTCGGGCCTAATTTATAAAATAAAATTACATTATTGCTAGGTCTCCCAGACCTAGGTATATTTCGGCTAGTCAGGTTAGGTTAGGCTAGCAGATGTACTGCTCTACTGCTCTAAAAATAAAATTTAAGATCACACTGTTTCGTCGACTTATAAAATAAGCAGGGTTCGACAGCAAGAACTATTTTATAATGTTTGAAAGACCTTATAAATAAAATATTGGATCGTCAAAAATCGTCTATTATCGAACGTTCATTTCAATTGAAAAATAAAAACTCCTTGAAGAGAAAATTTTAAATAGCTTTCAACTAGCGACCAAGAAGTTAGGTAAGTAAATTGCCGTTTCAGCTAAACAAACTTCATCAAGAATTAATACCCACTTTTCTTGCAAAGTGCAAAGGACAAGTGAAAAGTTGAAAGTAAAGTCTTCTTCGTAGAGCTGATAACTTCAGAAACTTTGCACGAGCTCTTCGTGTATAATTACGATTACTTTAGAGATATAGTTTTTTCAAACTATCTTGGCTTTTTATATTGAAAGACAATGGTAATAATAAATTAATAAAATTGTTGTATATGAAAACTTAGTCTATTTGTTAATGAATTTATAGCTAGAGGGGTTTCTACCAATACATAGGTCGTTCTGAAGAAAAACTACAGTTCGTTATGAGAAACAGTTGAAGTTAGCTCAATTAAAGCAAACACCCAATATTTAACTTCAATGTAGGTAGTTTAAATTACAAAATATTGTAAAACTAATTTATTTTAAATCTTATCTTTTGACTTTAATTTTAAATTTTAATCATCATGACGTAAATCAGAGATTGCACCATTAACAGTTTATACCTACTAAAATACTTATGTATATAAATGTATTTCACAAAATAAATAATACTTTGCTTTACTCACCAGTTCTTCAGGACATCGTAGATGTGTCCTTTATCATGGATGGTGATGAAGAGACCACGTGGGCGGCGGTAGACGAGCCCAAACTTCTGGCACGCAAGCCCAACAGTGGGCGTGTACACTATCGGCATCATATCCCCGACGTTCTCGCTGACGAAACGGTAGAAAAGGTGTTCATTGCGATCCTGTAATTCAAATTATAATTTACTTTATTATTTTATATATTATAATTAGAAACTAGCTTTTGTCTGCGGCTTTGCTGGATTCTTACGGCATTTCTAATATAAGAGTAAAGATTTGACTGTTTAAAATGTCAATTACTGTTGAAATAATTTTTCTGCTTTTAATATTAGAATCCTACATAATCCCTGATGTACATAGAAGTTAGGGATCCGTATAAAAACTTTAATGTGACGGGTGCAAAAATATATTTTTTCTGTAATTTTTCTTAAATGTCCGTGCGAAGTTAGGTCTTGCGCACTATACCTAATAACAAAAAATAATATATTGTATGAAGTGTATCAGTGATCTAGTACCTTTAACACAAGTTCTGCTTTGCTTGGGGCTTGATGATGCTATGTGTATTATTTATTTTCTTATCTGACTTTAAGGTAGGCTGGTAATGACTGGCAAAACATGCAATGCAAACTATTGATTGACGCGTGTACGTCCGTAGGTCAACGTATAAAAGTGGCGGTGAGTTGTTATTGTACCTACTCTTGGCGATGAATTGACGCTTCTACAACAAAACTCATTCACAACAGGCTCATAGTCTATGACTTCGTTGGTAATGTCAACAAAACTCCAAGTGAGTTGTAAAAATTATAAATAAATAAATTTAAAACATTGCCTAGTATAATATGTATATTAATGTTAAAGAATTACAAAATATCAGATTATCTAGCTAGACAATAAAGAACTAAAAACTAACAATATAAATATTTCTTGTTCGTTTCTTTGCTTTATCTTAAAAAGATTAAATTTAATAAAAAATCAAAGTGATCAACGTATTTCCCAGTCTTACTTATTGAAGTTTGTTTTTCTGACGTGTCCAAGGTCTAATCTAAGGGAAATAAAGCAAGCAATATGATATTTTATACAATTCAGTTTTGCATGTAAATGCATGAATTTGTTATTATTTTAATTATATGTTGTGTGGATAGTCCGGCATTATTTATTTAATTTTAATAGAATGTGATGATCGATTAGTCATAACAAATCTAGCTATGTTGGATGATGTTAGCTCAACATAGCTATTAAAGGAATAAATACAATACAATAATGCTTTATTGTACACCAGAAATATAACAAAATACATTACATAGGCAAGTGCAATCGGCGGACTTATTGCTTAGAAGCAATATCTTCGAGGCAACCTTTGGATGGAAATAACTATTTGGATATAAAAAAGGAAGTGAGGTGTACCAAATTAAAATATATATTACTAGCTGTCCGGCCCGGCTTCCACGAGTATTTAACAAAAATCAATTTTTTATGCGGAACCCTAACATTTTGAAATTATTCTATAGCCTATGTTCATCACGGAATTTTTTACTCAAATCGTTCCAGTAGTTTCGGAGCCTATTCAATTCAAACAAACAATCAAATCTTTCTTCTTTATTTAGTATAGACATGTACTAAGATACATAAATAAATAGTAGGTACCAATATCTATGGGAGTAAGTCACGATAAGCATATAAGTATATATGTAGCAGGCAGGTATATTAGTCAACCGCTCGAGGCGAGGTCTGAGGAATCGTGCTTGGTTTCCTCTCACCTTGGCCATTAGCCTGTCTTGAAACTCTTGGAGGGCTGATTCATATTCACTCAAGTATAGACTTTTATTCATAATATACGAATTGACGACCTCTGTGGTGCGGTGGGCGAAGGTATGCTGCGACGCAGTAGGTTGCGGGTTCGATTCCCGCCTCGGGACAAATATTTGTACGATCTGCAGATATTTGTTCAGGGTATTCTGGTTGTTTTCTGTGTACTTATAATAAAAAATATTGAATATATTGTATTAAGTATAATATGGTTGTTAGGACATATAAGTATGTAAATATACATGTGTCAGGATGTCCTGCTCTTTCATTTAAATAAATGGATCTGAATAATAAACTAAATTCAATTATTATTGATAATTTTAAATGCAAATATAAAAAGTATCTCTAAATTAACTTCTCCTTTAACATAGCATGCATTTAAGTTGAATGTGTTTGTGTGTGCAAGTGTGGGTGTGCGTGTTTTGTATGTACAGTGCGCGTCACATATAAGTAACCCCCCCCCCCCCTATCTCAATGTATGTGGGACACAATAGTTGTTATTGTTGGGAATTTCAGACTTTGAGTATTATGGAAGGGCAGTTGGATCCTGAGCAGCGGCGTGATAAATTTTTGCATGTGAAAAATTGTGACAAGTTACAGGGGAATTAGAAGTAGTCGAAAATAGTTTGTATACAAGGGGGGTACTTAATTCTGACGCGCACTGTACATATAATGGCTACACCAGTCTCTTTATGAGTCCGGGAAACAAGAGCTGCCAGGGATTTGTCAGTATTTGTTTGTGGTGTCGCTTAGGACACCGGTCTCATAATAGTCTGGGCAACACGAGCATAGTAAGATGATGAATGTGTTTATGAATATACAGGTATAAGTGTGTGGTTGCTAATTGATAAATTACGGCGGTATAACTCCCTGCCTCATATGGTCATAAAGTACAAGCTCGTATGTTTTTTTATCTTACTTTGTTTGGGAAGGTATGATAAATAGTCGACGTACTAAAACGCTGGACAATTCACAGCATCATGAATGAATGATATACTTAATACATATAAACATATACATAGAGAATTTTTATTATACGTAAAAAACGACCAGAAAACTTTCAACAAATATGTGCTCTTACGTACATTTGTCCCGAACCGCGAACCGCAACCAGCGTCGCAAGCGGACCTTCACCCCCCGCGCCACAGAGGCCAAAGTAATGAGTGCACTTACCAGCAATCCCATCAGATAGATGTACTTGTTGAGCGGATTCTCGTAGTTGTCTATGGAGAGCTTGCAGAGCTGCACCTGCTCCTCCTGGGTCTTGACGCGCGCCGGCAGCAGCCCGTGGATGCCGAGCGCCTGACGCTCTTCGATCGAGAACGCCATGCCCTGGAGATAAGAATAGAATAGAATATTTTTATTTGCAACTCATACAAAAACATGCATATGAAAGTAAAAAAAGAAAAATATAAACAAAACATACTTATTTTTGCAATGAGTCTCAAAACGGTCTCTGCCTCACAATGAGCTGGTTGTACACTCGTTACAACCAACGCTGGTCTTCCGACAGAGCCGTTTCGTGACGTCACGGAAGAATAAAAGCGATTGACATAAGGTAAAACAGACATAATATAACATAACATACATAACATACATAACATACATAACATACATAACATACATAACATACATAACATACATAACATACATAACATACATAACATACATAACATACATAACATACATAACATACATAACATACATAACATACATAACATACATAACATACATAACATACATACCTAACATACATAACATAACATAACAAGAAGAATTCATAAAATCAAAATGCATACGCTACAGAAATGACTTGCTCAGTATGTCAAAAAGCGATTCTTAATAAATAACAAATGACGACGAACTAAACGGTCCAACTAAACTGATTGATTTCCTCTTCCTTGCCATGTTCATTCAGGAGAATGGCGGAAGGACTAAAATAATTTAGAATTATTATTACATTTCCTAGTCGCACTCTTAACCAATCGCCCGAAGGCGAGTCAGATCGATTGCTCTACTTAAAGGTAGGTAGAGAGAGAGTAAGTTTCAATAACGAAATGATCATTTCATTTACACTATGACAAAACCTGGTAAAATTCCAAACATTTTAAAACGCGTTGTGTGCGTAAATGCACGCGAGAGAGCAATGTTCTCAGGAAGTAGCGGACAATCAGCTGTGCGTGTGACGTAACTAAGGTGACCGCGCAACGCATGTGGCCTTGCCTTAGCGTGCAGTGCGCGTAAAATAAAATCAACTTTAAAACTATAACGATAAAGCTGAACATTTAAAGTAATATCACGATTAACGAGTAGATATCGTCTTTAATTTTACAAACAGCAGTACGAAGGTTCAATTGTACTCACAAGAATTTGAATTGCGAATGCTAAAAATAAAACATAAGATTTTCTCTTGTAAATGCAAAGTTTTACCGCCTTTTGCAGGATAAAACATATTTTCATCTCGTTTCCTTTATTCTCAAAGGCTTACCGAGCTGAAACACTCACGAATAAATTACGGTGGCTTGGCTCTGAATTTTCTTTTGGTAGAGACTGCTTTCCCGAATTCGTCGACAAAAATAAAATAAATTCGTATTGTACCTCTAGATGTTTATGCTGACTGCACAGAATGTTAATAATCAGCTTCTTATTTAAGAAAACAGGTAAATACATCCCAGAGAGGTATATACATATATCTCGTCTCTTCTAAAGTAGAGCGATAATTTCTCAAAAATCTTCAATAACGCACCCTCGAATCCTCGGCAGCCAAGCACTCCGGCACCGTGAATAGTTCCCGACGTGGGGTCAATTCCCACCACTCTCCCATTCTGCGTCAATCACTTTCAAATTTTAAAATTCAATCGACTTTATACACGACCAGGAAGGCTTGAAATATTTATAGGATGCACGTAAACTAAGCGATTTATAACGTAAATACGTCGATAGAATCTAAGATAGGTAGACCAAGCATAATAAAATTTTAACTTTCCTTGAAAAAAAAAAAAAAAAATGGGTAATCAGTTATCACCCGCTCAAACTTCAGAAGAAAGTTCCAAGAAATAGTCACATTCTTCTTGTGGAAATTTATTGGTATTCGCTTCAATCACTCTCACGCCGAGACAAAAGAATTAATCTAAGCAATCCCCTCAAAATGTTCTGAACAGTTAAGTCCACAATCCTTCGCTTACAGCTACAAAGTTTTTGGTATCCAATTTTCTATACAATTTACTAAATCCTTAAACCTAAAAAGCTGAGGTTGTTTCCTAAAATTTTCGTTCTAACACCATCACCGACTGCAGCTAACTAAAGACATTTTGTTCGTACAGTCGCTTGGGAAGGATGTTTTATTATTAATTTTATTGGGAAATGTCGACGGCGACAGCAATCGATATTCGTTCAGACAACTTCACCTACGTTGCTATTTCTACCAAACGGACCAAAACTTGTCTTTGTGTGTGCAAGAAAAGTTTCCTTATCTATGGAGATTTTTGGTAGTTTGCTTTTGTTTATTTATTATCCTGGACCTGTACATCTACTGGACGGATACCACAAAGTATATATTAACCTTTTGGTCGCTGGACTGATGTGGTAAGTTCTGTTTATGCAATAAAGGTAAAAACGGATTATTACCCTACAACCACAAGCCAATTTTCCATTGCGCAATCCAACGAACATAATAGACCACAAACTCATTAATTTCGCCGGCAGCTGTCTCCAATCAACTTCAACAGGCAAGCCTTCACCTTGATATAACTAACCTATTTAATCTATACCTTGACGTAACGCTCCGGGCAATCTGTCAAGACGAGAACGGGGCGTGGTAATGAATCTTTTGGATTACAGAACAAATTAATCAATGTAATCCGTTTATCTGAGTGACTGGAGACAGGGCTTTTAATATTGAATCAATCATTCAATCAATTGCTACAATGTTGAGCAGTTGGTTATACTCGTACTGAGGCGAGGTAACGAGGTAACGAGTGCAAAGGGGAAAACAAAACCACAGTTGAACTGGTTACTCTATATACTAATTATATTTAGTGAAACCAGGTAACTGCGCAGTGTTATTTTACTTTCATTGTGTGTTTCTATGTTTCCCAATTTCAAACACACGTCCGGTATTTATATTTACATTATAAGTATTACCTATGTACTTAAGCAAATTAACTTAATCTGGAAATTTAGCAAACATTTCGTGTTATATTTCACAAGTCAAATATTTACAAGTCTTTAAATTAGGTTGGTTAAATATATACGGCAAAATGTAAAGCGACAGTCTTTCACCAACACGTCTGCGTATAATTAATTCCAAGTTTACCGGAGCGTTAAGTTCTTCAGAAATTCAAATTCAGTTGAGGGTTTGACTTTGATACTTTATATAGCGCAATTTATATTATGAAGGAAAATTCAACTAAGATCATGATACTAATTTATACATGGTTGAAAGAAATTGCTATAAAATTACTATTATACCTACTAATGGTATTAATATTTTTTTCATAAACAACGTATTATTATTCGACTATTATTCTTACAATGTTTTATGGAAATGAGTTTAGTAATATTATATAGAATCTGCGGTTCTGTTTTGTCATTATTGCAGTATAAACTAAGACAAGGACACAAGGTTTATATCGTACAAAAACTATGTATATCTTATTTTTGTATAGATTTGCAATTGCATGAAACAGAAAAAAGAGTTTCGTTTCTATTCTACATGGCATGATATGACGTATTTTTAAAGTAAGTTTTTCCATTCTATAAGCAAGTTATCTTATTGTTTAGTTATGTATATACCTGCCTAAACGCAACTAGATTGGTTGCTAAAAATTATAGAATAATTTATATATTGTTTAGAACAGAGTCTCTACTAAGTTGTCAGCACTAATTGGCATTACTGACACAAAAACGCTAGATTGTTAGCGCATAAAAGTTAACTAGGCATGACCTAGGAAACCTAGACCAGACTAGATTTATTAGATCAAGGCAAGCACTAAGTACCCTACCACCTAACTAATAATAGGGTTCTAAGCTTTATTATTATCACACAATCACTTTTTACATGTGTCATAAAAATATATAGGTTTTATCGGCCGTAATTAGAAAATAGAACAATTTTCGTCTCCCAAGAAGGCATAAAGTTTTTTTAGATTTAAAATTGCACAGTTTTTGTTTCGTCACACACTTGACAATCCTACAACGCAAAGAACTTAGTAACAAGAATCTACCTATCTCCGAAATTTTGTTAAACTCAAACCGAAATACCAAATCGCGTTTGTTATTTCCTTTGTGAACTGAAGCCACGGCAACAAACACAGACATAACTGAATTTAGGTGATGCCTCGCGATGGAACTAGCACCATCAGTGCCATATCTCGTCTCCATGGCTACGCTAATCCAACCTCACGCACTCCCTGGTAGTTTCTACATCTTTTCATGATAATGGATGGTACGGTAGATTGTACCCGTGAAGGTCGCACCGTAAGAATAGGACCCTTACAACTCAGCCACGTTGATGTCGTCAAATTAAGGTAACAACCAGAGAAAGGGCAACAGCTCCTGCACATTTTAATGCATGAACTACCACCAATAATCCTCGAAGCCCAGCGTGATTGTGGTAATCGCTAGATCTAAATATCGGGGAGGTGAGGTCAGGAATGGACGTATAAACGTAGTTGATAAACACGTAATATCAGCTCTTCTATGGCTTATGAAACGATAAAAGTTAATTGGAAAATAGATGCAGGTGATCAAATAATCTATGCAGGTAAAGAAGTCTATTTTATAGTCGACGGTGCGTGCGGTCATATTGTAGTTAGATTAAATTTTATACAGTTTTATATCAAGGAACGGTCACGATCAAGAAACGGTTACGGTATTTGAGGCAATAAAAGTATTGCTAATACATATTGCTCATGCTTACGTATTGCTACGTAGGGTAAGTCGTAGTGGTATTTAAAACGTCAAAATTGTTTAGTATTTTGTGAAAGGGATATAAAAGAAAGGCGATACAAAATGGTCCCACAGAGAAAGAAAAATCTCTGTGATAAAAAGAGACGCCATATTATTATGCGTTTTGTCCTGATTTGTTTGAAAGATCATTGCTTGAAACCTCTGAAAAATAGCCACCGTAACCGACGAAAAATTAGGAGTTTCTATGCTCGGCAATGTATATCTATACTAATATTATAAAGAGGAAAGATTTGATTGTTTGTATGTTTGTTTGTTTGTTTGAATTGAATAGGCTCCGAAACTACTGGACCGAGTTAAAAAATTCTTTCACCATTAGAATCCTTAATTTTCCGTGATGAACATAGGCTATATAATATTTTCAAAAAAGTTAGGGATCCGCATGAAAAATTCAATAATTGAACCGTGGGCTGTATATTCAACCTCTTTTTCTATTATGGCGCGTCAGAATAGAAAAAGAGGTTGTATAGCGCACGGTGCTTGATTTTCTATACGGCCAGTGTCAGTTTTGGAATGTTGAGTCAATGTCAAAAACCCTAATGCTGTTAAAAAAGTAAAGATCCGTATGAAAACTGTGAAACCTATCGTTTTAGTGTGTATAATTTCTGAAATTTTTGTTTAATACCCGTGCGAAGCCGGGGCGGGCCGCTAGTTTAATGTATATTCATGGATTTTCCGCCAATTGTGAAAATTACCGATTATAAAAATTCTTTTGCGAATGTAAAGAGAATGATCCAGAGGTGTTTCCACATAAATTTCCCGAGTATTTGTCCCAAAAACTTAAAGAACAATTTATTAACTATGTATTATTATGGTAGTGGTTATCCAGGTGTTCTCCTAAATCAGAGATATCCCAGTGGACAGTTTCTCTCAAACAGCTCTGCAGCCGATCAAAACAAACATATTAAATACACAGTATACCTACATCTACCTTGTCAGTAAACAGCGACCCTATTCTTATTCGAATAAAACAAAAGCCAGATTGGCAGTTGGTTTCCATTTCCCTGTTTATTGCATTCCTCTTCAAAGCGATAAAGCGAAGAGGCCAATTAAAGAATTCGTAAAAGGAATTTCCGTACGATCGCGCTGAATATTCCTGTTTTCAACACGTAGTCGCAAGTACAGTCGTCAGCGACATGATGTAACTTACAAGATTTAAAGATAAGTCTACTTGAATACTTAGAAACAAGCGTTTTGATGCAGAAACTAGTTATTTATTTTTTAAAATTGTTATGCCTACACTTTAATAAAACAAAAGATACCTATTATAAATTAATATAAATATAATAAATTTGTGGCAAAACAAAATTTTGAAGGCCAGCAGTGGTTTTAAATCGAGTTATCAAATGATAGGCCTAGTTTTGTAAAGTACGATTTACCTAAACATATTGTTTAACTTGCATTATTTACCTCTCCATCTGCCAATGAATGAAAAAGTTCCGAGTTGCGAAGCAAATTGCTCTACCACATAAAAAAATCTCAGTGCGCAATAAATATTATTGTTCTCGAATAAGGTTGGCTCAAATTTAATTCCTGTGAGGAAGGAGGAGGTAATTTATCCCGGAAAATAACATTAACAGTCCTGCAACAAAGTCTTGAGCTCTACTTAGTTTTTCCGTGTTTTTCCTTGTTTCGGGATTCACGTGTTCAATTTCGATTCCGCATTTTTGTTATTTCCTTGGGCTTACAAAAATAAGTACTTACGTCAAATTTTATACCAAAAGAATTAAGTTGTAATTGATTTTCTTCACTTGAACTTTGGGTAAACCTATTATTTTGTTTTGTTTTCTCCTCATTCAATTAGTTCAAGGTCAACCTGGCTTTATGTTCCTCGTCTTCGATAATTATTATCCTTTATTCATTTATCCAGTTAAATCCGAATAAAATATTTATTTATTATACAATGCTTAAGAGGTTTTAAGTGAAATAATCAATAAGGTATTAATAACTTGGAATGCCTAGCCTTGTACCTTCATTGCGTAGTTGTTGATTCACTCTATTTTTGACTCATACTACGACATTTCATATTCACTCATTGGTTATTGCGTCAGCAGGAAATTTCCTAAAGTCACCCTTTTGTTCGGTACTTGGATGAGTAGGTAGTAAAGGTAAAGTAAACCGATATTCTAACGAAAAATGAGCTCACTTTCATCATATTTTTTTACCTACCTAAACTTTTTGTATCCATAACTTTCAGTCATGCTTTATAAATAATAATTAGATAAATCATTAAATACAACTTCAGGTTAAGGGCCGGCACCAAAGCGGAGATGAGACTTGTTTTAATCAAACAATAGAAAGTCGTTATTCACACTTCTCGTATTCACTCAGCTTCAGTCCATGTGGTATCATATTTGAATGCAAAGAATACAAGGAATTCGAAGTGGAGATGTGAGCTGTGCCTCGCAATTTGGTGACGTCAGGCAGCGGACGTGGAAAGAGACGTGAGCGGCACCGCTACTGCTTACATCTCAAAAAACTTCCGATGCTCGCCGCAGGCAGCTCAGTTCCGCTCTACCCACCACACATCTCCGCTTTAGTCTAGCCAGTACGCATCTCCCTCACCAACACGCTATTCCAACCAACAGCTCAATAATAAGCTATTCATTCTCTACTATAGCTCTCTACTGTAAAGTCGTGTCAGGAGGCGGGCGAAGAAACTACGTCGCAGTTTTTAACTTTTATCATCTCTTCGATCAACTTGTAACCTATCATACCTATGTACTTGTGAAAAATAAAATGGTTTGATTTGATTTGAAAAAGAAAACAAAAGACAATCTCCGCACAGCTTCGGTGAAGACCCTAGCTGATCTCTCTAAATCGTCTTATCACGTCTCCACTTCGGGCATCATCGCTTTGGAGGAATCTGGGCTTTAATGTGATAGGGAATCAAGGTCATGAAGATAGACGTCTAGACGCCTATTGTCTGGAGCTTGTTTACCGGTCTACGTTTTGTTGTTAAGGTGGGTGCTGACCGGTGTTTATAGGGTGTAATGTACCATCAGTTTCACTTTATCCCAAACTTTGATATTGTCCCTATGTATATACATTGGCAATTACAAATTTGATCTCGCTTTAAAGATTATAGTAACCTTAGAGTAAAATCTTGTTATATATACGATAGTCAAATTACCAAATCGTAGTCCACCAATAGTTGTAAAGAGTCCATGCCTTATAAAACGCTGTGAATGTTATGTTGTCATGTTTCAAGGTCGCCATACACACGCTAGAAATGTACTATTTATTACTTTTTACTACTACTACTATTTTATTTTTTGAAGATTTTTTGGAAATTAAAAATTTACCATTCCATTGTACCATTCTTGGCGAGCAACGTTAAGCCGGGTACTAAAAATATATCTCGTTGCGAGCGCCTTCTTTCCCCGACCTAGGGATTGCAATATCCGTATAATTTTCTCATCCGGATAAAACGGATTTCACCATTCACAAATCCGGACAATACGGAAAAATTGGATAATTCGAATAACTGTACAATTGAATACGAATTTCAGATAATCCTGAATGCAATCTCTACCCCGATCTGACTGCACGAATGTTGACTGTGTAACATGTTACGTTACACCACCTAACGCCGGTCCATACAAACCTCTACATAATGTATCAGCTGTTACATACGATGGAAACGTAGAACGTATCTCTCGAAAAGAAAACGAAAACTCAGAAGAATTGAATTCTATTAGATAGAACGGTGACTTAGCAGGATGGCCTTTAAGTCTATACTCGAAAGAACGTTCAGTTGTTGACATACCAGGATAGCCTCTTCAAACTAATGGTTGTTATCACTTGAGTATCATACCAACCTAACATAATGCCTATACCTACTCAGTTTTAGAATGCAAGATATTTTATGTCAACAAAAGCAACTCATACCCACTTAGTTAGGAGTCAAGGTGAATGAAAACAATAAGGTAATCACTAAAAACACAAACTTTAACGCATCAGAACGGTACTTTAACGTATCAAACTTTAACGCACAAGCGCATCGAAAATGTTCAAATGCGAGTATGAAGTTATGAACGACTGATTTACCCCTTTGAACATAAAATAATTGCCACCAATAATTTTAATTCTTTGTAGTCCCTTTGCGCATAAAAAATATCTTGGAATTCAGAACCGAGTACTTGATATTTGAATGGTATTATGAAGCAGACAAAATCGATATCGCTCTGAGCTCGCCCCATTATTTGAATCAGTATTCATAGTATTCGAATACTAGGTATGAAATTGTTTTTATGCAAATCTCTACAGCCAATAAGATACCTTTCGTATTATGATTGTAGATATTAAGGTATTATGAAAATCTCTAGGTAAGGGAGGGCTTCTCTGGACAAATTGGTATTTTATCGTGGATCCTCTTCCTACGAGTATAATAATTTGTACAAACGAATAAGTTTCTCTTAAACATTCTTTTGTTCTTGTAGACATTCTTCTGTCAACACAGACTTACATTCGTCGCTATTCTAAATATTATAAAGGAATTGACGTATAATCGTTATCTAAGTATAAACTATAACATTTATTTATTTTAGAGGTACTATGTACTACTTTACAGGTTATAAAGCCACTTATTGGCCATTACCCTGTCCTTCAAACCCTATGGCAAGTTTAATTAGAAGTAGATTCTGTACTAGCTCCATAAATAAATAAATAATTCATTTATTTTCATATCGTGTAATAAGAAGATTATTGTTTTAGTGACGGGCGTAGATATCCAGCCAACCTTTGTCCTTCCCCTACCCTTCAAATTAGTGAAATGGTTTTCATTCAATGAACCCAGACTAAAGGCTCCGGACGAATATCCCATACAAACGTTGTACCAAAATTATTAGTAATTTGAGGATATTTTCACCATCATATTATTATTTGTATTAGAATAGTATTTAGCTAGGTTCCAGACACAAGCTTTTTTGAAAATATTATTCATAATTCAACGTTCATATGTAAAACATGCATTAGTATCAATTTTACACCCGTGCGAAGCCTATATAAAAAGTGCTATAATAAAAATAATAATAATCGTTTATTCATACAAAGGTCTTACACAATACATACTTGTATACTAATATTATTGAGTAAATTAATTACGTGTTTATGACCTAGTTTACCATATAGTTCAACTCCTCGGTCTAACTACTCGTAAGTAACGCTAGTTTTAAAATAATTATTTAAATTCCTAACTAGATTCAGATTCAGATTCCTTTATTGTCATAAATCAAACATAAAAAAAAAAGTGTACAATATGATGGTACCTTAATTATATGCCGAGGCTATGACTCGTCAAAACATGATAAATAATTATAATTAACAATTTTGCTGTATAGGGGCAAGTTTTAAGTTTAAATTAATGAAACATTCACTGTGGGTCAGGTGATGTTTCGGATATGTCAGGTGATTTCAGTAAGGATTTTACATAATATAGACTGTAATCATTTTCTAAGAACTCTTTGATACTATACAGCGTTTTGTCGAGTAAAAGATTTTTTAATTCTAGATTAAACTTATTTTCATTTTTAATTAACTTCAACTGTAAAGGCAGTTTGTTATATAATTGTTGACCTATTATTTTGGGCAGCTTTTTTTGCATCTTTAGTCGATGCTGGATTGGGTCTAGCATCATTTTATTTCGCGTACTACGTTTACTACTGACTCGCCTTATAATGTAGTCAAAATTTAACCTAACGTACTTGATGACCTCCATTATGTACACAGCTACAGATGTTAGTATGCGAAGATTTTTAAAATGATCCCTAAATTTAGCTTTTATTAGCACTCTTATGGCACGCTTTTGTAATTTCAAAACTCTTTCGTAGTCTGTTGAGCTCCCGAATAAAATAATGCCATACGACATAATAGAATGGATATAGGCATAGTATATGTCTTTTAGGGCTTTTGCTGAGGTAATAGGTCGAAGTTGTTTAAGCGCGTAAATTCCTTTAGCCACTATAACATGAAATAAGAATAAGAAAGTTTATAAAAATATAATAGGAAAGTTGATAACACTAAAATCTTGAGACGGACCTCGATATGTTTGGAGCGCAGAAGTTTGGAGGCCTATATCCAATATATCCAATAAATACATAACATAGGCTGGGATATAGATATTATGTACCTCTATATCCCAGCCTACGGAAAGTGATTTCGAGTTGCAGATGATGATGATGAAGAACATTACGAATTTTGTTCCATAATCGCCTCACTAACTTTGTAAAAACTTGTTATACTCGTACGAACAACGAGTTTTTTATTAATTACAACTTTGCTGTAAGTACCCATAATGGTGACAGGTCCATTTAAAATAACAAATTACAAAATATAGAAAGTGTACCACTAGTGTTCCTCCTAAAAACTTATATCGGTGGAAATATTATTTTGTCGATTTTACGTAATTTTCCATCAGAACCTTCTTTTTGTTTAGTACTGACGTGTCATTTAGATAGTTATAATTAGCATAAGAAGTCTAAAATAAAAACGCGTATCACACATTAGGAAGGGCCAAGTTTGATCAATACTAACAGACGATTTCCTAGGAAGACGATCTCTTTGGCGCGGTGGGAAAAGGTTTGCATAGCACCCAGGCGGTTACGCGTTCGATTCCCGCTTCGAGACAAATGTTTTTACGATCTGCAGATATTTGTTCCGGGTGTTCTGCTCGTATTGTATGTATAGTAAAAAATATCTATTTATGTTACATATTTTATTATGTACATCAGTCATCTAGTACCTACAACACAAGCTCTGCTTAGCTTGGGGCTAGATGATGCATCATCCAGCATTATTTATTTATTCAGGCTTACAAAATGTGACTACTTTGTAATTCTTAAGATATGAGGTTGGACAAGTCATTTTTCTTAAATTATTATCATAAGGTGTTATTGATTTTATTTTAACTGAATTAATTTTTGGGTGCCCGCGTTTTCGCCGTTTTAATTTGATTTTATCCCGATAATCCCACGGGGTTAAACATTTGATTTTATCCCTATTATCCATATAAAATCAAATGTTTTTCGTTATTTAGTTCGAAAGAGTAACAAACTTACTTAATAACTTTCGCGTTTATAATATTAGTAGGATGTGTACGTATAATACTAACATGTTCTGCCTATCTAAATACAATACGAGTTTAGATACAATTCGGCATTTATGCTATTGATTGACCGTTTCTCGCGGACCAAGTCTGGCCAAGCTGTTTCAGTACCCATATTCGTTTCGAAAAACTAAGATAGGATGTGTAAACAAAGACAAATAACATGAATGAAAACTTCAACAACGCGTGATTCCGAAAAGGTGGAAATACGAGTCCAAACGCTATCAAATCCAAAGATGTTTATAACTTCTGCGATTTGTTCATGTTGTTGTAAAATATTTTCCACCAATATCTTTAGACTTTGTCATCCCTTTGTTAACAAAATATGTAGGATTCTTAAACCAAGTTTAATAAACTTTTAATAAACTATTCAGCCTTCTTGTTCGATAAACAGCAAGAAGTATGGAATCACAAACTGAAATGCTATGTTTTCTTGTATTCGATCCTAAAATGTTCAACTCTGCTAGTAGGACAGCTTTTCCTCTCAAGCCTCTGTTCAAATATTTATATTTGGTCGTTTTCTATGTATAATAAAAATATCTATCTATGTAATAATATTGTATTACGTATATCAGTCATCTAGTACCCATAACACAAGCTCTGCTTAGCTTGGGGCTGGATGATGCTGTGTGGATTGTCCAGCATTATTTATTTATTTATTTATTATTTATTATTTATACACCTACAAGCTTAATAACATTTTATACGCAAAGGCACCTACTAAACCTATAGGTATAAATAATTCTGAACAATCCAAACAGCATTATCTAGCCCTAAATTAAGCGAAGCGTTTATTATGCATAGAAACAATGCATAATAAACACTGCGCATAACACAAGCTCTGCTTAATTTATGGCAAGATAATGCTGTGCACCTAGAACAAATATCTGTACAAACATCGTACGAACTTCTACCGGGAATCGAACCCCTGCTTCAGGCGGACCTGGTGCTGTGCCACTGAGGCCGTCGAGTATTCCGTTGTATTCTAATAAGTCAATTGGGTCAAATGTTTGTTCTTGTAGTGAGTATTGGATCCTACTCAAATTCATAAGAATCGTCAGTAGGTTTACTTGGGCTGTAATATTGATACTTCTACCATTTTGTTGCCCCGTACGTACATAAGATAAGATGAGACCGATAAGATATTAATGATTATTTTGAATACGTATAATCTGCATGACAGTGAAGAAAAATCATCGCAAATGTGAAAATTTTCGCTTTTAACCTTGAGACAATATTGTATTGGCAATCATTGTACCTAATTTTGTTTATATCCGAATTGGCAATCATAATATGTTGCAACCACGGAAATCCGTGATCAATAATTATGATTGGTTACTTGTTTAAAATGATTCTTTTAAATTACTACATAAACCTGCCGTTAATAATTTTATACCTATGTTAATTATTTTATACTACATGTTAATGCGTCATAAACATGTCGGTTCTAACTAGATTTTACTTAAATACATATTATATACACAAAGTAATATATTTTATCTAATTAATGGTTTGATTGACATTGAGTTACCTACACCTAGGTCATCTTAACTTTTCCGTACATTCAACGGAGAAATCTAATTGATCAAAGTCGTAGTTTTAAAGTTTAAAATCACCTGATCCAGCCATTCCAAAGTTTTATTGACTCGTGAACTTTGCCGCATGTTCAAAACAAATATTTACATACGTAGTACATAGTTTGTCTCTTTACTGTACAAAAGGTATTCAGGAGCTCTCGATGTCTATACCGGCACGTTCAGAGGGGTTTAGTGCACCCAATGACAAGGTCGTCACTATACCCCGTAAGATCGAACACGGAATACCGGAAATAAGTGCGTTAAACAACCATGACCTAGTCGAACTTAAGGTAAGAATAGTAGTTACCTTATTGAGTCCAGGGTGTTTGAGGCGGTCGAGCCCTGAGATCTTGCAGGGCGACTGGCCGTCGTCCCCGGTGCCCCACAGTCCGATACGATCGCGTTCCATTTCGTGCGTGCACTGTCGTTGGCTGTTCAGAAGCGACTGCCGCTTGCCGTCGAGCATCAAGTTTTTGTCCGCGGTCGCTGGCGGCGCTCCCGGACTCATTGCGCCCTCGCTCCTGGGAAAACGGGAAAATTTTCAGCGATAACGAACCACACGTTCCGGTTGAATGATAACAGATGGCGGTGGTTTGTATGAGAAAGTTGATAGAACAGTTCTGACCCAGTTGAGGTTTGCCGAATTTATTAATAGTCTTGAAACTTTCAAACATTAAATATATAATTTATTAACCACAACAGATAAGTGTAGTTTCCGAGAGTGGAAATTGTTTGAATTTTATGGTCCTTACGCGGTCTACGAAGTTAACTGTGGGTAATATATTAAGTTACTAAGCTGCCATTTCGGTGGGACACATATTGCCGATATACGGACATTTACGAACAATACAATACCTACATAATTATACTTATTTGCGGAACAAAGAAAAACCTTACTTATATTTCTTTATTGTACACGCATAAAAACACCTATTTTCTTTTTGACACATGCACATCGATGAAGATTCCTACGACAGGTGAAACTGAATGAAATAATACAATATTTCGTAGAGTTTAACAAGATTGAAGTGCGAATCTTTCCTCTCGAAATACATACACTTACGGATTAAAATTTTATTGATTCTACATATTAGGTTGTTTATTTATGTTTTCAATATTATTATTATATTATTTTTCCACGAAAAATATAACATGTGTGTAAAATTCATTATAGTGGATATAAAAGAAGTTTTTTATCCACATTTTAATAAGTAATTTTAGGGAGTTCTGTTGAAGGTAAAGTGACATGACTCTTTCATGTGAATGTTGTTTTGTACTTGCGGTAGATAGGTAAGTATTTTATAGAATCGTTAAATTATCCTCCGTTAGTACTAAACTGAAGCACACAAATTATCTAAGGCATCGAACTAAGGTGACACGAGATAGCAAACATAATCAGAAAAGAAAATCTTTTGATATTTCGACGACATTCGCCCAGTTTTCAGGCGTCGTATTATTTATCAATTCTTATTACATGTCTTCAGGTGTCGCATTATTTACCTATATTAATTGCGATGGCAGTCAACACGAAGGGAATAAAACAATCACTAAGACGACCTGTTTATCTTAGAACTCAATAGATTAGTCTACCGAGACTCTTAAACGTTTCAATGTATTTTCTATATATGTATATATGTATATCTAACTTACAAAACGAAAAGACGCATCCAGCCAATTCACTGGAATAATTTAAAGTACTAACTATTTTTATAGAAAGACTCATAATTTTTTTCAGTACCGTACTAGTGCTATACTCATTAAGGTTAGTAAAATACTTTAATATCATCACTTCAGCCTTTTTGCAAAATTTAATGTATTTGAATATAACGAAATAGATTATGTACAACTTCTAAATTAACGATTGAAACTTCTGAATTGTCATAAAAATGGTTTCGGTAAAATATTAAGAATAGTGAATCAGTTGAGCTGACAAAATGAAAATAAATGCGTGGACGGAATATAATTGTAGGTAAGGATCATATCTAGTAGCTGGATTTTATTGGGAAAGTTCTACAAAGCTCTACGAGGCTACGAGCTCTACGCTTTACTAACGCCTACCAACTCGTAGCACTAAAAACACTTTGCTAAGGGCTACCAAATAGTAGCAGGACATGGCTGAAAAATGCTATTCTTTGCTAAGGCTTACCAAATAGTAGCAGGACAGAGGATAAAAGTGCTATCTATGCTTTGCTAGGGTAATAAGGCAAACAATAAATTATAATAAGGATATTTTACTGAAATAAATGAATACAATACAAATACAATAAGACCTTCCCACCAGTAGCAGTTGATAATACTACAATGTGCTACTTTTCTACCAACTCTAAGCAAAAAATAGAATACAAAGTGCGACGACGGTTTGCTAATGCCTACCAACTCGCAGCAGGACAAATTTTCCCGCCCTCATTGCAAGGGCAGCTCATATAGCAGAATTACTGTCTGAAATGAAAGCATGCATATGCTTGAATAGCTATAAATTCTTTATATTGTAGCAACTAAGAGATATTAAATGTTCATAGGTGCACAAAATTCGAAAGAGGAATGAAAAAGAGGGTTTGATACCCGCGTTGTAACAAAATTTGTTCCTGGTCTATTTGTATTAAGAAATATCTTTCGATATACATATAACACTGTGTTATATTCCAGCGTTATATTCAGAAATTACGCAATTCATAATTTAATTACATTCAGGAAATAGGATTGAGGTCGCTTGGAAGGCCCAGATAGATAGAAATGTAAGAAAAACGAAAGAAAAGACTGCCCTGCAGTAAGTTTTACACAAGGGCGTACTGAGTCATAGGTTCAGGGTGGGGACAATAATATGTATCTTTACAACTATACCTGCAGTCTTACTCCGGTTAATGTTTTCATAAAATCCATACTGCCTATAGGTACTAATGTATTGAAACAAAAGTCAAAAAAGTTCTCTACGCCCATGATCTGACAGCGAAATTAGGTACTACAATATTCCCATTGAGGCAATTTTTATTTTGTCTCCTCGAGTTGGTCGTGCGATACATATCTGCTATACCAACGAGGCTAACTACTTTATAAGAATCTGATATCATTCTACCAATCTAGTGCAATGGTTTAAAGTGAAAAGCGGGAAAAAGTACGGACTAGTTTACTGAACTATTTTTATCTCAACGTATACTTTTGATTTTCAGCATCTATATCTCTTTTTATTTTGCTAATATAACAGCTAATTTTAATAGTGAAAAAGAAAATATATTTTACCGGTTAAAGCTTCGCACGGAGAACTTCAAATTTTGAGAGATAACTAAAAAAAAAGAAATGCACAATTTATTGATACTTGAGAACATATCTTTCTCTTACGTACTACGTAATAATTACTAGCTACCTAGAACCAAGGTAAGCAAAGGCAATTAAAGACGAAGTCATTCTGGTTTGAACGTAGGTTGCACGTAAATAATGGATTTTGTAAATTAGAACAGAAACCATTATTACTATTACTACCGAGTATACTCTTCCAGTCAGCTTTAGCTGATATTCATCATAATCAAAAACACAACTAGGCCCACTGCTGGGTCCTATAGTCTTCCAAACACTTGTGCTTACCACTCCTGCAGCCTGGTTACTGGTACTGCGGTCTCCAGGTTTAGCGACACACATACGTGATGTTATAATTACACACATACGTGATGTTTTAATTTACATGAGTTCGATATGGTAACGAAATTCGATTATTCTTTGGCTGAAAAAAAGCACACTGTACTCACTGTTTATTATCTATTTCCATAAACTTACCGTTTATTTTCACCAACTTCGCCCGCGCCATTCAACTGACGGGAGTCAATTTGATTTTGACTGTATGATTTAACTTTGCGTGACAGAAATTCCATTTTTAAAAAGAGATCAGAACGTATCACAGATTATAAACTTTTTATTGAAAAATAGGTTTTAATTCATTTTATTCTATAGGAATTTTATAAAATCCAATTTGTATTTTTAAGCCATAAGTTAAGAAGAGGTGCTATCAAGCTCGATCGAGCTCTGAAAGTCAACTAAAGGGTGATCTGTAATTACCTATAATTAATATCTTATTTTATCATTAAAACATAAGCTATAGGTATTCAACTGTGATCCAAGCATTACGAGATCACGCGGCTACCTGATAAGTGACTAAAATAAAACGCGTGTTCTTCAGATAATGTAATCAAAACAAATAAGTTCGACCTACCTACGTCTCCATTAAAATATTTTCCGTTTACCTATTGTTTGTTAGGTCAAAGGTCTACTTATTAAAGCGGTCGCCGCATCATAAGATTTTTTTTTATAGATTAGTTTAGATTTGCACTATTTATTTACAACCTTTGGGCAAAGTGCGCAGTGCGCAGTGGGCAAAGTCCGCCTGCGACACAGGAGGTTGCGGGTTCGAACTTAAGTTCTAGTTATTGGAAAGTCGAAAAATAACTGTTTATTGACCTCTATTGGGCGGTGGGCGAAGTCCGCCTGTGAGTCTGGAGATTGCGGGTTCGGTTCCAAAGTTCTTGTTATTGGAACGTCGAAAGATAACTAGTTATTGAACTCTGTTGCGCGATGTGCGAAATCCGCCTCGACGCTGGAGGTTGCGGTCATATAAAGTCTAGGAATATTATTTAAGGCATACGGTATTTAACGCAGATGGTAACTATGTATGTCCCTTAAAGTCGTATTTGTTGATATGTTTTAGTTTATATATGTAATATTATTTTGTAACTTTTTTCTATTAGGACTAGTTTACTTTGTATAGTTATCTTAGTTTTATTTTCTAATTTCACACCTGCACCGCCTCCTCAAACCTTCTCTTCTAAGCTACGGTTGGCTGAAATTGAGCTTAAGACTATCGCTACAAGCGATAAGGACACCAATTAAGCTTTCAGAATAAAGCTCTCTATTAACGTTTTTCTTTAAATAACAGCAATCCTTAGTGAACTAATAAGTCACTATTAATGCTATGCTTGCAACCTTCAGTTTTTGCAGCGGAACTAAGAACACCTGCTCTACATGACAATGCCCTACATAAAGTAGAGGTTAAGATCAATACCAATGTCACAGTAGTTTAGAAACGCTTTTCATAGGGTTGCCACTGCTACAAAACAGTCTGTTAATCTGTTTTTTAACTTTTAAGCTTCATACTTTTATAGGTACGAAAACGTACTGAATCGCATTGGTCTAGATTTTTATTAGAATAATCATTTTTTGTTTTGAACTATGTTACATAGTTAGTCTTATGAACTACTTATAAATTGTCGAAAAATGTGTATAGAAAAATAATATTGTTTAATTCTGCCATACATTTTATAAATATTCTGTGTTTTATTCTGTGTTTATTTCTGTGTTTGGTACAATTTTTTATAATAATGTTACTTTGTATAGTCATTCTATGCTATGAACATGGACAAGTTTGTTATTTTTTGTTACAATGTTGCATTCTCTGGAGGTTTACGTGCAAATCCGCCATTTTTTCGCAATTTATTTTCTTTGTTTTTAGTTCTTGGGTTAATTTTTTACGTTAAAGGAGTTATAATTAAGCATTTTGTATACTACATCTCGTACTATATAACATTAGTAATAGGCTAACTGAACTTTGAAGCAACACTACAAAGTATTTACAAACTAAATACCGAAACTTTTGTCATAACTTTGCAACTTTCTCGTGGAGCATTTCTTCATTGTTTTCGCTAACAAATCAAACAATTTGTGATTTTACTGAAAGTAATACTATTTACATTTATCTATTTCATGTTATCCGATAAAATCATGATATACTACCAAAACTGTAGGGGACTTCGAACGAAACTCAATACTTTATTTGCCAATGTATTGGTTGATTGTTATGATGTGATTATTCTATCGGAATCTTGGCTAACGCCGAGTATCGCAGACAGTGAATTGGTTGACTCCCGGTACATAGTGTTTCGGTATGATCGTGATCGAGCCTCGACTGGTAAACGTGATGGGGGCGGGTTGCTGGTGGCCGTACGGCGCGAGCAGCATGCTGAGCGCGTTCTGCTTTGTTAAAAATTTATATTTATATTTTCCGTAAAATCACTTCAGTCCAGGATTGTATTTGTCTGCAGGAAGACCTCGACCGCCTTACCACATACTGCATAGATAACAAACTACATCTCAGCTTACCTAAATGTAAATCCATCACTTTTTCTAAAAAACTCAAGGCTTCACCTATTCTTTATGTAACTCTCCGCTTGAAAAGGTACCTATTATTAAGGATCTAGGTATATTAATTGATTCAAAGCTTCACTTTGATGCTCACATTGAGAATATAGTTAGTAAAGCTTTTAAGCTTTATGGCTTTGTTATGCGTATATGTGTTCCCTTTAAAAATCTTACCTTCTTCTCTATACATCTTTAATAAGATCTCAGCTTGAGTACGCTACATCTGTATGGAATCCTTTTTATGATAAATACGACAATCGCATTGAAGGCGTACAGCGTAAATTCTTGCGCTCTACAAACTACCGATGCTTCCGTTCGAGGTCCTCTTACGATCAACTACTTTGGAAATACTCACTTCCTTCATTGAAACAGCGAAGAATGCTCCTTGATCAACTCATGTTATATAATATCTGTCATAATAAGTTCGATTGTAATAGTTTAGTCAATCAAATTTGTGTACATGTACCATATTGTTCACGCCCAATCAGAGAGAACCGTAAACGTGCGTTTTTCGCTCCTTACTCCTTGCAAAACGAACGCAGGTATGCGAGCTCCATTGCATAGAATGACAAAAGCTTATAATGAGTACTTCTCCGAAACTGATCTATTTGCTACTTCACCTGCATTATATAAGAAGGCTATCAAACTTATCATGTCATCTGATACTAATTTAGAATAAGATTCTTACTGTAATGTTCTTCTGTGCAATTTTCAAGATCTATATAAATGTATAATTTAGAAATAATATTTTCAAATGCCAAGTGTTCAATAACGTTCACTAACATCGCCCCTTTTTTATAACCTGTGGATAACGGGGCTGGTTACACTTTTAGAAATAAGTTAACTTAAGTACATTTAATTAATATATAAGTGTGATTGTTTGTTATCCCTAATAAAGAAAAATAAAATAAATACCTATTTAACTTATATTAAAAGCTATTTACTCTGGATATAAACTTAACATCTATAATAATGTTAATGCGCTAATTATCGTAAGTCACCGTGTGGCAGAGATTCAAAATAACATGTTGGTCAGATATCTTGGTGACTTTTAACTTTACAAAAATACAAATGGAAATGTGGAAATACATGTAAATGTCCCTGTGACCCACCTGGTCACTGTAACTAATGAACATCTCTGTACAAATTATACATATTTATTATATTAGGCAAATTCTTTTGAAACGAATTGGAGGGTTCCGTAACCATCGTAACCCAGCCCCCCCTCACGACACACGTCTAATCTAAATAAATTTACACTCTTTCACTTTCTTGTATGGATCCGATCCATAAAAGATGTAGAGTTAACTGTACCTACTTTATTTGCAACAATCTGCAGTGAGCTAAATTTTTTCAAATTCTATTTACTAATTCCAATTTGCTATTAAATTGTATTTTTCTTTATTAATAAAGGTTGTATCCAACTAAAACATCTTTTTTTATATACTTACTACAGTAGAACTCAACCGCGTCGACGTATGATATCGCGGCAGCCCTACTTTAATATCGAACTAGCTTAGATAAGCCCATGGCGCTTTCTCGCATGCCACTTGCACGGGCTGCGTATGTGCACGCGCACCCGAGTTCACACCAAGGGCAGAGAATGTGTAGCGGAGATAATTAGATACCTAGGATATATACAATACACCTATAATCTAATATGTAAAGTTTATCAAAGTCAATTTGTATGCATAAAATGCATATGAAGTAAATAATAATACCTATATACAAAAATCATAACTATAATAATAATCTCTACACCTTGATATCTCTGTATGTAATTATTACTCTCTACTCATATTTGTGTTTGTAATTTTGGCTACTTCCCATTTGGTAAGCTTCCCATTTGGTAAACCTCAAACTTTACCTATTAAAAAGTTGCGTTTGGTAAACAATTTGTTACTTCATACATTTATTCCCATTTGGTAAACCATGTTTGTATTATTATTTTAGTGCGGTACAGTCAGAGTCAAATGCATAATGAAATGAGATATTGGTTTTGAAATGCTTCAAAGTCTTGAGATAGAATCTCGATCGTCAAAAAGAACGGCTAATCAAGAAGCATGTAAAAAAAACGTTATAAAGTCTGTTAAAATACCAAGTGCCGCAAAAGAAGCACCGAGCGGGTTCTCAGGTAGGGAACTGGTTACTATTGTCTTTTACCATCGTTTTAGCTATAGTTTTATAAAAAAATATTTGAACAAACTATCTAGAATTGCTTGTACAACTTTTTAATTTTTAGATTTTTAACTTTGTAGTGTCGTCTGTTTTTTTATGTTAATATACCAAATCTGTGATTGTTTATTTTATATATGTTATAGTTGATTTTGCTTGTAAATATCTTATGTTATGAAAACATTTTAGAACTAATAAAACTTGTGATTGAAATAGTGAAATTGAACTGTGATTTTTCTTGATTTAACAAAAAGTTGATTTGACTTTATTCTATAGTTTTATACAAAACACCCTTGAACAAATCATCTAGAATTGCTTGTATAACTTTATATTTTTTATTGATTTTTAACTTAGTAGTGTAGTCTGATTTTTTATGTTAATATACCAAATCTGTGATTGTTGATTTTTCATTTTTTATACTTAGTTGATTTAGCATGTATATATCTTATGTTAAAAAAAATTAGGCACTAATAAAACTTGTCATTGAAATAGTCAAATTGAGCTGTAATTTTTCTTTAATTATTTTAAATTTGATTTTACTTTATATCTTAGTAAAACTGTAAAGAAATGTTTGTAAGCGCTACTTTTTATTTATGTTTCATTGTACCTGTGATTAAAAATATTTAAAAAATATATGTGACAATATTATCATCAGTTTCGTGTTTGATTTTTTACTTGACTGTACCCATTTCAATTAAAAGTTTACCAAATGGGAAACAATACATGTCATTACTTAAATGTTTACGAAATGGGACTGAATGTATGACATATAAAATGTTTACCAAACGCAACTTTTTAGTAGGTACAGTTTGAGGTTTACCAAATGGGAAGCTTACCAAATGGGAAGTAGCCGTAATTTTGTGGAAACGAGGATGATACCCGCTTTGTATAACGCGCGGGTTAGGTTAACTATCCTAAAGGGGCAAAGAGCTTCTGTGATGTTGGCTATGGTCCCAAATAATGTCTCCCAAGGACCGGGTCGCTATATGGCCCGAGATCATCGAAATAAAAGAATAATAAATAATGCTGGACCATCCAAACAAAAATTTACATACTAATCACAACTAATATTATGGGAAAATTTTATGTAATTTTATTTATTCACGCCAAAGCACTGAAAGGAATATAATATAAATTATGTAGGTTTTTATACCTGGAAAACGCGAGTGAAGCTGAGGGCAGGAGCTAGTAAATTATAAAGGCAATGATGGTAGTTACTGTTGGTACACTGCCAGTGTTTCGGTTTGATTTATGCCATATTCGTCCCTAAAAAGTTCGGCCCACTTCAAAGAATCTTCTTTCGTCTCACTTTGTATGCCATATTCGGCGCTTAATTTATTTTATTTAAAAAAATCTTCGTTTGTCCTACTTTTCAGCTCCACGTTTGGCCCAAGTTTTTTATATAGGCAAATTATGTTTACTGGTGAATGAGAAAAGTGGCCAGTACTGCTCTACGTAGTGTAGGTATGTTTGTTTTGTTTTATAAGGTTCTTTATTTAACATAAATATTTCACAAAGTAGACACTAAACACTATTTAGAATCTAACTAATTACTTACAAATTTAACATAACTCAACAGGCTAAGGACACCTTTAAAAGTTTTTTAATAAAATTACTATTTATAATTAATACAAACACTTGATAAATCATACATTACTTAAATTATAGGTTCAAAATTTTTAACATCAATAATGACTATTATGAGCACTTTGTATAGCGCGCATTTTTAAAGATAAGCTTTTTGTTTTCAAGCGTATCGTACCTTTCGGTATTCATAAGAAACGACAAAAATTTGGACAAAAGTAATTCCTAATCTTTAAACATGACTATGATTAGGGTACATGTAGTTTATAGCGGACGGCAAACGTTTCTCTCTACCCGCGGACCGAGCGCGAAGCGGCCGAGGCCCGGCCTGACAACAAAAGACAGCGCGTAGGTACTAGTAACTGCAAGTTAACCAGTTGCGTGTCATGCTAAAGTTAATTTTGACGAAAGTAAAGTATTAACTACCAATTAATTCAAAAAGAAAAATTATGGTGTAGATTACATTTGTTATTAGTTGATTTACGTAAATACATTAAATATCTATAAAATTTATAGGTACTTATAGTGAGTCTGTTCTGCTTAGCTCAGAGATAGAAAATGCTTTGACAATTGTCCAGCTAACTATTATTTTATAAATATTATTATTTATTAGAGTACGTAAGTTTCTTTTACTAATTTAATTTTTTATTTTTTTTTCGTAAATAGCTTTTATGGTAATTTAATTTATTGTCCAATAAGTGACATAATATTTATTGAATAATGTAGTTTATTGATAATAATAATAGTTAGTGGAGAATTTTTTGATTTCTTAAGTGTGTAAAATGAGGTTTATGGTTATAGCATACGTTACATATTATTTATTACGTTATTTAGTGTAGGTATGTACTCTATAGGAAAACAAAAGGTGTGAAGAAAGAGGTTCTACGTATTTTCTTTGGGAGAACAAAAAGTTTTACACACATTAATAAATAAACTTACAATAAAACTCATAACCATTTATATGTATTCACGCATGTAGAAGGTAAAAAGACTGCTTGCTTGTGGTGAAGAAATGGAGGAATAGTTCTGTTTTGTTAACAACTACATAGATAATATAAGACGAAAATAGAAGGAAACTGAAGAAAATTTAAAAAAAACAGAGTTACTAACAGTTTCAAAGCAAAATACGGTGAACCATGAAGTATTGAGTCGAAGTTTATGCAACCACGATGACTATGCAGGATAAAACTGCAATAACCATTAGAAAGTCAAGTGTGTGGTGCTTTCTGTTTGATTCTGCGTGACTGAGTGCATGTCACAATAATATTATCTATATTCTATTATATTTTGATTAGTTTGTTATATTTTAACTTAGGTAGGTAATAATCGGTAGGTAATTAATCATACTTCCAACTGGTATTGATATGGATCAATTGAGCTGACCTGTAGTTTGTTCGCAACAGTCTACAGTTAGCTCAATTGATTCAATTGTAAATACGAGTTTTATTTAGGCTGATAATTGTAATTTTCTTTGTTAATAAAGGGTTTTTGCTAAAAAAAATACATAAATAATTTGTTTTAATCTTAATAACTAGTGTAATCGGTTTCGATCGGTTTTTTGTTAAAATGGTGTTAGTTATTGTAATTATAATTAATAAATAAATTTAGGTATAAACTCACTCCTCCTGTGAGGTTCAATTTAACCTGGAATAATTTCAGGAAAGATTGCGTCAGTAAATAATCCTGGACCGTTTTTATTTGTTGATTTTGGTGTTTCTCTTGGTTTAGGTTTAAGCTTTAGGAGGAAGTTAATTCAGCTAGCTATTTATAAGGTATTTTGCTCCTTTTATGTATACATAGCTAAGGTAGCTGCCTGATTGATACTACGTTAGTATTATATTATAAATTTAAGGTAAGTTAAAAAATATTTTAAATACTAAATGGTATAAATGAGAATGAATGAGAATGAATGAATGAGAATGAATGAATGAGAATGAATGAATGAGAATGAATGAATGAGAATGAGAAAATTATATTTGAAACACAATCAACAAAAACAAAGACAAACATGACTAACCAAAACACAAAGCATAATGTATGGGTATGGTATGGGTATGTCTAAGTATCTTTGCAGCCTTCAGACAAGTTTTGCTGCCAGACTTCAGATCCATTTTTTGCGTTGACTAATTAATGTCAAAAAGTTTACCTTGTCACGGTTCATAATCCAAGGCAACGCATCATTGCGACTCTTGAATCATCACAATTTGTAATAGTAAAACATGAATAAAATAAATAAATAATACTGGACAATTCAAACAGCCCCAAGCTAAGCAGAGCTTGTGTTATAGGTACTAGATTACTAATAAAGAAACATAGTTTCAACATTTTGAATAGTAGGAAAGTAGGTGTGTTAATACAAAATATAATATAATACGAAACTATAATATCCTCAAATTTGGATGAAATGAAGTGCAAGCCAATCTAGGATAATCCAGCTGGTAAATCTAGGGAGATTTGCGGGCTGGATAAGCTGTTCTAATAGACCTGTGAATGCACATAAAATATAATCGCAGCACAATCTTTCCGTTGGTGATTTCATCCTAGCACTTTGCAATAAACGTGCTGTAAGAGTCGTAAACTGTAATCGATATTAGCAATCTTATTACTCAACATCGGTACACGGCGAACATGAGATTTTAAGCAGAATAGGTATCGCCGATTGACAAAAACAGAATCGACGATGCGATCCCCAACCCTCATGCCCAACGTGGGGATTATGGGCAATAAAATGATGAATGACAATAATAATATTTTTTCCACATATAGAGTAAAATACCCTTAGTATAGTACCAAACAAATGAAGTATACAAATATTAAAAAATATACAAATAATCATTAGGGGAGGCCTATGTCCAGAGTGGATTAATATAGGACGGTGATGATGATGATACAAATAATACCCGGATCTCTAATAATAATATCTCCTAGCAAGGTATCTAGTAGTTACCTCGCTAGTGATATAAGTACCTACCTGCTATATTAATCTAATTACCTAGCTTTTCATCTCAAACAACTGGCCTTCACAGCTTCTTATAAGATGTTTTATTTTGAAATAAGACCTCTATGTAATTACTTGTCTACTGCAGGAGGCTCAAAAAAGGTATTGAGCGTGACACTGGCAACGATGAAACCTTGCTTGGTAGCTTTCTTTTGTTTTTGTTTTAAAATACATTATTTTTATTAATATGAAGCCATATATTGAAATGGCGTTGAACTTGCAGCTACAGCCGTGTGGTGTCGGCATAGAATTTCACCACCCCAATTCTTCCCATTGGTGTCGTAAGAGGGGACTAAGGAAAATACACCGGAGGGTGAGCAGCAGCACCCTCTGCAAAACAACTCCACCGAACTACGATCCCCAACCCGCATGCCCGTGGGGATTATGGGCAATAACCCCCGAATGCTGAATAATGCCATCTATGGCGCTCATTAGGGGAGGCCTATGTCCTAGTCATTGTTATTTATTTTATTTTTGTGCCATATCTACTAGTCATAATAAATAAATTGAAATACAATAAAATGAACTTTGACAGAATAAGTATTCTCTCTTGGCTTTTGTTTTGTTAGAAAATATTAAAAACAAATAGGTAAATTTTTTGTAGTAACTTCGTAGCAATAGTGCGCGTTGATGTCTTTTGTAGGAGAAAAATAATACTTTTATATCTACTTAGAACCTAGGTATCATAGAAGGTAGTTTGCGATTTGCAAGAATGTTCACATTCCACCTACACCTTGATGTAACTACTACAAGAAAATATAATTTATTTTGAATAAACGACACATTATATTATATAGGTATACTTACCTAAGTCTACATTCTTTCAACAATTTATTAGCTTCGAACGAAATTTCTAAATTGGGATTACAGTCCATACAGTTAAATATAGATTTTATCTATAACAATATACTTAACCCTTTAAAACGGATCTAAATGGTAAGCATAATTATTAATAAACTACCCAAATTAAGAATCTACCTTCCTATATAGAAATAGATAATGGCTAATACTCACTTCCATCGCTTTTTATCGTTCAGCTTCACAGATGCAGAGTTTCCCATAGCTTCCTTCACACTAGGTCACTAAGCAAAATCGATTCCAAACAGAATAATTTAGAATAACTATAGATTTCTTTCAACGCGTGCTAGTCCCTTAACGGTGAGTAAGACTTTGAGCTAGCTTGCGACTAGCTGGTGGCCATGACTTTCCCCGTCTAATCTGATGCTTGCGCCATTCGTTACTTCCTTTGTCCAAGGAAAAGTGTTATTATTTATGTACTTAGACTCCAACCTGACTTAATGAAAGAATAGGTACAATTTTGTATATACCTACTTACACCTGTAGGTGTGTAACCTAACTGTCAGCCCTGTATCGAAGCTCTTGTTACGTCCGCTATTATTCAGGACGATATATTCACCTCACTATTCTTAGATAGAAGTAGAATCTATGAAATATAGCATTATTTCAATAAGGTACCTAACGCATATTACCAACTAAGTATTGTAGCCATTGTAGGTTACCAACAGTCAACAAAACATATAGTTGTGCATCTGTGCAACATGCCGCTGCAACCTGGAGAATCAGGCATACCTAACCTATACTAATGACATTTTACAAGTAGGTAAAGCAGCAATAAGTTGCTAAGATTTGGTAGGTACCTATCAACTTAGTAGGTACCTATAGCTCAGAATCTTGGTTGAGATTTGATTGATTGTTTGGACTGGATTTACCAAACACTAAGATCAAGCAGTACCGACGTACCTATATAAAATTACAATTACAAACAGATACTTAGTTAGGTATGTACCTACCTATCAGAAATATGTATATTTTGACTTGATTTTCTACATGGAGCTAGACCAATATCTCCATTCCATCTGCATCAGAATCCGATAAAAATAGAATAATTTATAGTTACAGTTTTATCATTTAAGTAAAAAAGATTTTTGGTTGTAGTACATTAGTCGTATCGTGCCATTTTTATCTAAGACTGCAGGTACAACAATTGTGGTACAACATTACAAGAAGGTACTCTGCTCGTTCGCCAAAAAAGTGATTTCGAAAATGTCTCTTGCTATCAAACAATGACAGTGACAATTTATTTTGACAGCTGATTGTCAATATTTTGAACGGTAACTTTAGAATTAAGATTTGATTTGAGGTTATTTTTGTTTTTGTAATTGTAACTGTGGCAAAGAAAAGAAGTAAACAAACTTTTTATTTGCAATTTTTTGTTAGATAGATTAGCTAAAAAGCAAATAAAATTATTAAAAATGAAGGAAGAAGGTAAAACTTGACATATTGTTTTTAATAAGTCAAAATCAAGAAGAAAAATTTAATACCACCAATAACACTTGTGATTCTGTTTTAGAAATTCAGGACATATTTCTGAAGATTCTGAAAAACGAAGAAGATATTTCAGTAGGAGTAGCCGCTATCAAAACTTTATTAGCAGTTATAGAACAATACAAAGGTAATTTCCTCTTATTTTTTGTAAATTACATCATGCATGCCTGTTGAATAGAACTTCGCTCAGACTTCTAATATTTTAGCTCAGACAGTGTGGTCTGAGGTATAAAAGAGATTTTTGTATTAATTTGCTTCAGGGACGACAGTGAGAGAGCTGCACTTGAACCTGCAGCTGGCCGTGAATGTGATGAGGAACTGCGACCAACCTGTCACCGCCATCAACTCATGTTGTGAACTGTTCATGAGGTTTATCACTTACACTAAGCTAGATGAAAAGGTAACAGAGGCATCTGTTCTCCTAATAGATACTTATGGACAATCACATCTTTTGTGAAGTTTTAGGGATGGTTTTATAGTTTGTGTCAAAGTTAAGCGAAAAAGCTACTGTCCAATTACATATTATCTTAAATGCCCTAAATGTTTAAACTATATTCATACATATATTACTTAATGCATTATATTTTTGAAAATCAAAAAGCTAGCCAAAAGTTTCTTGGAGGAACACATCTTACTTAAATCATAAAAAAATCAGGTAAAAAGTATTTAACAGCAGTAGGTATGTATTCATTAACATTTATGGATAGAACACTTTTTACTTAAATCATTAAAAAAATCAAGAAAAAAGAATTAAACAGCAGTATTAATTTAGATTTAAGGATATCTTTACTAAATGAATATTCCTTATGAAATATTCTTATTCCATTTTTAAAACTTTTATTAGAAAACATCTTTACACAAAAGTGTAAAGTTTAAATTTAGTTTGTTAGTTTTCTAAATACTGTGTATTAATTCCAGTCATTTGAAGACACAAAGCAGATAATGCTTCAGCGGGGCCACACCTTCTTGGAGAGCCTTCTATTAGCCCGGGGGAAGATAGCCAAAGCAGCTCTACCATTTGTTAGAGATGGATGTGTAAGTTATTTCATTGAAAATACCAAAATATCTTATGGACATATTTGTAAAAGACTAGCGGTCCGCCCCGGCATGGACCCTTAACCAAAATTTAACTTTTTTGAAAATATTCTATAGCCTATGTTCGTCAGGGAAAATTAAAGATTCTAATGGTAAAAGAATTTTTCAAATCGGTCCAATAGTTTCAGGGCCTATTCAATTCAAACAAACATACAATCAAATCTTTCCTCTTTATAAAAGTATAGATTTTAATTAATGGTTTGCCTGGTTAGGCTTGGGGATAATGCACAATACACTCCCATCATGCAATATGTCAGTGCAGATCTCAGTTCCCTTACATAAAATTAGAATTAGAATGAATGCTTTCATTTCCAGAAAATCTTAACCCACTCAAAATCAAGAGTGGTGCTCCAAGCAATGCTGGAGGCTGCAAAAACCAAAAGGTTCCAGGTGTATGTCACAATATCTGGTCCAGATAACGTAGGGTAAGTCTGCTTGATTACAAACATGAAATACTTGTTTCCAAAAATAAATAAAATAAATAATGTTGGACAATCCACACAGCATCATCTAGCCCCAAGCTAAGCAGAGCTTGTTATGGGTCCTAGATGACTGATATACATAATCCGCGCCACAGAGGTCGTAAAAAAAAAAACAAAAAATAATGAAAAAGCTGGGGAAAGTAAAGGTGTAAAGTTATCGATCTCTGTGGCGCGGTGGGTGAAGGTTTTACGATTCCCAAATATTTGTTCAGGGTGTTCTAGTCGTTTTCTATGTATAATAAAAAACATCTATACATGTAATAATATTGTATTATGTACATCAGTCTTCTAGTGATACTATTTGGATTGTCCAGCATTATCATTTATTTATTTATTACTAGCGGCCCGCCCCGGCTTCGCACGGGTATAAAACAAAAATTTCAGAAATTATACACACTAAAACGATGGGTTTCACAGTTTTCATACGGATCTTTACTTTTATTTAACAGCATTGGGGTTTTTGACATTGACTCGACATTCCATAACTGACACTGGCCGTAGAGAAAAAGCAAGCACCGTGCGCTATACAACCTCTTTTTCTATTCTGACGCGCCATAATAGAAAAAGAGGTTGAATATACAGCCCACGGTTCAATTATTGAATTTTTCATGCGGATCCCTAACTTTTTTGAAAATATTATATAGCCTATGTTCATCACGGAAAATTAAGGATTCTAATGGTGAAAGAATTTTTTTAACTCGGTCCAGTAGTTTCGGAGCCTATTCAATTCAAACAAACAAACAAACATACAAACAATCAAATCTTTCCTCTTTATAATATTAGTATAGATTAAAGTTACTCGTCCACGTATTTGTGTGCTCACCTCGATGTTTCTTTACAGAATTCAAATGCACAAGCAGCTAACAGCAGCGGGCATAGAGTCGACTCTGATTCTGGACTCAGCTGTAGGTTATATCATGGAGCAGGTGGATATCGTGATGGTTGGGGCCGAGGGCGTCACGGAAAGTGGTGGAATCATCAATAAGGTATGCATCCATTCAAGCAGTTTAGGTTTAGGTAGGAGTACTCCTATTTCCGCATTTGGACTCAGTTTTGGTCCATTATGCGTGGTGTGAATGCTAGCAGAGCCAGCCTAACTCCGTCCAGAAGCGCAGAATCTTCCTGGGGTCTTCACAGGCTTCGCGGAGTGACCTCGGCAAGCTCGGCAGCTGATTCGTCGTCACTGAGGCATCCTCTGCAGAGATGGTGAATAGGTGTTTGTTTAGTGGGCAATGCCCTGTTAGTGTTCCTACCAGAATACATAGGTCCAGTCCATTTAGGTTCATTAAGCGTTTAGTTAGCTTCTTTGATATTGATGGGAGCGCCTCTCTAGTCATTCAAGCAGTATATGCAACTTTAACAGTAGTTCTGCTAACTCAGCCGTATTATGCTTTAAATAATAATATTCATGGTCATCTGAGGTCAACAGCATTATAGTCCATTTGAAAAAAGTATCAATTAGTGCTAAGATAGGGACCGATTTGGACCCCGTGTCACCACTGTTTATTTCGTTCCGTTACTTTTGTGTTGTGTTTATTATTATTTTAAATTTTACCTTATTGCTTTATTTAGTTAAGTGTGTATGTTTTACTGGGTTTCAAATAAATTTATTTTCTTTCTTTCCTCTTCTTTCTTCTGTCTAGTCAAGTAAATGTGATGTTAAACCTAATGGAAAAACTGTTAGTAGTAAATAAGAGTAATTTTCTACTTTTCGTCCCCGACAGTGTTTGGTTATCTGATGTGATAGGTACCTACCTTTTATTTAGTTAAACAAAAATAATAAAAAAATACGGCAGCGGTATAAACGGCTGAAGCTATGGTGATAAATGAGGTATCATAATATTCGTCTGTCGCCGACCTACTCCTTACTGTTTCTTAAATTAATTTTGTCCTTGCACACACATTATATCAAGACCTCACAAAGCTACATAGAATCAGTTGATCGGAATACTGGCTTTGTTTCGGTCAACGAATTACCATCGCTATCCGTGGCGATGCTGCTAGCACTCGGCCGTCTGGTGCCGGATTTCATTTTTAGGAATTAAATATAAGTGTATATATACTAGATGTAATTATTTTATTCTGTTAAGTACTGTACATTTTCTTTATTAATAAATAAGTACTTTATTTTTGTACTATTAAATTATAATCTAAATTCAGAAATGACTTTTCCAATATTCTTTTACAGATCGGGACCTACTCCCTAGCAATTGCAGCATACGAACTCAAAAAGCGGATATACGTCCTCACAGAAAGTTTCAAATTCTCCAGAATTTATCCGCTGAACCAGCAAGACTTACCTAAGGAATTCATATATTTGTCCAGCGTGCTCAAATCTGGGCAGGACTTGTCGAAACAACATCCCTTAGTCGATTATACACCGCCTGTGTTTATTACAATGTTGTTCACTGATTTAGGAATACTGACGCCTTCTGCGGTGAGCGACGAGCTTATGAAATTGTACACGTAATTTATGTATAATAAATTGTTTGTAAGTATTGTTTATATGTGTTTATTATTTAAGCTTACCCAAAAAGTCTAGAAACTAGCTTTATTAATCAGTAATTTTGATTACGAATTCCACTGTCAAAGTTAAATTACGTAATATACAGTGTGAGTCTGCATAAGGTGCACAAACTGAAATGAGGGAAACTACGCCCTATTTTATCGACGGAAAATGTGTTATTTTTTTTTATTTTCTTTAAATATTTTTTTTATAGCGTTTTTAAACTTTTTTTTCGCTACTCGGACCCCCATGTAAACAAAACGGTGTAACTTATAAACTAAACGATCAATTACTATGAAACAAACTCAGAAGTTATCGGAAATAACAGGAGCTCCTTACTGAATAAACATTGTGAAAAAAACAACGCTCAATTAAAAGCTATGATGTTTTTATTAAGCAAAATCAGCCTTTTTTTCATAGATTTTTGTAATAATTTTAAAATATCTCAATAAAATCATTACTTTTTCACATTTTTTTATGACGTTACTTTATTCTCCATTGTATTATCTATCTTATGGTAAAAATTGCTTGTTCCTATCTCAATCACAACGTTATTTATCGACTGTTAAAGAAAGGTACTCTCCGATCATGCTGCATCTCTCAATCATAAGGATGAATAATTTGGGGTTATAAAAACAGGAATAGGTGTTATTAAAATCATTTATTATTTAACATTTAACCTAGTGCATAAGGTTCTCAAAATGTCCACCTATTGCTTGTAAGCACAAAGTCGCACGATGCACTATTTGTTGCGTAGCTCTCCTTATCATGTCGGGGTTATTTTTTATTTCATTCGCGCAATTAATTATGCGGTCCCGCAGATCATGCTCACTGTTGATGGAGGTGCTGTAGACGCGTTGTTTCATGGTCCCCCAAAGGAAGTAGTCAAGTGGCGTCATATTATCAGGTGAACGCGCAGGCGTTGCGCGCAGATGGCACTGGTTGCCTGTTAGGAAACGCAGCTATGTATGCTGCACGTGCAGCTCTGGCACTTCCTCGTGCAACTCCATAGTAGTAATGAATGTCAGCAATAATGTGCCGGTGAATTCGTTTAAACGCGGCATCGCACGATCAAAAACAAAGTAAGCAAACGAAAATTACAAAACACAACTAGCAACGGCGAATAGTTCGGAGCGACTGTCTGTCATGACAAACAATTCACAGTCCTTGTGTCCTTTGCCCAGCTTTGCCTCACCCCCCCGCATCCTTACCCGCGCGCATTTGTAACAATAACTAACAAAAAAGGGTCTCTACCTGATGATAAGTGATAAAACAACGGTGCGTCACAAAACAAGACCTTTCTTTAACAGTCGATAAATAACGTTGTGATTGAGATAGGAACAAGCAATTTTTACCATAAGATAGATAATACAATGGAGAATAAAGTAACGTCATAAAAAAATGTGAAAAAGTAATGATTTTATTGAGATATTTTAAAATTATTACAAAAATCTATGAAAAAATGGGTGATTTTGCTTAATAACAACATCATAGCTTTTAATTGAGCGTTGTTTTTTTCACAATGTTTATTCAGTAAGGAGCTCCTGTTATTTCCGATAACTGCTGAGTTTGTTTCATAGTAATTGATCGTTTAGTTTATAAGTTATACCGTTTTGTTTACATGGGGGTCCGAGCAGCGAAAAAAAAGTTTAAAAACGCTATAAAAAAAATATTTAAAGAAAATAAAAAAAAATAACACAGTTTCCGTCGGTAAAATAGGGCGTAGTTTTCCTCATTTCAATTTGTGCACCTTATGCAGACTCACACTGTATATCTTTATAAAGTACTAGTACTATATAGTTATTCTGTGATACAAGGTAGGTAGGTAATGTTAATGTACGGTGTAGGGTTATTAAAAAGAAAACAAAATGTAAGAACAAATATATATGTTTATAAAATTGCCTGGCACTTTATTGTGTACGAAAAATATTTACAATAACCATTTTATAACTAGATACAATACTAATTATTTAATTCAATCTACGCTAACTTAATATCTCACTTTGCTATAAACTCGACATTTAGAGACGTACAAGAATAATATTAATAATTCGAATATAATATACGAAATACATTTTTTTACTGTTATACGGAAGCACGGTTATCACAATTTTTGTATTGCCACCACAAAATAATGGTAAATAACTAGGTATACCTAATAGAGACGTCACAAAAACATCAGGATATTGACAAATTACAATTTTTTCTTTCTTTAATAAGCACGTTGCTGATATCGATTTATTAGATTTATATTTAGTTAATAAGACTTTATATTTTTGTATGTATGTTAATCTGTAAGGTATTTGTTGATATGGGCCCTAGAATAAGTTTTTTACCATCCATAACTGTTCTTATGTTGCCTGAAATAAATGAATATTATTATTATTTTCCAAAAAAAAATCGTACGAAAAAATAAGCTACTGTACTCGAAAAGCCGTGATTTTTCACGTGCATAATAAAGTTGAATCAGCCTAAAACTGATTCATAGAGTGCATTACCTTCTATAAAAGTTACCGTTTAGAGATCAAAAATAATGTGACAAATTCTATTTATACTTATTTGATATCTATCGAATCATACCGCTCATAAAAGTAAATATCCAAATAATAACTTATTTGAACAGTGTTTTCAAAAGAGAATAGGCGCAATCCACGCTTTGGCAGATTCTGATCAATTTAATTTATACAGGCAATATATTCATAAATCTAAAAAATATGCTAACAACTTATTTCTAATAACAACTAATTATAATGAGACAACTTATTTTAATCAACTGCCTGGATATTACAATTACATAAGTAGGTACCGTAACATATTGCCGAAATGATAAAACTACTAATTTTATTTATTTATTCAAAATACTACATAACGCACAATACTCATTAGGGGAGGCCTATGTCCAGCAGTGGACTATTATAGGCTGGTGATGATGATGATGATGATGACTACATAACGCAAGTAATCTAGCAAAATTATTGGAGGACGATATTTTGATATACTTACATCAGCTAATCTACGAAGTCAAAAAGGGTTTTAAAGTCAGAATACAAACGACGAACAATGTTGTGTAAAAACTAAATTAATATTAAGCACCACAGCATTAATATTTTTAAGACATCACATTACTTTATCTACCTAGATACAAAATAAAACTTGTTTCTATATTCCCATTATTCAAATTATTTTGTTTTGCCAGTCTTGCCAGCAAACCATGTATTTGGGCCAGTGTTACCTGTTGTAAATATTGTCAATAAGCGTGTATATTTGGTGGAAGGGCGGTCGTTTGTCTGCCTCGTACTCCCAACACCGCAGCATCAGGTTGTAGACATCTTCGGAACAGCCTTCTGGTGCTGGCATTCTGTACCCTGGAACAAGATTAGAACATTTTTAGGATCATCGGAATAATAAAATCATAATGTTCTAGAAGTGAACGAAAAATGGAAGTGAAGGAATATCAATAACACCTTATTTCTTCTATACTAATAAATAAATATTGCCGGACAATCTACACAGCATCATCTAGCCCCAAGTTAAGAAGAGCTCGTGTTATGGGTACCTACAAGATGAGAATAAGAAGAAAGATCTGATTGTTTGAATTGAAAAGGCTCTGAAACTACTGGATCATTTTCAAAATTCTTTCACGATTAGAATCCTACCCTGATGAACATAGGCTATAGAAAATTTTCAAAAAGTTAGGGTTCCGTATGAAAATTTTAATAATGTAACATATGTAGTTTGTCTAAAAATTTATAATTATTGAAATTTTTGTTTAATAATTGTGCGAAGCTGGGGCGGACCGCTAGTATTTTATATCCAACACAAAAGTATGCGTTTTATCTTGTAGTGTATTTATTATTAAGCTTGCGGTAGGGCTTACCGCAAGCTTCAAGTAATTGCGCTTACCGGGTAAGCTATTGTCTATGTTAAAGCCAAACCCATTTTTGAATACCTAATGTTGTGTTGTATGGCAGCGGTGCTGGATGAAGGTGCTACGCCCTTTAGTGTGACGTAATAAAAGTCCATTGCGTGTAATTTCGACTCACCAGTGTCTATTTTCTCTCTCGCCCTTGAGTTGCTCATTCCCGCATACGGCGTATCTCCCTTCGAGAAAATCTCCCACATCAATACTCCGTAGCTCCAGACGTCGCAAAGGGATGTGTACTTTCCTGTAAAATGTATAAGATTCAAATTAGGTTAACGCGTTATCTGGTTAGGTAACTATAGCAGGCATACTGTCTTTTGTTTTTATCTTCTCTTACGTATCTTTCTACACAATTTTACTTCAAATCGCTCGGCAAAAGAATATTAAATTTTTAACAAAAAATATTGTTCGATTCACACATCAAGCCTGAGCTTAGCGCGCAAAGGAAAAAACAGTTTAAAAATACTATTTTAAATTTCTCCAAGACAATTTGAATCAATATAACTCTAGCTTGCGCTCGCAGTGACTCTACCTCATTCCAAGTATCACGACTCTAACTTGTCTGCAAAATAGCGAACGTTATCCCCCAACTCTAATGCAATGTATATTAAGTATTTGATTTTTTTTTGAAAAATATTTGATTGATTGGACTCTAATATTTTTGTTATAGTGCGTAGCCTCGCACTCAGGGTAATCTATAGGAAATTAAATTCAATAATTATCCCATTTCTATTTCGGCGGGACTCGTTAAAATCGAAAATTTTTGGTAAATCCTTGATCGAACTCTCAACTTCCACGACTTACCAAAATTAAGCGCTTCCGGCGCCGTCCACTTAATCGGAATCTGCTTCATCCCCCCCGACACGATATACTCTTCCTCCTCCCTGGACATGCCGAAGTCTGATATCTTGACGATATTGTCGTCCCCTATGAGGCAGTTCCTCGCGGCGAGGTCGCGGTGGATGCAGTTCTTAGACTCGAGGTATCGCATGCCGGCGGCGGCGTCGCGGCACATCGCGAGGAGAGACCGCGAGCTTAGGGTGGGTGAGCGCGTGCGTAGGAATGTTAGGAGAGATCCACCTGGAAGAAGAGATTGGTGTAGAAAGTACCTAACACTTTTTTATTATTATTTTATTATGGAGTATTTTAGTCAAAGTAACTCAGTGCAGACTTTTTTGGTTAATAACTTTAGACGTAATGTAGTGTTAAAAAAATTACTTAACCTAAACTAAACAAAAACTATATAAAAATAAGAATAAAGGAGTAGATTCAGCATTGTGCTGCATGCAAAAAAGCAAGCAGTGCTGATTTTATACTCTTCTTTCTGCTAGTTTGGGGCCAAATGATGGTTTACATATCCTTTATTTATTATTTATTTTTACACGCGTCAAATTTATAACCGTACCTACCTACATTTTGCGACTAGGTTAAAAACAAACGAGCCAGCCTTATAGAAACCCTCTAGATTCAACCATACCGTGCACATCATTAAAACCTATAAGTTCAGTCGAAATGGCCCCCGTTTCTTGCCAAAAATAAGATAATATCCTGTTTCATATACAAAAATGCAAGGTTATATTTAACTCGGCTGTCATCCGCGGCTGGCGCCCACTTGCTTTTGAAACTGGCGCTGGAGAAACGACTGTTTATCTTTGACTCCTACAAGGTTCACCAGAATATGGCTGAATTCATACTATTTAATCTCATAAATTGGAAAGTAATTCTGTCTGCGTGTCTGTCTGTCACCTTTTCACTAGATACAGACGGATATAACGGCTGAACAAATCTTAATGAAATTTGATAGGAAAGTAGACGGTATCCTAGATATAATATATCTAGGATACCGTCTACTTTCCATGATAAAAGCCATTTAGTCTTTGAAAATTGCGTTCGAAACCGCGAGCAAAGTTAGTGATCAATTAACGGATACAAGATATACGAATGGACCGATTTAGGTATCTATAAGAAGGGTAAAATAAGCGAAAAGATCAATAAAGCAAAATAAATATTTGGTTTGAAAATAAAAGAATAACCCTGATAACTATCTATGAAAATAACATTCTTTGTTAGTAGGTATAGCCCATACTAAGGACCATATTTAGGATCAAAAGTATTGTGGTCTTTGTTATTCTGCCGGATTCTATTCGATATCGGCTAGAACCATGAGATCCAGCGCAGCTGTTGTGGTTTGGGATAGAACATGATGTTCTATGCGAACCCACAAAACAAAATCCACAAAAGCTGCGCATAAAACTGATAAAACTATGTAAATGTATGCGTTTCCAAGCTTAATATTGTACAATTTTGGAGCACACTATTCTCAATACGTATGCAGCTAGACTAGATGGAACACCCACCTATTTCCAGAATTATAAACAGGCGGGTGATTTATCTAATGTTACTGACCTATAAACACAGTCATACCTACTCAACGCACTGCACTGCTTTGAGTATATCAATATCTAAACCTGAATTCAATTGTTTTGTACACCATTTCGAGGAAATATAACAACCTGAATCTAGTTTTTCTAAATATTTCACATTAAAATTTCACCTGAATCTTAGATTTGAAACATTTATTTTATTCCGTAACAAGCTTTAGTCTTCTCATAACCATAAAGGTAATATTATATTTTTAATAATTCTTTCACTATTAGAATCCTTAATTTCCCTCGATGAATATAGGCTATATAAGATTGTAATTTTGTTAAATACCGTGCGAAGCCGGGGCGGGCCGCTAGTTTTCCTTATACTGCAAAATTAAGTCAATAATTACCTGACACAAGCTCCATCACGATCATAATAGGCTGTTTCTGCACCGCTATGCCGATCAGTCTCACTATATTCGGATGTTGGTACTGCTTGAGGATCCGTCCTTCTTGCAGGAACGTCCTTTTCTGTTCTTCCGGTAAGGCCACTCGGCAAGTCTTCACGGCCACCTCTTGGCTGGTCGTCTTGAGACGCGCTTTGTAGACGTCTCCGAAGTTGCCCTGGAAAGAATATAAATAATAAATAAATAATGCTGGACAATTCACACAGCATTGCGTTCTCTACTCTCATCTAGCCCCAAGCTAAGCTTAACTTGTGTTATGGGCTCTCTGTATAATTTGCTTCAGGTTTGTAGTCAATGTGATGGTGACCTATGTCCAGCAGGCTTAGAACGGGTGACACTTTACTTAATATGACTTAGGGATTGGTACCTACTTTTACTTCCGCTGCCACTGCTTCTAGTTCTCAGTTTTCTCCAGCTCTTCTCAGCAAGACCGTGACAGAAGACCTACTTTCATGCTAATAGTAAATTATGCTACAAAAGACTTTCTCACCCGTCCAATCTTGTCCAACAACTGTAGGTACATCGTCGTTGTAGAGTTCCCAGTTCTCTCTAGGCAGGGCTCATCTCAGCAAGACCCCCATATATAGACCGTTATAGAAAACCTTCTACTTTGATGCTACTACTAAATTATGCTACAAAAGACTTCCTCACCCGTCCAATCTTGTCTAACAGTTGTACATCATCATTGTTGAGTTCCCAGTTCTCCCTAGGTACAGCTCTTCTCAGCAAAGCTCCAGATCTGGCCGTGACTGGGACTCCGCTGGTTCTCTGCCACGCTATCAGCTCGGCTACTGAGGGGAATGCTGCGCCTTCGAATCTGTAGTGACCCTGGAAGATTCGACTGGATTTAAAATTCGAAGATAACTGAGAATAAATAATTAAGTGACAGCTGGACAGGACAATTCAAGGTTCAAGTTATTCCTTCCTTCTTGCACCATGGTGCAAGAAAGAAGGAATACAACATAGGAAATAGTACAACTTTCTAACCATGATGCTGACTTAAACTTGCTAAATCAACATTTTGACTGCATAGCGCTGACAAATCAGTTTCATATTCAATAACTTTATTTCTTTAGGCTTACAAAATAAGCTGTCTTCTTCTAATAACTGAGAAATAGCTTTTGAAATCTTCAGTTTGAGCAAGATCAATGAACTAACCTCCGGTGTAGTCTGAACAATAAAGTGTTTATGCTGCCCCCAGCACACCGAGAGCACTAGCTGCCGCGCCTGGTTCCGCGTGGTCTCCCGCACAAGGTAGTCGCCATCAGCTCTCAGCAGTCGCACCACTTCTTCACGAGGCAACACGCCGTGGAACCATTCTTGTTCCACTAGTGTGCGCTCAGTTTCGCTTACACTCACCTAAAATGTTATTAGTCTTTGTAAGTAGGTACATACAGTAATCAAAGTTTTATGATGGCGCACTTAAATAAAGAAGAAATTAATTCTTGGATTAATCTTAGTTACAACTTTTATGACGAAACAATATTGGGAATATCAAAATCATACTGATAAATTACAATGTGTTAGATCAAACAGAATAAGAGTTTGGTACAGTCTTTTGTTTAATATTTGTATAGTAACACAAACAAAACAGTGACATGAATAACAAGTTTATAGCGTTTACACTAATTAATTAGACGCACAGTTTATTAGTGGTGAGGTTAACGTTACACGCTGTAGCATCAAATATTTACACACCGCTAAGCAAGGTCGCATGCTCACACTGTTATGCTAAATTACATAATTATTGAGATGTACACAGCACGCAACATCAAAGGCGGACATACGTCTTCCAAGTATTCTCTCTCCAGTTCAAGTTGCAGTTGTTTTAGACGTTTCTTCCTCCGGGGTACCACCACGGGGGGCGGCAACTCTGAGCGTGTGATATACATCGCGAACGGGTCCATTGCACAATCAAAAACCGACGAACATGATCCTCACTTTATATTTGCATTATTTCATTGAAAATTTCACAATGGTTCATCTTGAACTATACGCGTCTGAAGCGTGGACGGCCGCGGAGTAAACACATACATTTCTGGAACGGCCCATGACGCTTCACCTTGATTTTGAAGTCGAGTTTGTGAGAGCCGGTGCTATTTTAATTTCAGAAAGCTCACTGCCGTTAGCTCGTGCGGTGCAATGACGCCGAAACTTGCGCTAAAGATAGACTTTGAGTGACGTCTATGAATAAAGTGATCTAGTGCCGCGATGTTACACTTCATGCGAAACATGCCATGCGTTAGCGGCACTCACCACACAGTTAGAGCGGTCAAACGCGACAGGGGACTTCAGTTTCTTCCTGAACAGGGTGCTAGTTCTACTGGGCACACGACACTTCACATAAACATCCATACGTTTACGCAAGCGGCGCTTTATTACTCTGATCCGTTTCTTGCGGAGAGTCAGCGGTTTTACCGATTCCGAAGGTCCGACGCTGCTGCTCCTAAAAGTCTTGGGCGGTAGCGCCGGGCTCGATGGAGCCGACTTGCGTCGGAACGGCCTCGTGAACATTTTGAAGAACGGCTTCGGAGGTATTATCGAGTGGAGGTGCAACCGCAATACGTCCGCCGATGCCTTAGAGCCGATCGAGGAGCGGTCCTGCGAATTATGTCTCTCAGGAATCTAGGTCGACAAAGGGCTTTAACTCTCTTAACTGGAGTCTGAATGAATCAACTCGAAAATTGTTGAGCAATTGACCACTCAACCAATTGTTAATCCTAAGCTGTTCCACTTAAATTGCCACATACCTGATGATCGGGGGAGCTCCCATCGAGGCTGTCAACGCCGACAGTCTCGTTGGACAGGTCGGGGCATCCACTAGGCGCTTCCTCGCAGCCGAGCTCCGCTAGGGCTGAGCGGATCATCTCCGCTTGTTTGGCACATTTCCGCTCCGCCACCCGGAGTTCTAGCAACTTGAGCGGCTCTGATGTCGTCACTGGGATCGGTGGTGGAGAATGCCTTTAAATGTACATAAAAAATTAATAATGCTGGACAATCCATAAATCATCATCTAGCCACAATATAAATAAATAAAAAATAGATATTATTATTGATTAGCGGCCCGGGCTGTGCACGGGTGCAATGCTGATACTAATGCACGGATTTTCCGTTGAGTAGTTTACAGACCTACGCATACATAGGGACAGACAGAGAGCGTGAAGCGACTTTGTTTTATACTATATAGTCATAAATTACTAAATTGTGATGAACGAGATGGTGGTCAGTACAAAGTATTAAAGCACATCGCCAAAAAATGGGTTATGACGTTGTTGACTCAAAGCTTTAATCGAATTGGATTGGAGCTTGGAGTGATTGTTCAAATAAAAGACTTATATATATAAAACAAATGCTGCAGTGGCTGAGTCACTATTTTGAGAAGCAATTAGACTTATAGCCACCACACTCCATTACGGAACATAAAAACTGGTGATGTCTGCTGAATATTGTCCCAATACATAACACGCAGAGATGGCAATTAGTGATTCATCCTTGTGGTTTGAACTAGGCTAACCTTCCGTCAGCATTGTTTATGTTTATTTTCTAAGACTTTTGGATTTTATCAAGAAGCTTATTGACTCATGCGTAATATTTGTTATGGTCACGCCTTCATGCATTTGTTTAAATATTGTTTGGTTCTATCATCATGAGTCCGAACAGTTGATATATTATCTCACCTATCTATACCATTGACTCCATTTGTCAGTCCATTATTGTTTTTGCATACTCCGTTCCCGATAATCTCTGGTCCCTGTAGAGCGGTTTGTTTTTCCCTGTTGTCTTGTAGTGTAGCCTCCAATTCTGTCAGCTTTTCTTTCAACCATTCGACTGTTAGATTGTCGACTGTCAGTTGGTTTGGTTGAAGCTTCCCACTCGTGTCTTCTACTAGGCTCTCGTCGAATGTGAAGGTAATTGGGGTTGGGGATGGTGATCTGTAGAAACGAAAATTATCTGAAGATAGATGAACTTATTTTTATTTGGAGAAGTGAAGAGATGTTGCAGCTTATTGATTCTTTTAAATATTATGTAATCTTCTTCAAAACTGTGAATCCTATTAGCATCATAGCATCAATGACATTAAGGCAGGTAGAACTAATAAATTCAGGACTAAAACAAATTAATAAATGATTACCGTGAGTTAGGGAATTTTGTTTGCGGTCAATTTATTAAAGTTAAAAAAAAATACCAACGTCATCTACATTGACCATAAATATTAAGTTAACCGAATGGCATACATTCGTCACGTTTATTAGGAAATTGAACGCGTCTTTCCATTAGTTTTCCTGTTTACCCACTTCAAATTAGACAGCAATACTACACTCATATTTCCTCAATGAATTTAATATCTATGTATAGTAACTCAACTAAAACATAAACAACTATAACTAAGTGCCTAATAAGGTGACAAATATAGCAAATAGAGGTCCCCCCTATAAATCGCAGAATTATATTTAAAAAATCTGCTAATCTGTTGCTTTCCATACAAACCTAAAGCGGTATCAGGTCGCTGGAGTATCTTTGTACAAGCGTACTAGGAAGCAATAACATGCCCAAAAAAAAACGAGATTAATTACTGACTTTTTACGTTTTTAATGAATTCGCGTGATATTTTAATTAAACAATGAATATTGTGGTAGAATTATATTAACATAACTGAAAAAATATATGTATAAATTGTGTGTAGCTAATAATATGAATCGAAAACGTTTATAGGAACTTAAATGTAGAAAAACACAGTATAATTTGTATAACCCTTAAAAATCCGAAAGGCATTTTGATTTCTTAATTGAAGGAGATAGGCCAACGACATGTATGTATTGCGATGTTATCTAGGACCGTCCATTAGTAATATATTTCCTTCCTTATTATGATTTTGGAAATTACGTTTCATTGATTCTATGTATAAGGCTCCGGCGACCGATGAGTTTCCCATACAAACATAGTAGGTACCAAAATGATTTGTAATTTGAAAATATTTTCACCATTGTTTGCTAATACAAATAATAGCAGTTTATGGTAAAATGCTCAAATTACAATATTTTAGGGAAATTCACCCGTCGCGGGTGCCGCGGGAGCCTAAACATAACCGCCAAACACTTCTAGTATAAGTAAATCACTATCCCCTAATTTACATCTACGACATATGGATTAGGTAACAGATAATCATGAGCGTGTTTGTCCTCATTGTGTCTTATCTATTGTATAGGTGCCGTTTCCTTCCCTTGATCCCTGATTTTAATTATTCACGAAACTTACTTGTACTTTTCTATGAATTCTTTGTACTCGTCCTGAGGCCTGAGGTTCTGCACCGTGGTCTCGATTTTGGTCTGGATTTCACTGAACTTGTCTGAGCTGTAGTCTGAACGCTGCACCACTTCAAGCAAGATGCCTTTCCTGTTAAAAATGATATATAGTTTATAAATAGGCAATTCAGTTCATCGTTAAGAAAGATATCTCTACTTCAGGTCCATTAGCGAGACGAGTCTTGATAAACGCAAGTGCATCTCAAGACATGCCTTACTGAAGTCCTATACCCAGCCCAGACCATTCGTCACCCTAAGCTGAGTACCTATTCTACTATCATCATCCACATTCGAACTTCCCAACCCACTGCAACTTAACTCTTGCCACTACCTACAGTCGTGGACTATGACCCTAGGTAGATATTTTGTCTGCACATTTCGGCTGTTCGTCACCCTTCTTTCTATGACGTAGATGTTAACCTTGTGATTGTGACTGATCGGGTTTTCTACTTACTCACAAGGCAAATATGTTAAATAGGCGAGAGTTGTACTTGAAGCGGTTTGAGGGTTATCAAGGAACCAGATGACTGAGAACCTCCTCTATGTAAATGTACTTACAAAGTAATGATCATCGATCAATTCGATCTTATGACCGAATATATTCGGTCATAAGATCGATATATGATATATATCATTCGCAACGTGATTGGTCAGTTTTAACATAATTATCATCCTACTTTAACAAAATAAGAGACGTATGACGTAAAATCATTGTGTTATTAAAACCATGCAATAGCAGTATCTCCGCTCTGCCACCCCTATTGATGAATACCGCAGTGTAACAGTTAACACATTAGCAGCATATCACAATCATCTTCACACCGATGCCGGTATGATTTCTATGTAACCGCTTCGACCTAGTTCTTCACAAGATAAGACCGCAACAATGCTTAGTTTATCTTGTATCTCTCTGCGAATGATAGAATTTACGTTAGGTCTTGGAACATAATCGAGTTGAAACTAATATAGATAGATAGATAAACATTTATTTGGTTCACAAACATAGGCAGCATACAAACTAACATACTATTAAAAATAAAACTAATACACTAATATGTCTTCGGGGCTCTGTTTAACTAATAATATACGGACTACATCTATATCTGCCCTGTAAAGGTCCTTCATCAGATGTCTAAGAGCTTCCTATGCTTCTGTAAGTGTCATGACATGTGTTTCTTATGGAATTAAAGCATAGCAGTTGGAACAGAGGTATTACTTACCACGAGGTTTCATTTCATTTATGAACATCTACGTTTATCTCAGCTCTGTTAAAGTCCTCTTTAGGATCCTTCATTATATGTCTAGTACCTAGCTTCCTTTGCTTTTTCCGTAAGTGTCATGACATCATGACATGTTTCTGATGGAATTGAAGCATAGCAGTTGGAACAGAGGTATTACTTACCACGAGGTTTCATTTCATTTATGAACATCTACGTTTATCTCAGCTCTGTTAAAGTCCTCTTTAGGATCCTTCATTATATGTCTAGTACCTAGCTTCCTTTGCTTTTTCAATAAGTGTCATGACATCATGACATGTTTCTGATGGAATTGAAGCATAGCAGTTGGTACAGAGGTATGACTTACCACGAGGTGGCGGTAGCCTCGCCCTGCCTCCTCTGCTGGTCGAGCAGCGCCGGCAGCGCCGCTGTCCGCAACGCCCGCTCGCACTCCGTCGCCTCAGCCAGTAGCAGCACGTATTCATTGTGCGCCCGGTGCAGTCTTCTGCACGCTTTGCCGTATTTGTCTCTTGTCTCGTCCAATTTCCTGCCTCCTCTGCCTGTCGGACCTGGAATTTTAGAGATTTATCTGAGCTCTGTGCTTTGATAGACGTAATTTTAGTTAAGACTTCGCGTTAAATAAGTACTTATTACATAATAGTCATATAATCTACGTATTACCACATTACCTACCTTCCTATATTTACAGTGATGTGGGGTGAAATTATCACCATATAATGATCACCGTGAAAAGTATTTATCACGATTTAAATGCAAGCAAACACCGGCTGGTATGCGAAATAAAATAAAAAAGGCTATTAAATTGGATTGCAAGGTTTACGAATGAAAAAGTTTACTCGATTCTCGATTAGTATTCGCGAGTAGGTAGGTACAATGCGCATAACAAGGCACACAAGCTAATAATTGAATAAAGCTATAAACGAATATTGAAATCGCGTCGACTCAGACGTTCTCGGAAACAAGACAATGCAAGCATTGTATTTATTGAAACCTATGCGTTTGAAGAAATGCAAGTTTAAGTACAAGTTAGATAATATAAAGTGTGCAAACTTACACTTACATTTTAGGTAGTTCTCCTCAAACTTTGTCCGCATTTGCTTGTACGACTCTAAACATTTTTGGTATTCACTCTGCTTCCTCGCGACTTCTTCTGAAAGCTGCAAACAAAGATAAAAAATTATGTTACTTCAAGGTTTTTCATTAGGCACAATTTTTTTTGCGTTCTTAAAGGGAACTATAGAACGACAAAACATTATTCAAAACAGTAAACTTCTTCGTGTCATACGAAAGTGAACATCTTCACGAAATTTAGTAGGTAAGTCTTCAAAATTGCCCGATTACAGATTATGAAGACACTAATCTGCCCAAGCCCTTTCTTAAACAGAGACTGTAGGATCAGGGACACATAGTGGATGTGTGTTGGTATGGCAAAACCTTATTGATACGTCTACCAGAACAGAACGCACTCGTTTACTCGTCGTTTTCGAGTGGGAATTAGGTCTTTGGTTAATATTCTGTGTAACTATTGTGACTAAAGATTCTAACGTTCATATATCTAACAATAATCCTGCGTAGGCATTAGTTTTACATATCGACCTTAATACACAATAGTCAGCAAAGGAGAACAGAATTTCAATTGAAACATAAATTAACCGAAACAGATTACGCGCACGTGGGTTGAAGCCAAGTTGAAGCAAACATAACAAGAATCCAGACAGAAGTAAAACATCCTGTGTTTTTATATAACAGAAACTAATTTAGCAAAGAACTTCCAGAATAAAGAAGAGAAATAGGCAAATAACGTGTGAAATGTCTGTAAACATTCCAGAAATAAAGTCTCATCAAAGTCATCAGACAAGAACATGATAAATGATACGAAAGTTTCTCACGAGCACAACATCTAATTGAACGCAGACGTTATAGGTAGACAATGTTCACAGATTCACAGTATTGGAACTTGATCGTGAACACAGCTTTGAGTTTTTACACCCGCGGTACCTAATTACTATTAGGCTTTGATACCAACAAATTGCGATGACACATGAGAAACATCATTATGAAGGCCTGATCGAATCTGTGTTACCTTTGTGCTTGGGTTGGTTCGGCTAATTGACCGAACCTAGGTTAGAATCATCTCTAGATGAAATAAATTCGTCTTTTTCAACTCGTCTTTTTTATTAAAATATCGATTCTGTAATTTATTAAAATATCGTGAACCATGGGCATTCTACTTTGTCAACTTTAGCTAAAATGTTGTTTATTTATACTTTCGACACGTCAATAAGCGTCTTTTAAATATACAATGTATGGTTATGTATGAATAAACTATTAAATAAATCATATTCAGTCAGTAATGTCCAGAATCGCTATTTAGGTCGAGCCAATCGTAATCTTACTTGTTAAAATATCAGTCAATGATTGATCATTTATGGTCAACACGTGTTATTTAGCTCGAATTCATGTAAAAAACTAAATACGAGTATTAGTTTAGCGAAGATTCGATAGAACAAATATATTTTAAAACGGTAACCCACCAAACTGTGAAGTCATTATTAGGTATCAACAAAACGCCCACATAGTCTATATATGAAATGATGCATATTAACATAGAACCTTATAGGAATAATTTTCTAACAAAATAAAACCACGCTAATCAGACCCATAACCGGTAAATCTATTAATGTGTTGGTTAGGTACCCGCTCTTTGCTTCTTACCATGGTTTATTGTTATATCCAGTATTTCACACATACCTACCTATAAAGGCAGTGTATTATTACCTGGGCCATAAAACTTCATTAGGTAGGTAGGTAGTATGTGCAAGTACTAAAACAAAAAGACGGTAAAAGGACCCAGAACAGAGCCCTGCGGTAAACCGCTAACAACTCGTAGTTCGTTGACTTGACATGAACACTCTCACTCTTGTTGTATTCACTGGTATATCCATCCATATCAATGCACATTGGAAATCAACACCTACACGCAACGACAACTAGATGAATCATTGACATAATTAATGCTAGCTGTATCAAAAGCTTTACTTATATACATAGTTCGTCTTCTGGGGTGTACCTTATTTCAGTTTGAACCTACAAGAGGTAAATTTAAAATTCTGCATATTGCAACGGAAATTACTTTATCCGAAACTACTTACGATAATGTCAATGATCACAAAAGAGAGAAAGTACAATACAGCATAGCAATGAGATTGTGTAAGATACTAAAAAAGCTGTCAAGTGGATGGAGCTATAATGAGCTCTAAGATTCAATATAAAAGCAAAAAATAACAATGTCGTTTATGATTATGACGGAACATGGAAAGATACAAATAACGGTACCATACAATTTACAACAACGAAACCGACTTTTCGGGGATGTGGGCTGATCGTTACAAAGCCTCAAATGGTTTTGTGTAACTCATTAACCTTAAAAGCTAGGAAATTGTTGAATTACCAGCTGAGGATATTGATAATAACCACACTTTATTGTGAATCGTGATAATGATGGGCAAACAACTCAATGGAACCTTAATAAAATCATATGTAGGTACTTATAGAGAATCTTGATTCTCCTGTACATGCGAAACGCCTCATCGACGGGAGTCATAGTTGTAAATTGAAACAAAAATATTTAATTCGAATTCACTGTAAGCTTCATTTTAGGCACCTAATTGGTTTACAATTTTGTGCAGGACATAATAATAATAATAATAATATAATAATATGCTTTTATTTCAGACACATGATCCATAAAAAGGACTGTCAATACTTTTACATATTATTTATATCCGAAACGGCAGTTATTTTACTGCTGTTTTATTACGGCCCAGATTGCACCTGTTCCTAATCAGATTCTACATGTCAACGAACTAAGGACTTTGGCCCAACTGACCATTAAGCTGCGTAAGATACGTGATAATGTATAATTATTATAGCAATGACTTCCCTCAGGTCTTTGATGACAACTAAACCGTATGGACGATAATTTCTCACACTTAATGACTCTGAGTGGGGTCATTTAAAATGTTGCTTTATAACACTTTTAGCAAAAACCAAATCAGACAAAACACATTAGTGGCCTAAACGACGAAACCTTCATTTGCTCATTAGTGTTCCAGGAAGCGTCAGCAAAGGCGATGCCCGTGAGAAAATAACCAATACTGGTTTGTCGCATTGAATACACTCTTCCAAATGGCTTATTGTCCCATCGATCAACTCTGTTCCCGCAATATAAGCCTTCAGTACCGGTTCCTCGAACGACGTAAGCTGTGGCAGTGGTTTGATGAGAAACACTACGCCATGAGCGAATGCACCGACGAGATCACATCACCGGAGCTTTGGGCCTTTGAGCGTTGCCGCTGACAGAGAGAAAGCGTATTCGTGGAAAAGACGAACCGAACCGTTTGTTTTGAGTACTTTTGAAGCAATTTGTTAACCTATGTGTTTACTGTTAACTATTAAAGATACCGTCTTGATACTTTTAAACTCGAATGAAGACGTCGGTTGTGTCATATTATCTTTTTGGGTTTTTTATGTATGTTAAAGTTTGCATTCTTGTAGCCGAACTACCTGTTTTGTAAAGGTCGGATTAAATTATTATACAAATGAGAGGTATATGGAATTCCTTGCTTAGATATCGTAACAATTGATGACATCATGTATTAATTCGTTACAACCAATCTATATAATACCTCTTATATCCAAGTTGCAACGTAATATACAGGTAAGTACCTAGTACAAAATGCTGTGCAATGCAACTTATAGAACGGTTCAACGGAAACACGTACGAATGAATATTTTTTAATTGGTTATCGACTATGACTCACTCATGGAAACTTGCAGACAAGGTAATCTTTTAGCTTCTATTCCAACGGAATAAAGATCAAAGAAAGGTCTGCCCTGATGGCAGAACACGTTCTTGCATATACCTAACCAGCAAAGGGAGACGCTCTGGAATGGCCCTGGGGCGAATGACGTGTCCCATTATGATTCTTAACGCGCAAGATTACACAGAAAATGACTTTCTTTATCTCTGCATTAAACCTATTCTATTAAGCTTACTCTGCATTAGGTGAGAAGGGCGAGACGGGCCAAAATGGCAATAAATAAGGTAATTTTTTTTACCGTTACTTTTATAAGATACCTACTTGACATAAAATTACTTCGATCAGTCACTTATTATAAAAATCCAGGCTTATAATATAAAATAGTAAAACATGAATTCAAGGTCTAAAGTTAAGAACAGTGAACAAAGCCTAACTGCAAAAAGCTCTAAGCTTTCTTTAAAGAACTAGTCGTTTTTGTGCATAAAACAAAAGAAACGTCTGTCTAACAAGTAGTAAGCCACTTGCGAAACCTGTAAAACCTGATCCCGTGAGAAATATATTCAATCTCGGGCTATCTTATATCTGGAGAAACATCTGTGCAGCTTTCTAGAATTGAACAGATAAATGACAACTTACAGGATGCTTAAATTTTCAAGTTATCGAAGTTATAGCATGTTGAAACAAATTGAATTAGCAAAATATGCAAACATCGTGTTGCTTATGAATGACACGCAATATTAGAAGGCTAACGTAGAATACAAAAGCCAGAATGGTGCTGTGCTGTACTTATGTAATCCACATTAGTACCAAAGAGGATAAGTTACAAAAATTTAACCGAAAGTAACTAATTATCAAAATAATTAATTTCAACAATTGACTGAATAAAGCAGTTTATCGAAAATGGAATAATTTTGTTTAAAGTTTGTTTAGTTATTAGCAAAGCTCACTTATCTAAATGACGGCCTGGCTTGTGTGTATTTATTCGCTGAGTTTCTCACTTGTATTATAACGCCTAGAGAAATGTTAAAGCATGTTTCCTACGAGCAAGAAAATAGTTGAAGTGAAAACATATAAACAGCACGTGACAAATAGGTATAAGGAAAACCAGTGTATCTCAGGGTGCGGCCCTGGGCCCCAGCTTTCACCAGCCAGCCGGTCGCCAACACACGTGCAACTAACTGCACACGGAATGTTCATCGGGTTACTGATGAAATAGTGACGATGCTATCATTTGTGTCAATTGATACTGTTCTTTCCTGGGTTCTATAAAAGTCCTTGAGAATGAACACTACCTTTTTCTTTGTGTTTCCAGCTCCCTTCTAAGTCTGCTTTATAAGACTAGTTCACAGCTTGTCATATAAACTCCCTCAGTTTTTCCCTTTCGCGAAGTATTTATCGAAGTTAATAAGCCGTAGCGGGGCTGCATGGTCATTCATCGGGACTCCATTCAAGGGCCTCGGGAGCTTTCCCACGGGTCGTAATTACCATCAACTCTAATCTGTCTGTAGGTGTGCTTTGCGATTTCTTAATCGAGAAATTGTAGTTTTTGATTTTAAAAATTTGTACATTATAGTCTTTTTTATCTTCTGTTTGAGATGGCATAGTACTTTTAAATAAAATTTAAAAGTACTATGCCACTAAATTATTTGAATTATTTGAATTTGAATTATCAGAACGTATCTTTGCTGATTCTACGAGTATGATTTTCTTGGCGGAAATTGAACATTTTAAAAGTAATAAATTGGCATAAATTGTTATTTATTATATCAAAGCAAGGGGTTTCATTAAAAATCACCCAGAAGGTGAATTTTAAAGCTTCTTCAGTATATGATTGATAAGATAATACTGTCACAGAGACAGATAATATCTACAGATAAACTTAAGTGTAAACAAAGTACAAAGGACATTGACTTGTACGACATGCCTGCACGTTCGCAGCGGCTAATGCGAGAACTAACCCAGAGGGCCTTTGTTTTGTTTATCCACATAGGTGGTCTCTGCTTCTTATAATGCAAGTGCATTTACCTTAGTAAAGTTACTATTCTTAAACTGGGCGTTATAGTTCCTATTATTGCAAATCTTTTGATTACGGTTATATAGTATATTCAATGAAGCCATCACTATGACACTATTAAAATACTGTTTGAAGATATGGATAACATAATTATTAATGATAATAATGAAACTTTGATGATGGCAGGTAAACATTATTATCAATCTCCGCATCCGTCAGTGACTAAAATAACAAAGATAAATACAATTTAAGTATACGAGCAAGTAAACGAGAAAGTTCTTGGTATTGCGCGTGGAGCCACTGTTTGTACAGCTAAGCAAACTCGCATCGGCAAACCAGCCAAAGCAGAGACGCAGTATTACACGTTTAATAACAAAGATTACGTGTAAATGTTAATTTAAACTGCTGTCAAGGGTCTCGGCTGATTGGACGGCGATTATCAACCAATGACGTAGCAACTGAGGAAAACTGAAAGAATAGTTACAGTAGAGAAAACTAGGTCGATGTTTACAACCTAGATTACACTTGTGCAAGCGATTGCATTATTGTTTGGTCCTTTCTTCCTATTCACGGGCTGAAACAAAAGATCACACGTATTTTCTAATACTAACATAAGTGGCTCATAGGTGTTTTGAAGGTATTAGCATATCCTCCTGTGTATTGTCGATCGAGTATCTAGTGTATGTCTTATGTCTATATCTTATGACAAATTTCCTAAATGTCGGTTATGTAGGATATTGTATCGTAATACAATTACGTAAAATACCATTTCCATCTACCTACTTTTACTTTAAACTTATTAGTATTCAGTTTAAATCTTGACATATTAAATTGATTGAGTAATACGACAAAAGGACCATAAATAGACGATGCTAGTGATCTCATAGAAACTAGAGAGAATTCATCATTGACTACAAACGATTTCAGTAAGGGACGATTTTATCATTAAAAAAAAATAAAAACAGCAATATACTATAACAACTGTAAATGCTAACGAAACACGTCGGAGCGCGGCGCCGGGCGAGCTTTTAAACTTACGATTTGTTACAGCAAATAAACTAATACACGAACAGGCACACATATACCCAGACACACACAGGTGCGGGAACGTGCCTGCCCGCAGCGCCCGCGCAGCCAAACTCGGCTTTACTCAATGAACAGTGAACTCGGAGCTAGCTGAATAGATATTGTATTTTCCATAACATAAATAATTACAGCCAACGAAACTATTTTATAGAAAGCATATCATCCATCACGTAGAGAAAAGAAAAACAAAAACGACGATCTGTCAACGGCTGAAACTGACCTTGATGTGATGATTCGACCCTCATGATTCCTCAGATCCAAAATATTTTGTTATACTAAAATTATTTAACTGATAGCCTTTTGGGTCTACGATTTTGTAGGTAAGTGTCTTGTTCAGGACAGAGTAGGCTAGTATGACTTTAAAGAGGTAGAAAAACGTGATGTTGGTGTTTGAAACATCTCTAAAACTAACAAAAACACATTGCGAGACGTTGCAAAATTTCAAATATTTCTGCGTTATCGTCATGCCTACATCATCTTACAGTTCGGTAGATGCGTCATCTATTTATAACATGGTCGCGACATATAACTAGTTTGTCTGTCTGAAGACAGCGTCGCGTGCTCTAATAAATAAATTATAACTTTTTCGAAGCATAAACCGACGGTGGTATTAATCTTCGTCGCATGACACCTCCTCACGCAAGAAGCATAAAATAGCTAATTTCAGATATGGTGGAACCTGTATTAAGACACTAATGCCAATAGAAAAGCGACGCATATTTTTGTTTGATAAAGACTTCATTTGGCATCGATTCAAGATATTTATACATATAAATTTCGTAACTGAATTTAAATCTTTTCACCTACTTGAATGAAGCGATGACGAAAGTAATTTACTTCGAAATGCAGCTTACGCATGCATACTTATATTAATTATGCAAAGTTGCACAAAATTTTAATGTAGGTATGCCTCAATGTTTTTACGCGATATATCAATGTTTTTATCCAAGTCACTATGTAGACTAGACTTGAAAACTGGAAATACGCAAAACTACACAAGAACAAACGTAACTCGTCTGAGTTGCAGTTCTGTAACTGTCAGTAATATTTTACAGCATACGACGGGTGGTCTCGCAATTCCTTAGCGCCCTCAGGCCAGTGCTATATCTCCTCGCTCTTGGACTGAGCAAAATCCTTAGAAATAGGATGACAACCTTCTTTTCTATAGATATTTATATTGCTAGCACCCGTATTTTCCTTGGACTAATTAATTGGCTTACAAAAGACACTTTGGACAGAAGCAAATTATAGGTACCCCCTGTACCTACCGGCATTATAATCATAGATGTATAACTAAAAACAACGGATGGTATATTGTCTCTTTTAGTGCCATCAACATAGATTCTCCGAATGAACTAAACGAAAGCAATTTATGTGAAGTCATCGTGCCCTTCTACTTAACCATGATTTAGTCATCTGCGGGTATCGGTGGGTCTAGTCGTAAATACACGGGCGCGATAAGTATCGAACGAGTGCGGTCGCTCCGTTGGGTGGTCGACGCAAAATTCGGCGGAGCACACGCAGCGAGCAGTGGACCGGTTCTGGGAAGGTTCGGTGGCGGCGGCTATTGTGTCTACCTTCCACACGCGCTTCATTACCGTCTGCCCTGCCCTCCCCTTCGCTCCGTGCCATACAGGCGCCAAGCCAACGCCATCAGCTAGTTACATTTACACCGCACAATATCGATGATCTCCACAATCTACCTACTCTACATCCGTGCGCTCACTTCAAGATTACCCCGCTACGGAATTGATACAGCCACCATTATTTAGCCTATCCTTTATAAACACAATAACAGGTTTGTTGATCGTTAGATAATATGATATCTTAAGAAAACATCCAACCTTCGTCACAGCTTTAGCAGGTGATTAAAAAAATAACTGTGAAACAGCGCCGCCTCAGCGATGGTCCACAATAGCCGAGGGAATAATATCGTCCACCCAATCTCTTTTCGTTAGCGGCACGCCATATTTCATTCTGGCAGCCATTGTCAATAAAAACCGAGGTCAGAGGCAAATAGGAGAAAAGAACGTCTACATACTTTTGTTTTCTTTTTCCAGCACTCAAACAAAATAAACTCTTGCGCACGGTTGCTTGAACGCGCCGCCTTTTAGAATTTGAACTTCTAATATCTTTTTTCTATCCCATCTTTTCATTAATATATTACGTTGGACTGGCTGTCAATGTCTTTTTTGTAGTCAAGTTTAGTGAGTTACCTACCTGAACGGTGATGTCTGACGCTTTACTGCGAGAACGTCCCTATACCTACCTATTAAAACCCGAAAAAAATATATATCTTACTTTATTGATGACTAATTAAAACAAGCATGTTTCCGCGTGAAAAACAATGACACGAAATTTAAATGTGCTTAATTAGTTATTAATTACTTTAAGGATATGTGTGGATAAGATGGAATATTGCGATACCACAAGCTCTGCTTTTTGATTGATGATGGTGTGTATAGTCTAACGTAATGTACCTTCGTAGGCAATATCTACAGTTAAGACAAGTTGGCGAGTTAAATATAAAAACCCCAACAACAATAGGCCACTCGCAGCGCAAGCATTGCCATAAAGCGAGTGAATGCAGCCAGTGCCTTGGGGATGCCTCCAATTGGTATTGATTAGGCTCAGTTGAGTTATGTTATGTTATGAGCGACAGTTTGCAACAAATCTCGAGATCGCTAACTATTTAATGTTTATCTTAGAAATGAATAATCATTAAATTGTCCGTGGCAGCAATGTCAGCACCAGCCTTGCCTTAAAGCGAGGCAATGCAGCGTTTTGGGGGTGCTTGTAATTGGTATCGATATGCATCAGGTGAGTTATGTTATGTTAATGAGCGACAGTGTGCAACAAATGCTAAGATAGCTCAACTATTTCATGTTTATCTTAGAAACTATGTAAGTATGATTATATTGTCCGTGGCAGCAGTATCCATCTCAATTCTCGTCTGTTCTCGTCTGGGCAATTAGACGATGGCAATCTCGAAGGAAATTGCCAATTGACCTCGCATTGAACTCTTAAATTGACGCTTTGCTGCTATCTGGGCACGTTACCACAGAAAGTTGCAAGAAAAATAACCGCAGCAATAATGTAACATACAGTACGCATTAGTAGAAAATTACCAGAAAATATAAACAGATATATCCTTAATAATAAGGATAAAGATGTACTAAAACATATAGGTAATAGTTTAGTTCATTTGGCACTTCATTAGCATGAATGAAACCACAAAATATGTTTTAGTTCTATTGTCTTTAACTGTAGGTAGATTCTAATAGTGCACAGGTTGCCAAAGAATATGCCGAGATAATACCTAGACTCCCACATTTATTTATACAGGTTGTTCTAAAATAAATTCGTAAGTAGAGTACCATGTAATACTGGCGCACTCTCATGACCTGGTTTTCAGCAAAACGGTTTTATTATATCACAATATTCGTAATAGAGTTCACAACATTGTGAATTGCATCAGTTTAAACAATAGTGGAATTAATCTACTTTATAATTTATTAGATTGCAATTCCCTCGTAATTTTTTAGTGTTCCGGACCTAGCAAGCTGTAAAAGGGAAACTATTACTAATTCCGATATTTATCTGTCTGTCTGACCGTCCGTCGGTCGTCTGTCAGCGGGCTGTATCTCATGAACCGTAAAAGATAAACAGAAAACAGTTTACACTTTATACACAGTGTCCTTACACTATTGCAATTATAACAACAAATAATAAAAATAAAATAATTAAGGAGGGCAAGGTCCATACCAAGTTGAACAACGATCACGGAAGTTAAGCAACATCGGGCGCGGTTTACTTGGATGGGTGACCGCGTCATGTTAGCTTTTTGTGCGACCAATCAAAAAATTCTATTTTGAGGTAGGTATTTTCTTGTTAACGTCAAGAAAATGTAAAAAATAGAAAAAATTTAATAACGAATAGCGATAAATACCCGTTAAAATAGTACAAAAAGATAAACTGATACACAGGTAACTAAATGAATTTATAAAAGTAAACAATAAGAAAATCACTCTTTTTTCTGTCTTTCCTTAGTGTCTTTATTACCTAAAAACATAATCTTCTTATATTTTCACTCTAAACCCGAAAACCATTTGGCATGCACTTCTAGATAAACATTATTATCATAAACATACTAGGTACTTGCCTAATAGGTACCTATTAAATCAAATAATACCTACCAATATCTACCTAGGTACCAATAAAAGACAAGTCACCAATACACAGTCACAATTATTTATTTAGATGTGTAAATCAGCAATTAATAATGTTATACTACCTATGTACTTGTTACGAGTGCATTAATGAATTTGAACTTGGATTTCAAGAATGTGTGCGGCAACTCTAATAAAATTTGCATATTGTGTTTTTGGTTTTGTTGGATTCATGATTTATAGCTCAATTTTGAATACCTACTTACTTACCTCCATTTTGATTACAACAATTAAGGTGCAGAGTGGGTTAGAGTAGGTTCTGCTGTTTTACAGTGCCCAACCAAACTCTTTCTATTAAAATAATGATCCAAAAGCAATTTTATAGAGACCCCACGAGACGAACGACACGAGACAGCTCGACAGTTGAGCAAGTTACAGTTTCTCCCGAACATAGGCTGATAATTTTTTTAAATGTTTTTGCAAAGTGTACATACAGCATTTCTAATTGACAAAGTGCATTATGTTTGCATTAACAAAGTATGTAATTTCTGAAAATGAATAAATAAATAATCTATCTATATCTGATGATGGTACTAGAAGTGTTTTATTGATAGATAAGCCTAGTGTACATCAATCTTGTAAGTAAGGCTAACTAAGCGAGGTTAGAAGACAGTGCAACGAACTATTTGGAGCGATGAGATGCGACTTGTAATTCCGAGAAGTACTACTCGGCTGTGAGCCAACCGAGACTGCGAAGCCAAATCTCACTTTATAACAAGTTTTATTGTCGTTTAGATTACGTATGTAGAAGCAAATAAGTATGTAGAAGAAGTATGTAAAAGCTTTCCTTTCCTTTTATCTTTAACTGGAGTCTTTAACCTGTATTGATGATGATGACTCACGTTGAATAAGATTAAGAAAACGCATATCTTTTGCAGATTTTTATTCCTATATTAGAATAGTTGTGTAATTTCCCTTTATTCAATTGAGTCGTTGTTTCTAATGTCGTTCTTAGTATCAAAATAGGTTATTTTATTCCTGGAAATTGTGTTAATATCATTGAGCAATTTATACTACGCAAGTATAAATCAATAATAACTATAAAACTACGACTATTGTCGTCATACAGTGCGATATATATGATTCTAAGTATGGGTACACGTATCACGTGTACCACATCTAAACTGTGTTTAAAAATATCAAATCCGCTTTAATAACCGTCATAATAAAATATGATTCGCGTAACCTACCTAGACGCAAATAGTTACCAAGGTTCAGATTTTTTACTGCCTATTGAGTTTTGCCACGCATATCTGTACGACCGGTCACTGATGCAACAAAAGACATAACAGGTCCGGATTATAACATTTGATCAAATGATTCAAACAGAAAAGACTCGTTAAGAATAGATTAAAATACCAAGTGTGAGATAGAGGGTGCAATTGAAGTGCAGTCGATTAAATGACATTATGCAGGCGGCGGGCAAGATGCGCACGAGTGCGATCTATTTCAGTCATTGGTAATTGATGCGCGCTGGACGGCTCGATTAATGCGAATGCATCGCCAAAACCAGCCGCCGTTATTGCTTTAGAGACTAATGATGTTGGGCCTGATGGAGCCAATAATGATACGGGATAATGCTTTGATTTTAAACAAGCTGTAACTTGTTATTTTTTTAGAAATAAGTATGAGGAAATATCTGATTCACAAGTACAAACTTATATTAATATTATATAAGTATGTGTGGAAGTTATCATTTGAGCTACGTGTAGATTGTCTTCCACTAGCTCGATTGTTTCAATTGTAAATACAAGTCCTAATTTGGTTATTAAATTGTATTCTTCATTGCAAATTAAGGTTTTACCCTCATTAAACAAAAACCCATCGATCATTACGTTTTAAGAAAGTTTTTAGGTGATGTGGTTCAAATGGTTGTCTAAAGCAGAAAGTCATTATACAAACTTAAAAATTTAGCTGGAATTAAAGTTGAATAATGATGAGATGAAAGGTATTAATGAGTTAATGTATTACGAAAACGTAATCAAATTGTAGAAGCCTAGTATAAATCATAAACTTGAACGATGAAAGAACTATTATCAACTTTTAAAGTGAAAACGATCAAACGGCAATTTCACGCGAGATGAAAAAGGGTAAGGTTACGATTGCAAACTGAATTGGCAGCATAGCTAGAGGCAATTGAGGCAGGATTGAAGAACTTAGGAATCAGGGGCAAACATTGATTCAGAATGTTTCATATTATGAATATTAGGTAGCACAATAGTAAGGAGGCAGGCAGATGTCGATAAAAGAAGAGCTCATAAACCAAAAAATCTGAATAAAGCAAAAGACTAGATATCTTGCGAAGTAGAATTGGTAGAGCTGTCTTTTCTTTGCATGCAACATTTAAAGAATCAGATCACGATAGCCCCTCTGAATAAAGCCTTGCTCCAGATCTGTCGTCGGTTGAGCGTAAATAACAGGTTCGATACCAATCGAGCGATTACCACGAATCGCAAAACAAGTCGTACCAAAACGGCGCGGCGCGGTGTTCTCGGCCAAATTAAAATGGCGGCAATAGTCAACAAAGAACCGGTAATTTACAACGTATCTACATCGAAAACTGAACGATAAAATTGCTGCTTGTTGAGATCAATATTTATGCTGTATTGAAGGCAGAATTGGTTTTATATACGAAACATAATGTTTTGCCCCTTTCCTGGAAACAAAAGGTATTTTCTCTTTTTTGCATAACAATAACATGGATGGAATTGAATTTTGCAATAGAGTGGGCGTTGTTGCTGGCGTAGTCGAGCCACAAGATTAGGTTTCGCAGTAGTACAATATTAAATGACGTAACCTTTGTTTATTAAAACATATTGACATGGGATTCGAGTTCATCAAATATGTATGGAAGGGTTATTATAACTAAGTATATGACGGGGATCCGGGGAATCACATGCGATCTCAGATTACGAAGTTATAAATGGAAGGAAACTAACTGATGATGCATTTCTAAAGTACGTTTGGTTCAGCCAACATTAGACGGACATTACACTTTTCACGAAAATAAAATTATACAAGACATTTCAAGACAAATGTTACGGAAGTGACGAAAACATGAAGAAATACCGTCTTATTGGAAACAATCTCGATATGAAAATGATTGAAAACCACCATCGTCTCAAAATAGTCGGTGATAACAACCGTATTAAGATAGAGAAGAATTTCGGTATTGTTATTATGATCGGGGACAACTGTTACGTTGACGTGCAGCAGAACTTTGGAAACCTGCAAACCGTTTGCAGGAATCAAATTGTCATTGTGAATACCCTAAGTGATTGCAGTGCGACACAACAATTTCGGCTGATGAATGAAAAACAAAACAAAAGTGATTTTGTAGCAAAAGATATGAAAAAAGGTTTGACCATTAAAACGCGAATCAAAAAGTTTGTATCACGATTAAAATTTAATTTTAAATCATGTATAAAACAAATAATTAAATAACTTGTATGTAAGGAAGAAGTGTTTAATTTAATAAATATTTCCTGCCATTCAAATCACTGTTTACATACCGGCGAGTAGCTTTATTGGGTGTAGAAGAGATAGATATAGATTCAATACATATTCAGTAGGTAATAAGCGTGCACTAATCTCAACTACACCACATTATACCTAGGTAAGACGAATGTATGTACCTACTGAGATAATTTTGTTACAAATCTACAAAGTTGAAACAGTAAAACAAATAAACAAAGAAACTAGTAATGTTCTTTGCACAGACCTTGATATTTGCACAAAATGCCAAAGAACAACGTTATCAAGTAAAAGGAAATACCAATAATGTGGTAATCAGGAGCCAGAGACAGGGTATGAATGCTTGAGTCAGTAGAGGAATGCAACCGATAACATTGCTTTGTCAAGTGTGTCTTGAAGGTAAAGTTATGTTATGCCCTTTGTTCCTTCGCTGCCTACCGAAAATACTGTTTGATTTAAAATTGAAATATGTAAATATTTTACAAACATTAAACGCGATTTTATCACACTCGACATTGTAATAAAATAAAAACTAGGAACTTTAATGAATGATTTCTTCTGTATGAATATTATTGAATAATTTCGAACAAAAAATTTGGTTTTTAAAATGCCTTGATCTGCTGCAAGGTTTCTTTTTTTCAACCGTCACATCTACATTATTTCCATCTTCAATTCTATAAACATATAAAGTTCCATAATTTCCGAAAGTAATTCTACTCTGATTTACGACGAATGTGTTGCTTACAATTGTTAACTCATAATAACAGAACCCATTGACATAAGTTCGCTTAATTCCCAAACAGGTCATGATCGGCCAGACCTGTCGGTATCGAAATTAGATAACTGTCATGTACTTTCACTTATAAATAGCTGTTCACTTTCCCCGCGCCCGCAGACTGTTGCGCAACTAGTTCTCAGTGCTGATCGATCTGCGAATCGAACTCACTGATTTTTCTTTTTAATATAATACCTGAAAATCCCCTAGAAAAAGCGCTGAAACTGTTTCGTAGAGCCGCAAAGCTTTTATCAACAAATTCAATTCTTTTTGATGTCTTGAAGGTATTAAGGAAATAATTTGATTGTTCATTTACACGTCATGTTTGTAATGGACCCTTTGCGTAGCTAAAATATTAGCTAGATTTGGCAGCAATTCAAGATGCTATCGGTGGAATAATAGTTAATTTGCTCACAGACAACATCTGTTTGCTTATGATAATAGAATAGTTCTAGAAACTAAGAATCATTAAGCTCTTTGTTGTAGTATTGTAGGCCTTGACATTTGGTTAAATGATTCACACTGGCCCTTAAGTCCAGCGATATTTATGTTGATTTATTTACAGCTTCAGCACACCGGATCCATAATAGACATATCGTTTATCCTATGTGAATACTCTACTATTGTTAACATAATTTTATATAACTGAAACAACAATACCCACACTTTTCGCACATAGAAAATCGTTTGTTGTTTCTTTTAAGTCGGTCAAGCATTGTAGACGGTGGCAAAGTCGAACGGAACGCATTGCAGTCGACACGAGATTCTTTGCCCTACTTACCGAGTTAAATCTGTTTAGTAACACAAACACGACACATCCTAGATTTTCACTAGATTAGAGAAGACATGTGCCCAACTTAAATACGTCCGATGTATGGTTCGCTATTTTATACCAATAAATAAATTATCTGGAAAAAAATTTTTCTTTGTAATAGTATCAATCATCTAGTATGTACTATGCTGTGCTAGATGATGCTGTGTGGATTGCTCAGCATTACTTGTTTCTTAGAAATAGGAATACTTTTAGATATCAATTAGCTCTTAGATAGTATATAGGCATTATAATTATAATATAGTCGACCTGTAAAATCAATTTCGATAAGATCGCCAATTGCAGTGCTAAGATAAATAAATACATAATGCCAGACAATCCACACAACATCATCTAGCCCCAAGGGGGCTAGATGATGGGGATCTAATATAAATAACATAGTATACTTTATAATATTTGATTATAGAGGTAAATAGAAAATACAGTTAGTGAACCATGAACAAATATTTGCAGGTCGTACAAACATATCGTCCATGAATAATATCACGATCCGTGAATGAATCTAGACCGAAGAAACATTCTACGTCTGTGATGTGATGACACAATGCTATTTTATTATAAGCAATCTGAAGAAAAGAAATCTATCTATTGTAATTTAAGTTATTTTGAATAAATTTATTTTATTTATTCTACCAAACTGATAACAAAGTACAACTGGGTGTGTATTTTAGTTACGTAAATCATGAGATGGTCAGTTCATTTTATGATTTACTACCTGTAGATGGGATGGTTTCTATTTATTGGCATTTATAAATGTAAATAAAGATGGAAATAATGCGGATGTGATGGTTGAAAAGAAACCTTGCACCAGATAAAGTAGTAGTTCAACTTGCATATTTAGATTTTTGTTGTGTCTGTATTACTTCGAACTCATTCATTTAATTTTGTAGGTATTTTACTACGATGTTTTGTCCGCCTGTTATTAGTGTATAAGTACTATTAGGAACTACTTTATCAGAACGCTTTATGTATACGAGAGAGAAGAGTATATTAAGAAAGGAAAGCCAACAGCGTATAGAAAGAAAGAAAGAAAATATGTAATTTTATTTTTAAAATTATTTTCTTTCTTTCTTTCTTTCTATACGTATATATGTACCTATATACGTATAATAAATCAAAAAAACAACACCATCATAAAAATAATTAAAAAAACCGTTAGTATTTTCAATAAAAATAATCTATTATTATTACTTGTACATTTCTAGACGTGAAAGAAGTTATAATGAACTAAAATCCACATATTGGACCGTCAACAACGATTCTATGCCAAGAACATTACGTGATTACCTTTGTTGGAGGATAAGCGTTGCATAAAACTTCTGTAGGATACAGCTTGACAAGCATTTGTACTTCGCCATTGTTATTCCAGGGAGCCCACACATTCCATAATGTAATGCCGTGGAACCACTGGTGGAACCTAATGTTACTCATTCATTAACCATAGTGCGTACTCAGGCATACAAATGTCCTTCCTGCCATTACAACGACACGCGTTTCGCTCGGTAAATTAAATACAAGCACAACTTTCTACATAGGCTCCATGTAAATAAATAAAACCTATGGCAGGAAAGTTATCCAGGTATAGTTAGTACAGTAAGATGATCTAAAAAACCTTAGCATGACTGCTATTGGCGATCTTATCGAAAATTTTTTTTTCAGGTCGACTATGTTATAATTATAACGCCTATATACTATCTAAGAGCTAACTGATATCTAAAAGAATTCCAATTTCTAAGAAATAAGTAATGCTGGGCAATCCTCACAGCATCATATAGAACGTAGAACCTACTAGATGATTGATACTATTACAAAGAAAGATATTTTTTACTATTCCTAAAAAACAACCGGAACACCCTGCAGATCGTACATACATTTGTCCGGAGGCGGGAATCGAACCCGCAACCTCCCGCGTCGCAGGTGGACCTACGCTCACCACGCCACAAAGGTCAAGTTATACTCTGACGCATTCTGTTCTGCAATAAAGTGGCAATCCTAAAAATAAGAGTAACTTTAATGCAAAACATGCTATCATCTGCGTGAGCTTTCGGAAACGATAAAATATTAATTTATCATTGGTAAAATGGTAATGGCCGCGGCGCCAATATCGTTTGTTTTATTTACATTGGCCAAGAAAAAATTGGCAACGATCCAAAGATTTTCTTAGAAGATGTCTTTCTCCTTGTTATTCAAAACCTCTAATGCATTATTGACCAGGGACTGAGTCTTAGGTCCAATCTTAACGATGCAATTTAACGCGTTTTATTTAACTTAGTTTAGCGTTTTTAAACCAGTTCAGCGCATTTTACCGTCACCGATGTAAAGTTGATCCCAACCAACGGGCCAACGGGCTTTCGAATTTGACAAAACATTGTCATCGTATTAGGTCTAAATTCAACATTCATATTGAACGCGTTCAATACAAGTAAATTCCTAACTCATTATTGCGCTTTAAACGAGTTTTTCTGTTCTTTTTACCGACATAAAGCTGATCCGGTACAAAGATAAGAAGTTTATTTACCAAAAACAAGCGCTAAACCAAGTTCAAGAGGTGTCACAATAGGAAGCCAAGATTTGAACCAGATCAAACTAAAGTTATATTCATAGTTAAAAGGGCATTATTATTATTATTTACTTTATTAGCGTTATTATTTACTTTATTAGCATAGAAAATTACAATTAGGTAACCAAATTATAACTAATTTTTACTAGAACTAGTATTTAGAATTGAAGCAAGATAAACAGTTGAAGTTGATTTTGTTGATCTTAGTTTTGACAGATAAAGGTGTTATTAGACTATAATGATTTTAATCCGTTTTGTTTCGTTATCATCATCGACACTGATATACTGTGTGATGGCTTAGCCCACCGGATAATAATCTTGATTATGATCTACAACTTATTTAAGATCTAAATCAATCTGACGACCTCTGTGGCGCGACGGGCAAAGGCCCGCCTGCGACGCAGGAGGTTACGTTTTCTATTCCCGCCTCAGGGTATGCGTTTGTACTTATTGATATTTATTCCAGGTTTTCTGGTAGTTTTCTATGTATATTAAAATATATGAAAGTAATATTTTTTAAGGAAAACCTTTATTACTATTAAATTATCAAATTAGAATTAGTGTGCTGACTGCAGACTGTTGTAAACAAACAAAAGGTAGCTCAACTGATCCATATCAATCGATATGCCATAATATATTGTATTATGTGTATCAGTCATCCCATAACACAAGCTCAACATAGCTTGGGGCTGGATGAAGCTATGGATTGTCCGGCATTAGAAAAAATCTGATATCGCGTCGGGTATAATAGAGGCCTCGACATGGTTCTTTCGTTCGCACCGTTCGCTCAGACCTAATTATTTAGACATGGGAGTACCGAGAATAGATCTCAGATAGGAAACGTAGGAACAACGATACGAAACCAGTTCCCGTCCTAACGGGTCGCGCGCGGGTCGCCGAGGCACAAACAAAACACCAAAACATTGCACATTTCTCTAATCTAAATGGTATTAACATAATTGGACCCAGTAAGACACAACGCCTATAAAAATAATAAGAACTAGCTGTCCTCCTCGGCTTCGCACGAGGGTTCCCAATTTTTTTGAAAATATTCCATATCCTACTCCTTTATAGTTCATCACGGATATTTTAGGATTCTAAAGGTGCAATAATTTTTCAAATCGGTATTTTCGGAGCCTATTCAATTCAAAGATGCAAATTAATCAAATCTATCCCTTTTATTAGTTTAGAATAAGAATAAAGCCTTATGAGGTTGCCAGCATGTGGGATGTTGGTTTAAAGAAGCAAACAAACAATTTTGATGTGGAAGCTAGAGACGTGATTCCTTCAGTGGCATGCCATAATGAATGACTCACTATCAGCTGAAAGTGATTGGACACGATGATAACGTATTGATAAAGACCGTGCTTATTGGTGGAAATGACATCATTGAAACTCTAAACTAATCCAGGATAAAACAGAACTTCTATGACTTCCCATGGGCTTCTTAGAGCTTTTCACCTTGTGTACTTAATGCCGTTTAAATAGAAAGTGATTATATTTATTTAATAATTAGCACTCTTGTCACTTGTTTTGTCTATTTACGAGATTATTTCAACATGTAACAGTAATATGTCCTGCGCACGTGTAAAACATTGTGATTGTAGCCGCTGAGCGGTGGCCAAAATTCATCATCAATGACTATCGGTTACCTCAATCAAAAAGCTGATATCAATATTATAAAAAAAATGCTTCAAAACGCTACGAAAAAGTTACAACAATTTCCGTAGCCAATTCGTAGCAAAGCGTGCGCGTTGATGTCTTTTCTACTGAGAAAGGACTTTGATCATGTATGAGAAACATGACTGTCTTAAATTTTACTTTCAGGTTCTCGCAAAAACGACGCAGTCGACAGGACTCAAATGGTTTTCCTTATCAAGATTTTGCTTTGGTAATACCTATCTCTGACACCAACACCGGTATTAACATACTGGTTAACCTATACTAATATTATAAAGAGGAAAGATTTGATTGTTTGGATTGAATAGGCTCCGAAACTACTGGACCGATATGAAAAAATCTTTTAGTAAAATCCTACATTACTCCTTATGATTATAGAATATTTTATGGCTATAGAATATTTTATGAAAAAGTAAGGGATCCCTATGTAAACTTGAATAATGTAACCCAACGTAATCTATGTGTGTGTTAATATTATTTTTAAAATTTTTGTTATATACCCATACGAAGCCGAGGTGGACCGTTAGGGTTATATGTAATTATTATTAATAAATAATAAAGAACGGCTTTTTAAAAATATAATTTTTTATCAATTTCAGTCAAAAGTAAAAGCTTAGAAAAAACAAAACAAGTAAACTAAACAGGTATTGTTTTCTTATAAGTCTATAATATCGAGGGCATGACTTCTTTCGGTCGGGGTGTCGCAAAGAGGGTCCCATACATTTTTTTTTTTTTTTTTTTTTTAAATTAGTAATATTTTAATAGTTACAAAAGAGATAGCAGAAATTTTCAGGAAAAACTAAAAAAAATATTCATTTTAGACTTAGAAAAATTTTCATCGATTTTGTATGGGGCTGAGACTTAGAAAAATTTTGATCGATGCCTGTCCCCGACGACGAGTGTAAAGAATCGCGTTCGCGATAGCTCCGGCGCTGCGGGAAGTGCAGCCTCTCCGCCATTGCGTAACAAGGGACAGGCACCACTGCTCACCTCCGCAGCTTCGGCTTTTTGGTCGCCTTCGGCGACCAGCCTCAGCCGCTGCGGCTCGCGCGGTGCCTGTCCCTTATTACGGCTGGCGGAGGCTGCACTCCCTTCGCGCCTCCGGCTTATTATATACACTCTAGGGGCGCCACGCACAAGACCACGTGGAGTCGGGGTACTCTGTGTCGGATCCGCCACTCAAATTGAACCTAATCAACTCTTATCGGAATGCTCTGTATCAGTATCTGGATCTGTATCGGACACAGTTTGAACTCTAGCGCCGAGGTCATAGAACTTTGGGGTCAATCAGCTGAACCAAAGTTGCACCCCTAGTGACCCTCTTTACGATGGCATAAGAAAAAATATATATTATATATATATAAAAAAAAAATACATGTTGAAAATTTTCTAAGTCTTTTTCGCCTTGAAACTGAACGACACACTTTGACCTCTAGCGCCGAGGTCATAGAACTTTGGGGTCAATCAGCTGAACCAAAGTTGCACCCCTAGTGACCCTCTTTACGATGGCATAAGAAAAAATATATGTTATATATATATAAAAAAATACATCAAAATTTTTCTAAGTCCCAGCCCCATACAAAATCGATGAAAATTTTTCTAAGTGTGGGACCCTTTTTGCGACACCCTAACCAAAATTACCTACATCTTATTTAAAATAACAATAGCAAAAAGCACCAACCTGCGTAAATTGCGAAGATATCTTTGAGTGGTCTTCATGGTTGACCTTCCTTGCCTTCCGGCGTTCGGTCATGAGCATAGTGAGTCGGTCCAGAGCCCGGGACTCCAACGCCTCGGCGTTGGTCCTGATGAGTCGGCTCGTGCTCTCCCATTCCTCGGTCATGGTGCGCCAAGCTGAAGCTATCACGGACCCTAGAAAAACGTACACATCTTTACAACATCATAAAATCTGAAAGCGGAATTTTTATATTTACCCAAAGTTGATTAAACTGTAGGAAATTAAATATTACCCAAATAAAAAAATTCGGCGGGACACGAACCCGCGGGTAAATTCTCAACCTAAATAATATATGCCATTATAACTGCAAGCTTTCTGTCAATTTTTGACGGCATCACTGCGTTCATCAATCGGATAGGAGGAGACTTGTTGATGATGAACTGCATGAAATGGTAGATTTGAATTACTCACAAAAAGATTACCTTCGTGCGTAATATATCTTTGTTTTTAGTTCGAGTCAAATAACTTATACCATGCAGCTACTTAGGTTTAATTACATAAGTATCTTACCTATATTTGAGCTCCATGGAAAACCATGAAGAACTGACCCGTAACGTTGCATAACAGAATGACGTCATTAAATTCAAGTGTACTACTGATAAATCATTCATTGAATTCACACAAGCCGAATGTACTGTTTTCGGTGGGGTCAGTGAGTGGGAAACCAAAGGAGTGGCCCTGCCAAGTCGAGTAGACGGCCGCTCATATAAGCCACCCGGTGATTTAAATGATAGCCCGCGTTGTCGTGAGTTGTTGATAAACAATGCAGTTCGAGAGATGTGTGAAACGGAACGTCAACTGATAAGAATTTCATGGACTATGGACAAAGTGACTTTTTTCACGGTAATATGCCTGGTTCTTAACTGAGACAATGACAGGATTAGAAGTAATTGAAGATGGTTCGTTGTCAGTCACTCTTTGGCATTTATTTGAGCCATATTTTTGCAACTCCGTCCAACGTCATTGCCCCTCTTCATCTGCTGCCATGGATTATGAATTTTGTACATTTATGTTATAGAAATATAGCAAGAAAGAAGTTAAGTCATGATATTTAAAGATAATTAATATATAGAGTGTCTCTAATCATTAATTCGCTAATATGTATCTATGTAAGTACATACTATTTCATAAGAATCTAGGTAGGTAGGATTTTTTTAATCGAGTAAATTACTATTTTGTCACGTTTTTTTACAGTTGTTTTAGCTTTTCCTATTTTTTTTTAATTTTATGACTTTACTTTATTTAAGACCAAACAGTACCTAGCATTGTGTAAACCAAATATTAAAGTTTTGGTTCAACGGAACCCCCTACCTTCCCAACTGTTATGCAGATACCCTCGGTGAAAAAGAAACGCCCAAAAGTATTTGTTAAAAATCACAGGCAAGGTAGATAGGAAGGTACTTAGTGGTTCTTACCATTAAGCTCCTCGCACTTGTCCATCTTCTGTCCCTGCGCAGCCGCGGCGGACAGCGCCAGCGCGTACTCCCTGTCGCTTTTCATCTTTGCCTGGAGACTCCTCTTCATGGCTTCCATCAGCCGCAGCTCGGCGTCCTGCCTCGCCAGCAGGGCCTCATGAGCCCCACGCGCAGCCGTACCGTTCGACGCATACCCCATTGTAAACAAACTATTGCACTACGCACATTTCACGTATAAAATATACACAACACTATCACATGGCACACTCGGCCTGACAAATTATACGTTGACGCCAATCCAACCGTGTAGCAATGTCAAGCTTTCGTTCGATTTTCAAAACGGAAATAAAAAATGCAAAAGCGCGGGAGTTCAGCACGCGTCCGCTCGGCAACGGCGCTCGCCCTGAATGGCTGGCATGGCATCGCGTTCATCATGTCTGTGGCCCAGTCCCCGTCACCCGTGTCGTCGCTTTGCTGGCGCTTGATCTTCGAACATTGACTATGCTCCACCATGGAACCATTCATGCGTTCGCTGCGCTTTCCGTTGTTTAGTTTAGGTACACCTACCTACCTGCAGGTAGAAAGATAGTTTAAAAAATCCTACGAGCACATAAACCTACATAGAAATCACACTAAAATATAATATTAAACAAAAGCACTACAGGTACATAAAAGTTTATAAAACCAGATTAAAGTTTTCAAAAAAGTAAGTACCTACTTTATGTACCTACTTCAAAATGTTCAATAATCAAAAGTTAGATTTTTTTAAACAAAAGAGACAAATCAACAAATGCGAGAAATAGCTATTCCATGAGACCTTTGCTCACCGGTGGTGGTGGGACATCTAAAGAATAAGGTAGGTAATGTAAATAAATCGCCTTATGTTAAATGGGGGCATTACTTAGTCAATAAGTTATCTTAAAAATAAAAAGTGGGTTTCAGATTTCACAGGATTTTTTTTATTTTCCGTAAGTTGGTGACGTTTCTGATCGTTTTCGACGAGTGTCCGACTTTTTGAACGGACCCGCCACAATTACATCCTATAACACAGTATTGCCATAACAATAGGGCGGCGCCGGCGGGGCGGCGGCGATACACGTCCGATTTTTTATGGATCATCGTGGCGTGTCGTCGTCGTCGTCGTTGGCGTTGTACTATCCGAAGGCGTGCACACACCAAAAACACACAAAATCGCCTTCGGACTATTCATACATAGACAATCTGATCCGAAAATCAGACAAAAAATCGGACGTGTAATCGGCCGGCCTTGGCTTGCTTGCGTTGGATGTCAACCAACATGACAAGCCATGCCCCATTTACAACGGTATAGTAAAAATAAACTGGCACGTAACACGGACGTGTTCGGAACTCTTAGGGACCACAACTTATTTTTTGACTATGCAATATTGGTAATATAAAGTATCCAAAGTTACTTTGGAAACTAAACATAAATTGAATAAATTTCAATGTATGTTCCACTAACGTATTTCGTGAAAGGAACCCTTGCTCAGCAAGTGCAGTAGAATGTCTGTTCTACTGCACTTGCGCTCAGCAAGTGCAATGGTTCCTTTACAACAATATCATGACATGGTTTGCAAGCAAGTTGCGCATTATTTTACAAGAATTATTTTATTAAGACTAGCTGACACCACTATAACGTGGCCAACGAGCCTCCACCATAGACAAGTTTTACCATTCAGTGTTGCAAACAAAGATAGAACTCTCAAATTTCGGGAACCTCATTGACAGGATTGAATTTGATCAAAAAAAAATATCATCATATTGTATGCTTTATATTGGTGGGAAGATTACATACAAAGTAAGCATACAATAGTTTAGTTAGCCCTACATTGCTAAATTTATTTTGTATTTTCTCATGTCAATGAATTTATTCTTAGTGAGAAATAAAACATTCTTAAACCTTACAATAAAAAATAAGATGTAATAATATTATCAAATAATCACTTATGATATCTTCTATCTTAGACACTCTGTGAGCTGCCAATGGATGTGAAAAATCAAGAGCTATTAACTGTTTTTGATCAATGTGATCATAATGTTTATTTTCCCTTTGACGTAAAATTATTTTTGCATCTCTTTCATCTCGACCTCGACCAAATATTTGTAAGACTCTTTCGGAACTTAAGCATTTTCTAAATTTATCACTAAACTAGCTTATCTATATGCGATTTCATTTGCCTAAGCATTATAGTTAAAAATCTTCTCTTAATCAGCTACAACTATTATTTTACTTACTGAGTTCGAGAGTAGGTAATTTTTCAAAACATATTTATCTTTAAATGAGTTATTCTGATAGATGTATTTAAACCTATAATTCTTGCAGTACATATTACAATTTTCAAGTCATTAGTATCGTAAATTAAAAAGTTACAAGCATTTGAATACGGAGCCAAACTACGAATCCAAAACTCTAAAATCCGTTACACCCTATTTTTATGAAAATTTGGAAAATCATGAAGCAAGTGTTTAAATTTTTAGTAATATTTGTAAGTTTCAAGAAAACTGGTCTACTTATTACTAAGCAAAACACATAAAAAAAATCAAGCCCCTTTTTACCCTGTATGAATTTTCCATTCATTCATTACGTAAGATGATTTTGGGGGGTTGGGGTCCAATATGTCATATTTTTTCTTACTTGGTGGGAGGGATAGTTCTCGATAGTTCTTTCGTAAGATCACAAAATAAAAGTTACCTATACCTACTATGAAAAAGCACATCAACCGCGCGACTGCCTCGTGTGCTTGGATAAAATATTAGTACCCTGGTAATTCCTAAAAACTGTTACTTTGACAATTAAACGTTAAAAAATCAACAATGTATTATTTTTCCCATTAGTTCTTACGTTATAAATATTAAAAGGGGGGGGGGGGTCGGCCTATTTTTATTATTTTTTTATTATAGAACGTGTCTAACATTAATGCATACTCTCTTAAGTAATAAATAAATTCAGATTCAGATTAAATAATTTTATTTCTTTATGCTTACAAAATAAGTACTTAGACAATTTATGAATGGCTCCTTAAAGGTTCTATTGCCAAAAATTCCACAGACTTAGGGTACCTACTCTCCTTTCAGCATTTTGGCTTGGACACCATAAACGAAAATTATTGTTTGTAATCGGCAATATTTTTTTCAATTATTATTGTTGGGCAATCATTTACCCTTGGTCATGGGTAATTTTAGATGTCTCAGTGGCAACACGGACCCAGCCTAGTAATATGGCCGCTACAGGTTAGTTCCAATAATTTTGTCGCATCAAAAAATCTTTTTATTCACAATAATTTCCAGTGCAGCAATTTCTTTAATCATGACAAATTATTTGCCTACCAAAAACTCACGCAAAACATCTGCCAGAAAGCTTTTTATCGTTACCTAATAATGCTAACGTGTCATCATTTCACCCTTGCGGACGTTTGGATTTACCGCGTGGCCACATTTTCTGAACTTTTCAACTCCTTATTTCTCGTGTTATTCAGTTATGTATGTGTTATTCTAGTTTCATTGTGTCCGCGAAAGTTAGAATATGCTTGATAACAGCAGATGGATTGTCTCTGTATATTACCGAGATGCCCCCAAATAACCGCTTTCCAAAATCGGAGTTTGGTGTCGGTCGTTCGCGTACTATGCGTCATCATTTATTCATGTTAATTACATTCTTTCTCTATAAATCTCCTGTGTCATCCTGTTGTACATAGTTTATATGTATGGTATTTTTCAGGCAAGAAAGGGAAGAAGGCAAAATGGGTCAAAGCCAACCTGACAGATATCCTAGCGGAGCCGACTACTATTCCGGCGACTAACTGGGCTGCTGATACAGTTGAAGAAAGTAAGTGTACCATTCCTTACAGTCTCTTGACATAACTAAACAGTTATTGTCACCTAAAAATGCTCTGACAACCCAATGATGAAATCAAGGGTAATGGTGGGCCAATGTTAATCTCGTACTTGGGGTACACCTGCAGAGCGCCTGGTCGCTCCCGTCGCCCCGGGAAGGTCTGAGGAAAGGTCTCTGTGCTCTGAAATACATTCTAGCCGGATGCCTCCCTAATAGGGAGGGTGGGGGAACCAGAAATTACAGTTTGGTGTTGAGCTTATGAAGCCTAGCCCTTGTGGCCAGGAAGAGGCGAAGGCGCCGTCGCTGTTGGAAACTCCCATGACCAGCTGTTTTAGCATAATTTACGAGATGACTTTGGTCACAACTCAATTCAGACTAATCTTTCATTGGCCTGCTCCCTATTATTGCTGAGGGTTAGACTAATATTCAGTAGGTATGGTTCTACAAAGATAGTCAATCACTATGATGTTTTCTTTAGTGGATGAAAAATACCATGAGTTTATGAGCATTGTATTTCACACAGCTTAACCTTCAATAAATTTTTAGGTAGGTAGGTTTTATAGTTAATAAAACTTAACAAACCACAAACAAGCTGTTATTTAAAAATGAAGGAACACTTGGTGGAATGTTTTAGGTGTCTAAATGTTGAAATGATTACTCATTGTTTAAAAACAAGATATATGTTATTATAATCATCATAAACATATTTCAAGAAATACTTGTTGTATGAGTTGCACTGAGTAGGTTGATAATAACCTGATCAATTATCATTAGAACAAAGGTATATTAAGTAACTCAGTGTGGTTGTGTAGTATTGTTGATATTATTTCATAACAGTCAGACATAGCTGCTACACAATGTTGCTGTTTCTCAGAATAAAACCATCAATGGTGTGTCTGATAACTAGTCAACTGGCTGACTAAACCACTCAATCTCATTATAGTTATGGGAACAATGCATGCACAGCCCAAAAAATGCATATCCCATGATTGTTGTACAGGCAGGCACCAATCGTTTAATGTCTGTTTTTGTCATAGAAGCTGTCAAACTAAACTTTTAGCCATAGTAGGTATCATTCCATCATGTTATTTTTAAATATGTCCCTAGCACTAGAAATTATAGCTGTGGTATCTGAGATCACCGATGCACCTGAATCTTCTCTTTTGACTACATATTCCATTCTGCTACAATTTTAAATCTCTTACAGCTATGACAGTATCTTTACCATACAAGAAATAACAGTCTTCAAATCTGAGGCACCAATCATTACTATAACACCCTATTTCGTCTACAATCGCCATGGTTAACTACAACATCTTCAAATCTGAGGCACCAATCATTTCAAAAACACCCTATTTCGTCTACATTCCCCTGGTTAACTACAACTCTTAACCGCTACATCGATTCCAGCCGAGGGCTACAGCTATGGCACCCGCACGCGCGCTCCTGTGGTGCTGCCGTCAGTGTCGCGCGCGGCCCGCGGCGGCCTGGCGGTCGACGACGAGTCCATCCCGCGCCGCCCGCCGTACATCGCGCACATATCCAACCTGCCCTACGATGTCGATGAGAGCGCCATCGCTGAAGTCTTTGAGGGGCTCAAGGTTAGTCACATAAAGTAGACATCTTAGTATATTATCAACTAGCTGTCCGTCCCGGCTTCGCACGGGTAATAACCAAAAATTTGTTTTTTCATATGGAACCCCAACTTTTTTGAAAATATTCTATAGTCTATGTTCATCATCATCACCGAAAAGTTAGGATTCTGATGGTGAAAGAATTTTTAGAATCGGTCCAGTAGTTTATTAATATCTAGAGCCTATTCAATTCAAACAAACAAATCTTTCCTCTTTAACAATATGGATATTTGTACAATAGCAATTGACCAAGCAACCTCTTTCTGTCTACAACTAATGAATGAAATGCAGCTGTCAAGTCTAGGTTACTTGGTACACTTGAAGTAGTACTCCGCTAATTCAGAGAGTTAATCTGGTAAGGGCAATTTGGGCAAAAGGAAAATAAGCAAAATCTCTTTGCCTATGTGTCCATCTCGCAAAGGAATATAATGACTCCTGTGGCAAGTTTGAGTGCAGTCAGTGACTCTCGAAGTTCTAGAAAAGACCAGACTGATCTTGTGTCTTATAGCTCTATAATTGGGATGTAAATCAAAACCAGACAAAATGTTCCATGACTGAGCAGTACCAATATTAAACTTGGAAGGAAACTGCTTAGTGCAAGAAAGGAATGTACCAAGATGAGAAAAAAAAAATTTTAATGGTACTCATCCTTGTCAAGGTTGTATCCATACACCTCAGAGTGGAAACTGACTTATTTTGGAATTGTCTTAGTTGCAAGTAAAGTCCCTCTTTAACTCATTTGATATCCTCATGCATTTCCAACCATCCAAAATGGAATTATAAATTCTGCTTTTGAGAGAATGACTTCTGCAGTAATGTCACATGATAAATAATTTATTTTTATGTATTAATCTGTCTGTTGTAGCATTTCTTGTGTACCATTCCCAGTCAGTAATAAAATTTAACATGACCTCAACATCATTTTCATCAGAGCGGACTCACAGCATGTTATAAATTATTATAACATGCTGTGTAGGTATTAACCTACAAATACAAGGATGCTGCGTTTTGCTCATCATAGGTTGGCGGCACTAAGTGCTAAGAAAAATTTATTATCCCAACAAAACAATAACAAATTGTTGTACCTAGTTGTTAGCCAGGTGCAAATCTCATAATAGATGAGAACAAGCTAAATGTTTATTAAAGTATGATATCCCCAGGGTTAAGCTATGCGTCTTTTCTATTATCCTGCACTAATGATTAACATAACAATAACATTTTATGCAAACAGATTACCAACTTGAGACTGCCTCGGGAGGGTGACCGCCTCAAAGGGTTTGGATACATCGATTTTGAAGACAGGGAGAGTCTTGTCAGTGCTATGAACATAGCTGATCTGGTAAGTTTATATGATGATGAATGTAATTCTTATCACTCATTAAACGTGCTTCAATGAGCAATTTCGTAAACCGAGACGTGTTTATTGGCATTCACTCAAGGCATGCTTTTTATTCATTTCTTTTCTTGAAAATATAATACGTGTTGAATTACGATGATTGAAGCAAGAACCTACTTTTCGCCAGCAGTGGGACCAATTGGTTGACAAAATAATTACATTGTGGAAATTCGAAATTTTTTATTTGTATGTTTGTTTACTCAACGCTTAAAGGACTGTGCAGACTTTATGAAATTTGTTACCAGGATAGATACCAAAATTCATTCAAATTCGCTACGCATAATGGACCAAAATGAGACCAAATGCGGAAAGAGTACCCTTATCTAAATCAACACCAGGATAGCTTATATCCTCATCATCATCATCAGCCTATGTTAGTCCACTGTTGGACATAGGCCTCCCCTAATGAGCGCCATAGCGCCCTGTCTTCGGCTTGTCGCATCCAGCATCTGCCAGCAGTCTTTCGCAGATCGTCATCCCACCTGGCCGGAGGGCGTCCTACACTACGTTTACCAAGTCGCGGTCTCCACTCAAGAACACGTTTACCCCAGCGGTTATCGGTTCTTCGCGATATATGGCCGGCCCACTGCCACTTCAGTTTGCTAATTCTCTGAGCTATGTCGATGACTTTAGTTCTCTGTCGGATCAATTCGTTACGAATCCTATCCTTCAGAGAAACTCCGAGCATAGCTCTTTCCATAGCTCGCTGAGCGACTTTGAACTGGTGGACCAACCCTATCGTGAGTGTCCACGTCTCAGCTCCGTAGGTCATGACTGGTAGGACGCACTGATTAAAAACTTTCGTTTTTAAACATTGCGGTATGGATGACGAGAAGACTCGACGTAGTTTTCCGAACGCTGCCCAGCCTAGCTGGATCCTCCTCTTGGCTTCCTTCTCGAAATTGTTTTTACCCAACTGCAAAATCTGCCCGAGGTAAGTGTACTCAGAAACAATTTCGAGAAGGTGGCCATGTACGATCACCGGTCTTGGATCAATGTGGCCATTGATCATGATTTTGGTTTTATCCAAATTCATGCCAAGACCGATACATCGGGAGGCTGAAGCTAGACTGTCCAGCATCCGGTTCAGCTCCTCTAGCGACTCCGCCATTAAGACTATGTCATCAGCGAATCGCAGGTGTGAGATGTACTCGCCGTTTATGTTGATGCCCTTGTCTTTCCAGTCCAGCGTCTTAAACATATCTTCCAACGCGCTCGTGAACAGTTTCGGGGATATAACATCCCCCTGCCTCACTCCTCTGCGCAGTTGGATCGGTTTAGTCTGCTGGTCCTGTACTCGGACACTCATCGTAGCGGCTTCGTAAAGACATCTCAGCACCTCGATATAACGATAGTCTACTTGGCATCGCTGTAAGGATTGTAGAACAGCCCAGGTTTCAACGGAGTCAAAGGCCTTCTCATAGTCCACAAAGGCCAGACACAGGGGCTGATTATACTCTTCGGACTTCTGTATAATCTGCCTCACTGTGTGAATGTGGTCTATGGTACCATATCCTCCGCGAAACCCAGCCTGCTCCGGTGGCTGAAACTCGTCGAGTCTCCTAGCGAGACGGTTCGATATAACTCGTGAGAATAGCTTATAGACGTGACTTAGGAGCGAGATGGGTCTATAATTTTTAAGGAGGGTTTTATCTCCCTTCTTAAAAAAGAGCACCACCAAACTCCCACTCCACGCCTTTGGAGTTCTCCCACTGTGAAGGACGGCGTTGAAGAGGCTCTGTAACTCCTGTATAACAGGGTATCCTCCAGCTTTTAAAAGCTCTGATGTTATTCCGTCCTCACCGGGGGCTTTTCCATTTTTAAGCTGCCTCAGAGCTAACACAATCTCGTCTTGACTGATGTCTGGCAGTTCGTCGGTATAGTGGCGTATCAAGGTGGCTCTAGAATCGTGGCCGTCTCGTTGGGAACGGGGAGCATGAGCAGCGTATAAACGGCCATAAAAGTCCTCTATCTCGGCCGATATCTCCGGCTTCGACAATACGGTCCTTCCGTCGTGCGTTGTAAGCTTCGACAGGTGGCTCCTGCCAAGCTGCTGAGTGAATACTTTGGACCCTCGGTTTCGCTCTATCGCCTCTTCAATGAGGCGTGTATTGGAGCTCCGAAGGTCGCGCCGTACCATCTTCGCAATTCGCTTGTTCAGGTCTGACCTTTCTGACGAAGTCGCTTGGGTGGTTTCCCGTCTTTTTGTCATCATGCCCAAGAGTCTCATCCGAGAGTTTGGACTTCTTACCAGTACGCTGCTTTTTGCAAAACTTGATGCCCTCGTCCCTCAAAGTTTCGACCAGATTGTGTAGGGTCTCGTCAGCGTCATCAGTGGGTTCCAAGGCAGCGAATCTATTCCCGAGAAGCTGCTGAAACTTCTCGGTGCCCGCCAGGATTCTTATTGGGTTCGGTCGGAGCGTGGACTTCATCAGACGGTTTCTTTCAAGCTTCAAATTTATATTCAGAGAGCCTCGAAGGAGTCGGTGATCAGATCCGGTATTGAACCTGTTGATCACTGAGACATCTCTGAATATATGCTTGCTATCCGTCATGATGAAGTCGATCTCATTTTTAGTCACAGAATCGGGACTCCGCCATGTCCACTTCCTTTGGGGCTGTTTCTTAAAGAAAGAGTTCATTAAGAACAGCCCCTCCTTCTCAAGGAAGTTGACAAGCATTTGTCCCCTGTGATTTCGAACACCAAAACCATGCGGGCCTATTCGGGATTCGTTGCCATTCTGGGTTCCCACCTTGCCGTTAAAGTCCCCCATAACAACGTTGAAGTGAGCCTTGGTGGTGTGATGTAAGGCTTTGGATATGTCTTCGTACATATCCTCCACTTCATCATCCGAGTGTGCCGAGGTCGGTGCGTAAACCTGAATGACCTTCAAGCTGTAGCGCTTAGACAGCCGAAGGATCAGGTACGCTACCCTGGTCGACACACTGGAGATTTCTTCAACGTTGTTAGAGAGGGCCTTATTGACGAGGAAACCTACGCCACCCTGGGATGTTTTATCACCCTCGCGAAAGTAGAGAAGATGGCCCGAGTCTAGGGTTACGGTGTCCTCCCCCTCTCTACGGACTTCACATAACCCTAGAACATGCCATTTAATGTTCTCTAACTCCACTTCCAACTGCGCTAGATGGTGATCAAGCCTCAGAGTGCGTCCGTTAAACGTTGCCAGGGTCAGTTTGTGTGGTGGATGGTAGCCTGGGGTAGCCCGGAGATTCTTCGCACCCCCTGCCCCGCCGTTACCATGGCCGCTACCATGGCCAGGAATAGCGAGGCGGCCGGGAACTGGGGGCCATTTTATGGCTGGTTTTATCATAAGGGGCATATTGCCCATAATCCCCACGCTGGGCATGCGGGTTGGGGATCGCAGTCCAGTGAGATTGTTCTGCAGAGGGCGCTGCTGCCCGCCCCCCGGTGTGTGTTTCCCTTAGTCGCCTCTTACGACACCCACGGGAAGAGTTGGGGTGGTGAAATTCTACGCCGGCACCACACGGCGATATATCCTGGATTAAGGTAATCTATTAATAGGGGAAGGTTAATTCCCGTGTGAGCTTGCATGGCGTAACTAATACAATACATTGAAATCTAGCTCCCCTTTACCATCATTGGTAACAATAATGACATTTACAACAAAGGGGACAGTCAGACAATTTATTTTATAACAGCTTTGAACCAGTTTGTATTGTTTCGCAGACAGTTAGCGGGAGGAGAATAAGAATTGAGGTGTCGACACAAGACAATGATCGCCGGATGGGGCGCAGCGGAATGGGACGTTCAGACAGGGAGAGGTAATAAAGTCATCAGCGATGTCATGTAGGAACATAGATAAATATTATTCTAATACAAATAATAGCAGTACATGGTGAAAATATGCTCATATTACAAATCACTTTCGTATTACGTTTGTATGGAAAATTCATCCGTCACCGGAGCCAGGTATCTCTATACTTAATATAGATATACCTGTGTTAGAGGGTTCCGTTCTTCTGTAATAGACGCATCTACACTCATGTTAATCGACGTAAAAATTGTTGAGTAATTTGTTTGAGAGAATAAATAAAATATGCTGACAAGATGCAATGTAAGGTTATGTTATTATAGTGTGTAAGACCCTCACACTTTGGCTAATCTCAAGGAAATTAAATATTACCAAAAAATTTATATTTCGGCGGTAGGTACTCGACAGCCGTGTGGTGCCGGCATAGAATTTCACCACCCCAACTCTTCCCGTGGGTGTCGTAAGAGAACACTAAGGGAAACACAGTGGGGGGCGGGCAACAGCGCCTTCTGCAGAACAACTACACCGAACTGCGATCCCCAACCCGCATGCCCAGCGTGGGGATTATGGGCAATAACCCCCAAATAATGATGCCATCTATGGCGCTCATTAGGGGAGGCCTATGTCCAGCAGTGGACTTATAGGCTGGTGATGATGATGTGGTACTCGAACCCTGCAAATACATGTATAAAAAAATATAAGGTGCTTGCGGTGTAAAGACAGGTCCAAAGTTCGTTGTTTATTACAGAGAGTACGATCCGGAGCGCACGAGCGGCGACTGGCGGTCCGGGCCGCGCGCGGCGCCCGAGCCCGGCGCCAACCGGCCGCGGGAGCGCGAGCGAGACCCCGACCGCGGGGAGATGACCCGCGCTGGTATGCGCGAGCGAGAGAGAGATTGTAAGGATATACACTTAGTTATCATATTCATTCATTGCATAAATATACATTATAACATAGTTCTAGCTTATGTGGTAGTTCAATTCGAGGTAAGTACATGTACCCTGGAAGGGCGCAGCAATATTTATTTATAAATTATAATACGAACTTAGTACATAATCAAGGAGTGTATACCTTTATTTATTAACAAGTAAAATATAACAATAATAATAAATGTTTATTGCAATTACTTAAAACTATACATACAGGACATGGAGTCGCCCTGAAAAATTTGTTTGTGTTGAGAGACCCCGCTCTTACCATTAAAACAATAACAATTTTAAGTATTTGCTTACTAAAAGAACATACTAAAAATAAGGACATTAAAATTTAAACAAAAACAAGTTAAGAATAATGTTTATAGAAACATTACAAATAAACAGAACCAAATTAGTCTAATAGTAATTACAATTACCAACAATCTACTCGTAGCTCAACTGATCCATATCAACGCTAGTCAGAAGCGTCAGCAAGATGCTGACTGTGTAATCAATGGTATGTAACAAGTCCACTAGTGGAAAATAAACAGAATAGTTTGGATGAGGCATTTAAAATAGAAAAAGTTACAATGATGAAAGTATCTGTTTTGGACTGGAGCGAGCTGTAATGTCACATCTGGGACACACCTGCAGAGTATGTGAATCACTGATTGCTAACACTAAAGATAAAAAGTCGCTAGAATGTCATAATTTACTCTTGTTCTTATTTCATTCATTTCTTAACAACAATGAAGCATTTTTATCCTCATTTTCGATGATTATTTTAGTTGGAAAAAATGGAAAGTGGTAGTCTTTCGTGTGATCCTAGTTACTCCCTATGTCCCGGGAAGGTCTGAGGAAAGGTCCCATGTTGTTGTACCCTCTAGCTGGGGGCGTTGCCAATAGCAACGGCGAGGCTACCAGAATCGGGCTGCGGGGCTAGTCTAGGACTCTTTCGACGAGACTCGGTCCCGTTCGCCCTTGAAATGTTTCGCGACCAGCCGTTTTAGTACAATTTGTGACGCGACGACGTCGTAACTCAATTCAGACTAATCTTCAGCTTGCTCCTTCCATTACAGACCCTGAGTAACTTTAAATGACAATAAAGCTTGCGTTACACATGCCGTATTGCAACAAAGCAATTGCCCCTAGGCCGTGTATCCATATATCCTAAACCTATAATTTCTTTGCTATAAAGCTTGTATAGCACTAAAGTGTGGATAACTGATTTGATATTGCAGCCAGCACAGACAACAAGCCTGGAGGGTGGCGTGACGGCGAGCGAGCGGCGCCGGAGCCGGCCCGGACGCCCTACGGAGGCCGGGACTCCTTTGGGCGCGATCGCTTCGGAGAGGACCGGGATCGGTTAGTTTATTTACATACTTTCAACTTGTTGAAATAATAAAATAACTAATTAATAGATCAATAGAAAATCTTTGTTCCATCCATACATAACAAACCATTTAAAAACAAAATAAAAATTACAAGCAATAAGACAGCGGTTATATCGCTAGAATTAATTAGCCCGAAGCTAAGCAGAGCTTGTTTTATTGATACCAGGTAAATGACTGATATACTGAATAGAATATATTACATACATGGATAAATACCTACATATATTTGTTATACATAGTAAACCCATCCCAACCCAATAAACCCAGGCCTCCGGAACAATCTTCTATGGGGCGCACAAATATTAGTTCCGAACGGGAATCAAACCTTCCCTCCTTTCTTTGATTTTGATTGAGTATAGATCTACATTTTATAAAAGGAAACAAAGATGTGTAATTAATGAATACAGAGATATAACCGATGCTTTTATGATTTGTTTATAGCGGCGGCAGAGAGCGTGGCTATGGAGGCAGGGACGGTTTCCGCACCGCGGAGCGCCCGGAACGCGATGGAGGCGGAGGATTTGGGTAAGATACCTTCCACAGTGGACCAATTGAAGAGAAAATTAATCAGCGCTTTGTCGAATTTAGTTTAAACTAGCTGGTCCCGATCCCGTGTGATTTTCGGGACAAAAAGCGGCCCTTGTGTTATTCCAGAGCTGTGTGCCCGCGGTTTCACCCGCTTAACTCCCGATGCCGTGGGATTTTCGGGATAATAAGTGGTCCATATGTTATTCCAGGTCATAAACTATCAGTGTACTAAGTTCCATCAAAATCCGTTTAGTAGTTGTTGCGTGAAAGAGAAACAAACATCCATCCATAATTAGAAAATTTTAGTAGGATATTGACTTGTCCTCGTATGCATTTTGTAAGCATAAAGATGTAAAGTGTTAGTTGCACAATGATCAGACACAATAAAGTATCGATTTTAAAATTGTAAGATTATCGACCTAAAAATTTAAGAAGGAAGTTTGTGTCTATTAGTTTGTCACGCACAAACCGCTGAACGGAAATTTTCTACCAAGATAGCTTATATCTGGAATAGTGCTAGGGTCAAGTGGAATGATCAATTAGTTTATAACACGGGTGATGCCACGAGGCGCAACTAGTGATATATACTTAAATAATCACAGCAAGCACAATAAAACGAAGTCATAATTCAATATTTTGATGTTTGTTGTCACATTGGTGGCTTTGTGCTAGATCATAAGGGTCAACAGACACCGTATCATTCGTTCCATGTATGATTCGGTCGCTTTAAACCTACATTACTCTACTCCTTGATATCTTAAGTGCAACTTGCCATATTCCAGATAAGTATAGTGAAGCTATAACTGCTATTTTTATTCATAGAAATCGGGATAGCAGAGGATTTGGTGGTGGCCGAGGGTTTGGAGACCGTGATCGTGACCGCGATCCTCCACGGGAAGGTAAACATTTTATTACATATTCTATATTGTTTATTCCAGTAATCTATTAGATTTTTTGCTTATATAAATTCAAAATGTCTCCTATTTAGTATTTATACAACCTGAAGAAATAAATAAATGCCACAATATTAAGTTAAAAAATAGTACGATATCCAGTGGTATTTAATAATGTACATTCACCATCTAAAGGTAGTAAATGAAGACGCCAAACCCCATGTACACACAAAATCACAGATAGCATTGAACCAATGAGTGGGAACGCTATAAGCTCAGCTCCTAGTATTGACTGAATTCTTTGTTTTTGTGTGTGCATGTGTGAGTATTCATCTGCTTAACTCATTTAAGCTGTGACAAGTTGTTTTGTCTGAAACGTACCTACCTACGTACATTACCCGCACATCAAAACAAAAGCAAGTTTAAAAAAACTTGCTTTTGCCGTCACCTCGGTGGCATTGTGCTAGATTATTAGGGTCAACAGACACCGTATCGCGCTTACACGTGTGATTCGGTCGCTTTATACCTACATTTGAATAACAATCGCCTCAAAAACGTGTTCAAAAAACAGTATTGTAAACTTCCATTTGACATGAATTAACTTTTTGACGATTCGTGCGTGACCTGTCTATTTAAGGATTATGTGATCTAAATCGAACAACTCTATATAAGATGCGACTGTGCTTATAATTGTCACCATCTTAACTCGTCCCGCGGGGGTCGTATCGTAAGAGGCGACTATTGAATTTCCACCAAAGGATGTCATTATGTATAAATCTATATGATAAAAGCTAATAATGTTTGCCTATCATGGGAAATGCGTACATCCAGCAGCGGATAGGTATAGGCTGTAGATAGAACTACATCTGTGTCTCTTGTATAGCAACAGGAGGCTGACTAAGATAACAAAAAAATTTAAAATCATTACATTGCAGACAATCGACCTCGCGAGCGCCCCAAGTTGAACCTCCTGCCTCGCACCGTGCCGCGAGAGACTGAAGTTCCAACTAAGCCCGCAGATGGCGCGGCCGTAGAAGTTGAGAAACCTATCGAGAAGCCTAAACCTGTTTCTGCAGAGAAGGTCTTTGGTGCCGCTAAACCAGTTGATACCGCTGCCAAGTAAGTTAATTATTATATCAGTATGTTTGTTAACTCGAGATTTCGTGCGAGAGGTCACTGAGCTCCATTACACAAGTATGCTGGAGGTCATCTTACCGATGATAGATTGAGGTTTAATTTTTTAGAGCATTAGCGTGAGCGGCATGACCGTCCATGGAACTAATATAGTGACTGTTGTACGCCTGCAAAAGAAAAAAATATACAAAAAAAAAGACTGTCGTCGTTGTGTACAGGATATTCATGCCAGCATACTTGTATTATTGAGCTCAGTGCGAGAGGTTTATTAAGTCCACGGGAATTTAAGTTTTATTAAAATATTTATAGTTTTTCGCATCTCAGATTTGTGGCATGCCACATTTGATAAAACTCCTCATGTATCAAATAAATTATAAAAAAAAATAAACTAAAGATTCTGAAAGTTAAATAAGAGGTATCACTTTCTAGTTCTAGTTACATTACCTATTTAAATGTATTGTTTATCTTTTAGGGAACGTGAAATAGAAGAACGTTTGCGTAAACAGGAAGAAGAAGCAAGACGTGTGACTGAGGAGAAAGAGAAATGGGGATCTCGACGAGTGAGTATTATTTAAAAGTCTTATCATAATAATCTCAGAATTTAAAAGAAAAACAAGCCGCGCAGAAATGAAAAACTTGAAAAATAACAATGTTATATTTTATGAAGTGTTGAATTTTTGTTCTAACCAAACGCTGCTAATTCTGTTTATAATTCCAGGAACATTCCGGCGAGCGTCGCAGCGGTTCCAGGCGTGGTAAGCTATCATCATTCTATCTCTCTTTTATGAATCCTTAAAATTTATCTATCAGCTTGCGTTCTAGGATTGGATGAGAACATCCAGAGATATTTTGATCAATGTGAAACTATATAGAAATCTATGCTGATCCCTTTATTTCACAACATTTCAGATGACCGCGCAAGAGACTCTCGCAGCTACAACAAAGACAGACGAGATTACTCAAAGGACGACAAAGACCGGCGCAACGACCGCGAGCGACGGGACTACTCGCGGGACGACCGGGAGCGTCGTGACTACAGAGACGACCGGGACCGCCGCGACGACTACAGGGACCGGCGGGACTACTCCTCCGAGAGGCGCAGGGAGCCCTCGCGAGAACGCCGCGATGACGATCGAGACCGCAGAGAGGGATCACGCAGAGTTTCCCGCGACGGATCGCGCGACAGACGCGATGGATCACGCGACAGACGCGATGGATCTCGCGATAGACGCGATGGATCACGTGATAGACGCGATGGATCTCGCGACAGACGCGATGGATCTCGCGACAGACGTGAGGGATCCCGCGACAGACGTGAAGTATCCCGCGAGAAGCGTGACTACTCCAGCGGCCGGCCCGAGTCGCGCTCTAGATCCGACCGCGACAGCAAGGACGAACGCAACGGAAGCCTGCGACAGAGCCGCTCGCGCGATCGCCGCGACGATTATGAAGAGAAACCACTGCCCAAGTTGAAGGAACAGGAAAAACCGGTATGTTAGAGTATCTAGACAACTATTTTACCGGTTCCTCATTTCAGTTTCAGTCCTTTGCGAATATATTACGCAAAAATAAAAGATTGTTTTCCTTGTTCACAGAATTTTGTCGCATCTAATAAATTCAGCTTCCTCGATGATGGCGATGACGGCGCTTCCGACTAACACCTGACGGAACCTTGTGTGCGCCATATAGTGTCCGTTTAGAATTGACTCAAGTGTAAAGTGTAAATTAACGAGTATCAAGTGTGTAACGTGTAGTGGGACTCGAAGCACCGAGGTGATCTTGCATACTGCTAGTATGTAATTTAAGAACTCAATTAGTGGTTAGTGCGGTGTGGATATAGGTGTATATTAGGGTTGCTACATGCTCACATTGCTCCGAAGCTGGCCCCAGTCTTTATTGTCACTTGAATGCAGAACATTTACTTCATGAAATATCACATAACTATTCACAAGCTTGGTAGAAGGTGCAGTAAAGGCTGGGGCTTTTAAATGTGACCATTATTGTACTGATGTGTAAATTTTTCTATGGTTTGCTACATGATATTGTATGTACAATATTTTTAATTACTGGATCCTTTTCATGAGGGTGCTCTTTCCCATTCATAATTTGTGAATATTCATTTTCTTCAATAATTAATAATATTTTGCAAACTTTGTATTTAGTATATTTAGGTAGTTTCATTCAGTGCTGTAATGGCAGTGCCACCATAGGGAATCTTTTTTTTTTATTTTAGAATATGCCTTTGTGTTAAATGTTTAGTTGATATATTAGTTTTATTGTTAGAATGTTAATTTTTATTATTTATCTTTACACTCAAATTGGTTATAGTAATCATTATACATTTTACGATTCATACCTTGCAAAGTATGCATTACTGCGCCTATTACTACTACAGAGTATTACCTCTCGCGTATGCTGCAGCTGGTTTAATTGCGGCCTGGTTAATAATATAATTTGTATCACTAATTTTTGTTTGGTACATTATTTTCTAATTGTGAAATAAAATAAATATCCTTTTTACAGCCATACAGAAACGATTTTTATTCTTTTTAAGCTACAGATAATTAATTATGATAATATTTTCGACCACAACTTAACTTGAACTCATGAGTAGTTTATAATCTAACATTGGTTACCCACTGCATCCTGAATCTTCAGTTTGTTAAAAAGTTGATGGTTTGTCATAATTCTGTACAGATATACATATTAGTATTGTATTGTTATCTGTGTCTACAGAGATTTTTCAAAGTTAAATGTATTGATAACTATAAAAAAAAAATTATAGTACAATTTATATGAACTTTTGTCACAATTTGCTGATATGGTTACCTACCAAAGATATCTATTGACTGATATGATAGCATACTGTTAGTAAAGGATCAGCTCAGTGTCAGATTTTTTAATTTTTACCGAATAATGGCTTCCTTCCACTCGACACCATCGGTGGTGTCGTATGGAATCACTAGTCCATACGACACCACCGACTAATAGTGAGGTTTCCTACATACAAAGTTGTTGATATGAATAATTAATTAATATTTAATTGTGTTATATAAATACTTAATAACATAATTTAGAAAGTATGGAGAGTCAATCAATTTTGAGTTTTCAACCTAAATACCAACTCTCGCCCGATGATTTGTTTGAAATGCAGGATACTGAGTATGTTGTAGAGTGCAGAGATGACGACGTCACACCAGACATTTATATGTCCGTGAAAACGCAAACGGAACAAAATATGAAGGATAATTTGGTCCGTTCTTTAATACCTACATAACTACTTACTTCACTGAAATAAAAAAATAATATTTCATAAACTCTGTTTTATTAATTATCGTTTAACTATAGATAACTTGAAATAATAACTTTGGGGTCGGATCAATGTATGTGATGTTGTCTGATATTTATTTATTTATTTTAATGAACTGGGAGCTGTTATTCAAAAACACGCGTTTCTGGACATCACTAGGGTGGTGTCGTATTATGGACTAGAGATTCCATACGACACCACGGATGGTGTCGTTTTGGTGGTGTCGAGTGGAAGGAATGGAATAATGCAGGTCAATTCGCTACTTCTGCTGGATAAATTGAATTTTTCGGAGATGATTGTGTTGACCGTTTAAATAAAACGCTTCAACAAATCATATATAGATGCTGTTTTGATTATCAACTAAAATAAATGGCTCACACTGAAGCGTGGTAATGGTAAATAAATAGGTATGCTAATGCTAATGTACCTATCTTATAAATATAAGATAGGTACATTCATATTTAATTTAGATTCGCAAGAACAGCGGTACTAGCACAGTGTACATATAGACAGTGTGGAAACTACCTACAAACGCTTGAAACGGCTCACTCACACAAGCATGCGCATCTACGAGAGCCATAAGGGGTTTTCGCAGTGCTGTCAGTACAGGCCCTAGCAGCCTTGTATGGGGCAAAGAAAATTACCTACGGGGGCTGAATTGAAATGCTGCCAGTAATAAAATCAATTTTTAATATATTTGTGACATGGGCACACCATGAAGAACGTGAGTGAATCAAGTGTCATGGCGGCTTTGTGTGTATCCGTGGATGGAGTTTTGTGAAAATAGCGGTTCAAAATTTTGAAGTTTTGTTGTGTACAGCGTCGAGTTGAGCTCTTGTTCCTCCGCTTGTGTTGTGGCGAATACTTCGCTATTCCGAAGTGTATTATTTGACTATTTGTATGTAGAGACAGGACTCAAAAGTGTGTAACAATGTCCGACAAAGAAAATAGAAGGAAATGTTTCAAGTGCAGTCGTTCGCCTTGCACAGACGACATTAAATTGTTCCGATTTCCTAAACCAGGAGTGAGGAAGGTCACTGTGGAGTTTACGGGACGCAAAAAATTTATGTTTTTTTTTTCAAGGTCAAGGTCATTGACCTTTGACCTAAGGTTCAATGCACCTTAGATAAGTGACCTTGAGTCATTAACCTCAAGGTCACTGAACTTTTTTTGTAAAAACGATGGTCTTCGCTGGAGTCGATACCGGAAAATTAAATTAATCATTTTCGTACACATGTCAGTGACCTTTGAGGTCAAGGTCGCTGACCTTATTTGTAAAATCGTTGGTTTTTGCTGGAGTCGATGCCGAAAAGTTAAATTAATGATTTTCGAGCACATGTCAGTGACCTTTGAGGTCAAGGTCACTGACCTTTTTTGTAAAAACGTTGGATTTCGCTAGAGTCGATACCGGAAAGTTAAATTAATCATTTTCGAGCACATGTCAGTGACCTTTGAGGTCAAGGTCGCTGACCTTTTTTGTAAATTTTTTAAGTTTTTGCTGGAGTCGATGCCGGAAAGTTTCAGGATCGCGATAGCTCCGGCGCTGCGGGAAGTGCAGCCTCTCCGCCATTGCGTAACAAGGGACAGGCACCACTGCTCACCTCCGCAGCTTCGGCTTTTTGGTCGCCTTCGGCGACCAGCCTCAGCCGCTGTGGCTCGCGCGGTGCCTGTCCCTTGTTACGGCTGGCGGAGGCTGCACTCCCTTCGCGCCTCCGGCTTATTATATACACTCTAGGGGCGCCACGCACAAGACCACGTGGAGTCGGGGTACTCTGTATCGGATCCGCCAATCAAATTGAACCTAATCAACTCTTATCGGAATGCTCTGTATCGGTATCTGTATCGGACACAGTTTGATCTCTAGCGCCGAGGTCATTGAACTTTGGGGTCAATCAGCTGAACCAAAGTTGCACCCCTAGTGACCCTCTTTCTGATGGCATAAGAAAAAATATATGTTATATATATATAAAAAAAATACATGTCGAAAATTTTCTGTCTTTTTCGCCTTTAAACTGAACGACATACTTTGACCTCTAGCACCGAGGTCATTGAACTTTGGGGTAGATCACCTGAACTAAAGTTGCACCCCTAGTGACCCTCTTTACGTAGCCATAAAAAAAAATATATGTTATATATACATAAAAAAATTCGTCGAAAATTTTCTAAGTCCTGCGTCCCGTAAACTCCACTCCAACCGTGAGGAATCTTATCCGGTAAGCATTGTAGTAGTGTACCTATGGTTATTATTTATAACCTCTAAACATACGTAAAGTCACTGAACAGTGAACATCTAGATTCTAGCTAAACAAAATAAACAAAACAAATGTGTACCTACCTGTTTGTTTTAAGTACCTACAGCTAAGCATGCAATTTCACCCCCAAGTCCAATAAATTATAGTGTTCAGGCAGTTTCAGCGGGCTATATTTCTTCTCTACAGTGAATAATTATCCTTTTCCAGGTGTGAGTTATGGGCTCAATACATGTTTCCTGAAGGAGAGTACTCCTCAATAACGTTTCAATCGAAATTACACAACGAACACAGAATGTTGTGCCAGAATCATTTTCTGCCTGGTGACTTCACAAATGATTCTTTAAAAACTCTACGACGATCTGCAGTTCCACATGATGTAAGTTAATATTGTAAAACTAATGATATAAAGCAAAAAAATATAACGGTTAAGTTTCTTTGTATCAGAAGCTGGTCCTGTGAAATTGGTAGTGATCAGATAAAGTTTTTTTTTTCTTGGTGTGTTTTAACTTTATGAAGCTGGGGCAGATCGCTCGCTATTGTTTCATAAAACTACCTGTACCAGCAGTCTGCTTACTAGATTCTTCTCATTGTATATATTATTTTATTGTTATTCTGTTCCAGGTTGAACACCAATTGCCTATTTACCATGTAGAACCCCAGGCTGGTTCTTCACTTATGGTACTTCAAGATATTAGCAGTGTACATAATGTACAGCCTAGCAGCAGTGCGACGGTTCTTCAAGATGTTAGCAGTGTACATCATGTGCAGCCTAGTAGCAGTGCTACATCTCAATCACAGGCAAAACAGCCACAAAAAACAGAAAAAGAAAAATTTCTGTATGCAAAATGTAGCAAATATATGCAAAAGATTTGCCAACTTCGCAATCGGATTAAAAGTTTAAAATCCAAACAAATTTTGAAAAGAGTCACTGATGACATGTCAGTGAAAAAATTATCAGAAAAGGTTTCACCAACATTTGCATGTCTCTTGCAAGGTCAAATTAGAAATTTTAAAAAGAAATCTACTGGTCGACGTTGGAAAAAAGAGGAAAAAATTACAGCTTTGAGACTATACAAAAGATCTCCAACTTGCTACCGCTTGTTACGCAGGTTGTTCCAACTGCCATCACCAAGTACCCTAAAAACCCTGCTAAATAAAGTACCATTTGGTGTTGGCATAAATGAGCCAGTGTTCAAAGTATTAAAAACATTCTCAAAAACACAAAAAGCATCGGACAATGAATATACACTAATGTTTGATGAAATGTCCATCAAGAAACATTTGGCCTACAATTTAAAAGATGACGTGATTGAAGGGTACCAAGACCATGCATCACAGGGCAGATCATCTCTTATAGCAGCATATGCTCTAGTTTTTATGGTTGCTGGAATAAGAAAGAGAGTAAAACAGCCGATAGCTCATTTCTTTTCCAGTGGATTTTCCACTGCAGATAGACTTGCAGTGCTCATTAAACAGGTAATTTATCAATAATATCTGCATATTTTTAACCAACTCCAAAAAAGGAAGAGGTTCTCAATTCAACTGTATTTTCGACTTGATTACTCAAAAATGCCTGGATAGATTTGGATAATTCTTTTGTGAAAACTCCCCATGTGGACCCTTTTAAATTTTACCGAATTCGGCCAAGCGGTTTTTATATGTAATAAACACCTGTTTTAATAAGTAGCTGGTACAATGTGGTTACTATCAAGTTGATGTTTGCCCACTACCGTTTGCTTATATGCATAGTAGAATCTACTCACTGGTTTTATTTTAATTCCAGGTACTCTATAAGTGCTTGGAAGCTGGACTAAATATAGCGGCTATTGTCTGTGACATGGATGGTGTGAACAGAAGAGCTCTAACTATTTTGGGTGCATCTCTAGAACGCCCCTTCATTACAGTGCTCAATAAGGAAATTGTCACTTTATTTGATCCGCCACATTTATTAAAATGTTTTCGGAACTTATTCATGAAATATGATATTGAGTGCACAACTAACATTTCTTCAAATGATAAAACTGGGAGAGGTATGAATGAATAAAAAATATTTTTAATAAATATCATGATGTTCTTGCATTTTTTTAACTGTCTTGCACACTACAATGCTTGTAGTTTTGAGCAACCAAATACTGTAAAGAAATTATAGTCATGAAATTTCAAACTTTAATTGAGTTGGCCTGTGTGTAACTTTCTCTTTTACCAGGGAATGTGTTGGTTGCTTTAAATTATGTTTTGTTTTACAGGCATCGCTAAATGGTCACACATCAAAGAATTTTATGAAGTGGATAATAGGAATCCAAACTTTGTTTATGCTCCTGTATTGAAAAAAGAACACCTAAACCCTAATTCAAAACAAAAAATGAGAGTCAAACTTGCAGCACAAGTATTAAGTCATTCAGTGGCCGGAGGAATGTTGGCTAAAATATCCAACGGTACATATGTTTTTGATTTTTATAACAATAAATATTGAGCTAATACTCATCATACTTTCTTTATGAATTACTTGCTTGTCAGCTTGATGGCAAGCATCATGTTTTTTATGCACCTCCAGGGCTTATTGTAATATTAGTAGTGCTATCCTTGAGAAACCATTTGCCTATTTATTTATAAGTGTACAGTGTACATACCTATGCTTATTTCGGGGGAATAAAATTTTATCAAACCTAATATTAGTTTTTTAGGAAGTTAATATTTTTTGTACCTGTGTTTTCACAAAGTACTTTATCATCACCTGTTTCCTTTACATTATTTTTGAGTTAAAATTTGCATTTTGAAACTTACAGGAGAACTCCCAGCAGAAGTTACAGTGACAGCAAGCATGATATCAAGGATGGACAACCTTTTTGATAGCCTTAACAGTGACTGTGCTGACTTACGGAGAGGAAAACCTTATGCCACGAATTTAAAAAATTCAAGCCCCCATTTAAAATTGTTTGAAGAAATGAAAAGATTTTTTTCAACTATGAAATATGTAGGAAGCCCACGTAAGCCACCATCACAAGAAGGCTGGGTGTGGAGTCTTACAGCCATAGAAAGATTATGGAAGAACTTGGTGCAAAAACATAATATTCAGAGCATGGCCACAAGAAGATTGCAGCAGGATCCTCTAGAAAATTTATTTGGGTGTATTCGTGGTAACTGTGGGTCCAATACAAATCCAACATGCAGTCAGTTTGTAGCTGGCTTAAAAACAGCCGTCCTCAGCAATTTATCCCGGTTTGGGACAACAGGAAACTGTGAAACTGACAATAATGTGATAATACACAATTTTGAAACATTATTGTCAGTAACACAACCAAGCCAATCAAGGACACAGCCTGAAGTTTTCGCACAGACAGAGTTGCCACTTATAGAATCTATAAATGAAAATAATGCAGAAATTCAGGCGTGTGCCTATGTGTGTGGCTTTTTAGTGAAGCAGCTACCAACTGACTGCCAAAATTGCAAGAAAATATTTGTGTCCACACAAATTGAGAACCACCATTTGTTTGTGGAATGTCGGGAGTATTCTGACCATAAAAAAAGTTTAAATTATGTGACTAGGGATTTGGTGGCTTGTGTAGAATACTGCGCTACTTTAGTGAACAATTTGCTAAAGGAACAAGGTCACACAAAAAACATAAAAAAAAATGTTATAGAAAAAGCAAAATCAATTGTAAATTTCGATTTTCTCAATGGATGTACAGAGCACAAAGAAAAAAATATTGTCACAATAACCAATAGCGTATTTATGATATGTGTTAAGAGATTCTGTGTATTAAAAAATCGATTATTTGCTGAAGAAGTGTCTGCTGCTGCGCTCAAGCGCAAAATGAATATAATTTTGCATAAATAATGTATTTTTTAAATAAAGTATGAATAAATAAAATTGCCTTCTGATATTATTTCTTTTTAATTTTTATACATTTATACAAAAACTATATTTTTGTTCTTGGGCATTTTCCATAATGAAAGATATCATAATAATTATATTTTTTGGATGGAAAATGCTCGAAAAACAATAATATAGTTTTACAATTCCCAAAAAACGATCAATATAACTATATGGCTATATATAAATAGCTATAGATATATATAGAAATTTAAACTTTACCGCCATGCAAGAGCTAAGGAGGGCTGAATATAGGTGGCGCTAGGGAATCCGTTTTTGTTTTTTTTCTAGGGAGTTGTCGTTCTTCTCCGCTAGGAGTAATATTATTCTTTGTGTCAGTAGCGGTTGTCGCGTCGCGATGAGCGGTCATGCGTTATTTAGTTTTTTGAAGAATGCTCGATAATATTGCGTTGTATACAGCTGTGTGAACTCAGTTTCATCGAAACCGGAGCTTTCGTATTTTAAACTTCCTGCTGATTAATATAAGAAAAATGTACTATTATTGTTATCGAATAATGAGTCCGTGTAATAGATCATAGTGAATTCTTGAATTTATTTGAAAATCCAGAATGAAGGCGGTTTAAAGGTTGTTTAAAGTCGATAGGTAGAATGCGAATATTTTATACAAAAATTCCTATAAGTAGGTAATAAAAAATTCCGATGTGTCGTAGTAGACGCAAGTACTTTTATGTGAATCATTTGTAATAATTAGGAATAAACATATTAAGAAATGTTTTTTAATTAAGTACTAGGTAGGAATCACACGCATTTTCGTATTGAAACACGGTACAGTTTGCTGCCGCTCATGAGCGTTGCCCACGCGCCACCTGCGCTGCAGTGTCAGCGCGCGCCGTAAAGTTACAACCCTAGTGCTATAATGGAGCTTAGGTATTTATTTCATCAACTGTCTGCGCGCGCCGTAAAGTTACAACCCTAGTGCTATAATGGAGCGTAGGTATTTATTTCATCAACTAGGCTTAGTTTCGATACTGGTCATATGTGTACTGTGGTACTAGGTACCTACTAAAGTACATTTAAAGTTATTCTGGGACAACGCAAACATATACTCATCACATCATACGTAAACAGACTAGTTAAGTACCTACTTACTTCTTACATCCGCCGTGAAGCCGCAGCCGCAGTCTGCCCCGCATAGCCTGAGAATCTACCTACTCCCTGGCTTCTCTTCATAGTACCTACCTTCTGCTTACACAAATTGATATTAACCTAACCTAAGGTTCTATGTAATTCTACATAAATGAGGTCGTACTAACGGCCGTAGGCCGTACGTACCAACAAGCTCATATGCTACACTTGCCAGCCGGCAGCGGCAGGTAACGTACGTAGTTGGTATACATTTTTACTTCTCGGCTATAGTCAGTGCCGCCGGCCGGCAAGTGGAAAAAACCGCTAATTATTATGTTCGGTTTTATATGTAAACACTACCCTTTTATTTTGTGGTGAATGTTGGGCGTCTATAGTAGGAGGGTACTTCATAATCTTCTTTTCCTTACTATTGTAGCTTTCGTTGGCGTAAAGGTTGAGGGTTGAGGTACATACATGTAATGATCCTTAAGCAATTAATTAGTCATCGTACCATCAGCTTTTTTTAATAGTTACCTACCTATTACTTCACTGTAAAGGAACGTAAGGATTATCCTAATTAGCTTAATTAGATAAACACGAAAGAAAATCTTTGAGGTAAAAATTACTTGATAGTCGCTCTCCCCACGTGAGATTTGGTGCGACCCCCGTCCCACCTCTAAACGCCTAGGTACCGTAATTTGATGGATGCCTCCAAGGTTCTGTTCGCGGACCGGTGCATATTGCCTGTTAATTTTCATAAGGCCGTTTGTTTTGGGTACCTACCTACCCGTTTCCTTGTAGATATATGAGACTAGACTATAATTAATGCATCAAAGGTACCTACATAATTATAATAAAATTAATAGTTTTTTTTAATTCCTAGTCCTAAACCTAAACAACTACGAAAGGAACTACGGAAAAGTGCAAACAGTTATAATAAATTTCATAAATTTTATTCCACTAAAAACACATTATTCATTATCATGCAATTACAAGTAATTTGTTTTTTCTTTATGAACTATTAAATTTACTTTTTTCATTACGAAGGTAATTATTACATTAGGTAGAAAGCAAAATGCAACTATAATTTAAGACATTATTAAAGTGTATTTGATTTCAACAGAAATAAAAAATTATGTTAAACATTGATTTATGGTAAACCTAATTAATAAGATCAAAAATAACAAAGTTTCTTAACCTAAGACAATTAAATCCTTGACTTTTGACATAATGTTACTCACGAATAGATCTGCAAAAATATTGCTATTTGTGAGAAAGTTTAAAGAAAATGCTTAACAATCACATAATATCATCAAACATGACTAACATTTTCTTTCGCCATAATAAAAATCAAATAAAAAGGCATCTATGAAAATAGACAACTCTAGAGACAAGAAACTCAAAGTGCTTGGACACAACGCAAAACTACTTTCATTTCTGCAAAATTGCTGTCATTAATGCATCTTTCAACCTTTTAGTCATATCTTCTAAAATATCAGCTTTAACTTTTAATTTCTTATTTCTTTCTTCTAAATCAACTGCTAGTTGTTCCATTTGCAGCTCTTTGAGTTTTCTGTTCATTCTAGATCTTTTTGATGCCTCGTTGTTTTTATCTCTTAACTCCCTATATTTTCCCTCTTGGTTAGATGTACACGACGAGTTTTCATCTATACTACACGTAGAAGAAACGGCGCTCTCCCTTCGTTTTGGAGGGCGACCCCTTCGCGCCTTTGTCAACTGCCGAGACCCCTCCAGTGCAGTAATCATGTCTTTGATAGGAATATTATTCTTCCTCCTCTTAGACTTCTTAGGTGTCGTCTCCATGTAAGGAGTATAGTTTTCATCAGAATCTTCACTGTCACGTCTCCTCTTTTTCAAGGGCTTGATGTCATCCTGGTCGGACTCCAAGTGAGATTCGCTTTTAGGGGTGATCGGCTCATAGTCAGCCGACGGCGACGGAACGTCCATCTTCGGGCTTGTCACCATGGATTCAGACGAAGCTGCTTGAGTTGGCCAGTATTCCTTAGTCTTCTGCAACAAAACATAATTTTCATAGTTATTCACAGTTACATCTTGATGAGATTGCGGTTTTCGTTTTTCGTTTTCAAATCTCACCAAGGTTGTGCATTTTTCTTTCTCCAATTGTTCGACATAGGAGAGCACCTCTGGAGTGCTGATAGTGTCACTAGGCCAGGCTGAAGAGCGCGCCGCCACGTCCACCGAAAGTCCTTGCATTCTCCGTGGCACCCCAGTTTCTTGTACCCCCTTCATTACCTCATAGTCTTTGACTACAAACTCTGAGATAACTACATCGTTATTTTCTACCTCCCTTGGAATGACCGAAGCGAACTTATAGTTTGAGTTCTCATCTTGGTCGATTAAGGGCATCGTGTGTGTGTTGTATGTTTTAGTGTAATTTACGTCGGCCCACCCAACTTGCTCAGTTGCCGGCTGCCACGGGCCGGCATCAGGGACCCGTTCGGAAACAAATTGATCTATGACGACAGGTAAACTACTTATGTCTAAAAATTGTTCTTGGTACTGAGATTTACTGTCCATTTGCGGAAAATCTACAAATTTTGTGTCAAATGTAAAAGGTTCAATGCTAGGTGAATGTTGTTCTACCGGTGGTGTTGTGTTATAGAAACCTGTCTGAGCGTATGTCGAGTTAGTGTCGAACGCGTCCCACCCTTGAGGCGAGTATTGTGTTGTTGGTGTGTCAATTGTGTATGCCCTGTCCGTAGGTTTGGAATCTGCGAGAGAAAAGTATTCGTTACTCAAATGTTATTGTTACCATCAGTATGCATAGATGGATGAAAAGCTTCCTCACACTTTACTTTTACTGAGCTACTCACCAATGGTCAGTGCTTGCTCTTCCTTGGCGGGAGTTGAGCACCACTGGACCAGATCTTGGAAGAACTCTGAGTCCGTATCGTGAATCATGGTGCTGTCGTAAAGTGGCTCCTTTTTCAAAAACTCCTGAAAATTGAAAAAGTCATGTTAAAAAATGATCCGAGAACGAAAGCGGAAAATTCTAATAAAAAACTAACTAACAATAGAATAGTACGAAATTATATTAGTACTCACGTGGCTGCAACCCGCCCCTTACCTCTGAAAAGCTCGTGCTGGGCGCCGGCGAAGAGGGTGTCGCTTCGGAACTTCCTTCGGTAACCACTCCGGTTGAACCGTTCACCTGCTGACTCTTTTCGGGCTTTAAACGATTTAGGTCTACCACTTTCAAAAGACTTTGAGTCTTGTGACTCTTTTGTGAAAAAACCATGTCTTTTGGTGTTTGAATTGGCGTATCGATTTCCGATATCGTCGCTCCGACTCGGACAGGTGATCTTTTGAGCAACCATTTTGAATAGAACTACAAACAGAAATGATACGACGTAACATAATGTGCATATTTTAATGAAGCGAGGTGAGAATGAGATGTAAAATAGAATACTTAAGATAGTTTTATTAAAAACGAATAATGATTGATATCAGACTAATATCTCTCACGGATCTACATAAAAGGACTCAAAGGAGTACATAAAAGGTAAATCTTCCACCAAGACTTGGAACATGGACTTTGATAATAATGACTATTAAGTGATAATGAAGCGACATCATCTGTTGTCATTAAGAAGATATGCTTATGAGCGTGGACACAAAAATCTGAACAAGTATTTAAAGGTCGAAACCTTGAATCGGATAAAAAGGAGATAATGAAATGGTTTGTGTAGAAGTTGAATAATAATGATGATGATTGCATAAATATTAAGATAAAATTATGAAAAGTAGTTATAGATAGATATATTTGAGTATTAGTAAGTAGAGACTTTAATAAGGATTGAAAATTGTTGCTGTTGTTTACTGCTAGATGTTATGCAATCAACATTCTGTCACCTGCCCTATGAATGGTAGTGTCATCATCATCTCAATTCATATCGAAAAAGAAAGACAAAGCTGGTATACTAGGTTCCCGGTTGTGGATTACCCTGGAGGAAGAAATCTAATTCTAAGTCTAAGTCTACAAGCTTATCCCAAATGTATAAATTAATTATTTAAGTAATTATCCGCCTCAACTTCTCATAATAAACTAGTTATAGTAAGCATTAGCCTAATTAATTTTAAAAATACGAATAATGTTACTAAATCTAATTCAAAATGGTCATTTTAAAACACTAATGTTATTTTTCGAGTTAAGTTATGCAAGAAATGTAGGTGTGGATCTCAACGCCCCCATCTAATAACATTTTTAGGTTCTGAATTATTAAAATAAGATTATCAGCAGATGTCCTTCTTTTTTAAGTATGTCATTTATCTGTCTGGCTTTAATAATTATTTGCGTTGCGTTCATGGAAATTTTAGAATGGCAGGAAAGTGACAAAACTGACAAATTACTAGCTACTACTAACTTACAAATTAGTCAAGGCAAGTCATTTTTTGCGTTGGTTCTTGCTTGAAATTATCTTATACATAATTATCTGTACATAAATGATAACTCTATGATATAAGAGGTTTTTATCAATGTACATATAATATATTTTTGCTTTTGCAGTTATCGCTTTTATGATAACAGTTTGATAGGAAACATTTTGAAGTAGGTATGTTCGACATGATTTGAGATGTTGATAAGGCAATCTGATATTCCCTGTCTGATGATACTGATGAGGCATGCAATTGTTTTAATGGATGGGAGGATGAAAATGTTCTAAAGATCAATGAGATAAATAATTTTCTTCCGTTGATCAAATCTGATGAGCCTGCGTCTTTTACTGAAGAACAAACAGGAAAATCATTATCGAACGTTTTTATACCAAGATTTTTGTACTCTGGGAAAAAAGGTAACCTATGCTGTCTAATAAGTGGTCTATTATGTGAATCTGAGAAGATCAGTTATCTTGATTGGTTTTTTCTAGTTCCATCATCAAAATATAACCGGTTATGATTTTACCTAAGGACTACTAACGAAGTTTCAGGGGATCCTACTGTTTTTGAGGAGTTTTTAAGAATGCTTTTGCTGTTTGTGGGATCTACTCGTACAAGGGGAGAAATGGGAAAATTGATTAGTTTCCTCGATGTCTTCTTGCTGGTCCACTGTTGGGCTGCAGACCTGTGAACAGAGTAAAGAGGGAGGGAGGCGAACGCAATTACTTACTTGATTGAACTCTTCTTGAGCTCCTATAGAAATCTTAGCTCTCTAGGCAGCCAACCAAGTAACTGTCCCGAAAGTGTGCCTGGAACAATAGAAAATAAGCTCATCATCTAATTTTTCATGAAAATGTCATATAATTACTAATTTTAAAATCTTCGAAATTGGTAAAAATCCATATGCGAACGACCTCGAGTGACGACGACAGCGAGCGATAGAGATAAGTACGTACTCTATTAACTAATCGATAAACGAGCTATTGCCACAAAGCAACATTCCAAAGGCCATTTCAATCACATTAGTTCGATTGTCGTCATAGGAGAACCATTTACTTTGTGAAGTAGGTATACCTACCTATACGGTTATCAATAAAAATAATGTAGATACAGTACAGTCTAAATCATAACAAAATTTTAATCCCTTGCTACACAACTCAAACAGAAATAAAGTAAAGACAGATTAACAATAACTAGTTTTTTTATTACACTTGAGCAGCCATTCGTATTTTTACCTTCGGAGAGTAACACATGACATGCCTTTTCCTTCCGAAGGTAAAAATACGTCCGACCTTGAATTAAATAGTTAGAATTAGAAACGTCTATCGAAGACTTTTTCGGAGTGGTTTTCATTGATGAAAACCACTCCGAAAAAGTCTTCTTAAAGAATTTCAAATCAAACATCAAACAAGATTAGGTATCTACTAAAAATAAAAGCAGACAGCTAAACTAAAACGTCACAAATTATGTTTTCGAGAAAGTACCGAACCTACATACGTATAATACCTACGTAGTAAAGAGGCCGCGAGCGATGGCCCATGTGGGTGTAGAATAACGCACACAAACAACTTTTAGCAGGGTTAGGGGAGATCAGTGATGCCAGATGCACTGTAATTACAGTAGATCTACTGTATTTTTACGCCATCTACTGTCTACTGTATTACTAAAAAAACAGTGTATGGAGAGCACTGTATTTTTTTACTTACCTAAAATCTATTTATGATGATGATGAGATAACGCTAAAAACCCTAAAAACGCCCCTTATAAATACACTCCCGCTTTTTTTGTCGCGAATTCTACCAAATTTGTCTATGCTATTTTTCTCCTCGATAGGACAGGGAGTTCCCCGCCCGTTCACCGGTATTATCCGACCAAATTGAAGTTGAGCACGTGATACTAGGAATCTGATATTTCAAACGTGTCATTTAAATTGGTAATGTAACTATTGCAGAGTTCATGTAGAAAAACATTACGAGTGGGAGTGAGGGGTTTTGTTTGACTGACTGAGTTGAGTTTTATTGTTGTTACCAGAAATTATCATGTCTGCTTTATACCAACAGACAAAATGGTTAAGGCCTTCGACTCGGGAATTTATAAAACAGGGAGAGGAATAGGATTAAACGAGAGTGACAGTGAATAATCGAATGTTTAGTTGGTAAGATAATAGAAATAAATAAAAATTGTACGTGAATTCCACTGTAAAAAGCACTGCATTTTTATTTAGACAAACACTGTATTTTTGTTGTAAACACTGTATTTTCAAGGCTCTAACACTGTAATTTTGGTTTCCCTATCTGGCAACACTGGGGGAGATGTAGGAAATGAAGAAACAACCAGTAACCTAAGTAGGTACCTACCTAGGTAGCTACTTATCATTTAAAAATGAGACTCAATAGCATTGAATTATTCTTATTAAGTATAGGTACTATTACTAGCCTTAATAGAAATAAAATCGCCCTATTTTACCTTCTATAACCTTCTACAGTGCCAATAATAAGGAATTAATCAAAAATAAATAGGACCTACAAATGGCTATTATTCGAACCACTTTACAAATCAAAGTCCATGTAAGTCTAAGTGTAAAGTCCATCTAGATTATGATAACTAGTGAATTAAAAATATTGCGCAACATTTATCTCATAACCAGCAATGATTCAACAAAATTACTTGGTTGAAGAAATGCCACATCATTATTAATAACTTCGAAAAAATAAATATATTTATAGCTTAATATAATAATTTTGACTATTAATTAATAATTAGACATACCTGTTACAAAAAATATATGTATTGTAACGCCAGTAGCTGGATCGCGTGAAGTCTGCTCGGTGAAAATTTAAAAGAAAAAATATAGTATTAAACTTTCAACCGCGAAATCTAGTTCCGAAACAAATGAGGGATTTTACAAAATGTACGAGTAAAAATCGATACGATACGCGCACCCGGAGAGAGCACATAAAATGTTGTGCAATAGTTGATTGGTAGCGGAGCTTCGGCGTTTTCCTCAATCCCCACCACGTCCTTTTGCGTTCTAAAAATATTTCAGCTGGTTTGTTATTGGTTCCATCCGTATGACGTTACTAGCTCTAGCCAATGAGAGGCAAGAAATATGCCGTCACGAGACTTGACATACATAAGTATAGAAACACAGGTTATAGCCGGTTGAGTGGTGTTGGCTGGGGAATCACGCAGCTCAAAACCTCCACGTATTACAGCAACATGATGATTCATAATAATTCATTATTCAAAGCAGCAAACAAACATGGATCGATCTAAGTGTTCGGTTGTGTGGGTAAATACTGAAAAACTAGGGTCTTACTCGTTTTCTACGAAAAAACTAGGTGCGCAGAAGTATAGAATCTAAGTTACTATGAAAAATCTATTAATGTACCTATCCGGAAATTACTTACGTAAGGCGACTTTTCGAAAAATTACTCCAGTGATAGTTGCTGAAAGGAAACACCCTTTCAGCAATTATCACTGGATTATTTTTTTCTTAACCTACGTTAGTTTGGTGAGATTACGGCTCGAACTCTCCCACCTAATCTATATCTATCTATGCTAATAATATAAAGAGGAAAGATTTGATTGTTTGTATGTTTGTTTGTTTGTTTGTTTGAATTGAATAGGCTCCGAAACTACTAGACCGAGTTAAAAAATTCTTTCACCATTAGAATCCTTAATTTTCCGTGATGAACATAGGCTATATAATATTTTCAAAAAAGTTAGGGATCCGCATGAAAAATTCAATAATTGAACCGTGGGCTGTATATTCAACCTCTTTTTCTATTATGGCGCGTCAGAATAGAAAAAGAGGTTGTATAGCGCACGGTGGTGCTTGCTTTTTCTCTACGGCCAGTGTCAGTTTTGGAATGTCGAGTCAATGTCAAAAACCCCAATGCTGTTAAAAAAAGTAAAGATCCGTATGAAAACTGTGAAACCCATCGTTTTAGTGTGTATAAATTCTGAAATTTTTGTTTAATACCCGTGCGAAGCCGGGGCCGCTAGTAAATAATAATTAGGACCCCCTCCCTACCCTACCTACCTACTATTAGATATCCCACAAACACAGATTGCCAAACTGTAATCTAAATTTACGTAATGACCACGAAGTCCCATTACGTAATTTCGTGTCCGAGACCCCAAGTCCATTTAATTTTAATACCTACTTATATAAGTAGGTAAGTACCTAGTACTTTTTTACTAATGTTATTTTTTTACCAAACTACGTAGAATCTCTTAATCAGAGATACTAGTAGTATACCTCTAGTAAGTACGTACCTACCTAGATCTTGCTAGTACCTAGGTTAGTCAACCCAGACCAAGGTCAGGCGATTACACATTTTTCAACAAAAAACGTTTACATTTAGGCTTACATTTACATACAAAATTACTTAGGAGCAGATTTAGAAGGACATCTATTTTATGAATCGCTATCATTACTTGGACCTGGAGCAGAAAATCATCTCATCCTGTACCTAAATTATTATGTACCTAGTTGTTAGTTTGTGTACTTACACTTACTTATGCAGATAATATTTACTTTTTTGTTCTCATTTGCAGTTGCGAACTGAGATAACGCAAGTAGTTTAAATATTCTAAGACGCAAGTCATGTTAGCTATTATGTTAGGTGCTAATAGGTTTTGAAGATGTTTCTAGAACGTTTGGTTGAATAGTTCTATCAACTAGAAGGATTTATACACTGAGGACAAATAAAAAATAATAATTTCTGAGCTTCCACATCACTTATTATTGTCTCGAATTTAAGATCCTACAAGTATGTAGGATACTAGGTAACTTCTACCGAAGCCTGCTAAAAATCTAAAGGCAAACTAGGGTATGTTTAGTTTCCATTGCGTATCGAAATAGAAAATCTATACCTACTAATAGACCTAATAAAGAGGAAATATTTAATTATTTGTTTGTTTGAATACTTTGAATTGAAAAGGCTCCAAAACTACTGAACCGATTTAAAAAATTCTTTCACCCTTCAGGATTCCACATAATCCCTGATGAACATAGGCTATGGAATATTAAGTAAAATATTGTTGAGTGTTCTTATAATGTAGATATTAAAATTTAATAGACAGTGTAACATACGGCTGTGGAAAAATTTAATTTTTGAAATTTTTGTTAAATAATCGTGCCAAGTCGCGGCTTACCGAGAACTAAAACTAAGATAGAATACCCAGTCAAAATAATAATAAGTTATGTGGAAACTCCGATAAAATAAACTTTTTTATCTGGTAGAAGTATGGAAGAAGTAAGGATCCTACATTATGTTACTAGTAGGATCTTAACTTCGCAGCTTCGGTTGGGTTAACCTTAATCTACACAATAATAAGTGATGTAGAAGCTCTGTGAAAATATTTTTTTTTTATTTGTCCTCGGTGTAGAAGAAGTAGGGTCTTTCTTGGTTTAGGTTATAGTACCGAACTTTAACCTTTACTAATATGATACACATAAGATATTCTTTAATCCAAGCTTCAGTACCTATTATTAATATATGCGAGGTTTGGCTACGTAGCCTCAGACGTGCTATAACAACAAGCCTGACCTATCACTAGGGCAGGAGCCTTGACCTTTAGTAAGAATAACCTGTCCTTTACCTACCAACACATAAATTTGAATGGAAAATACCGATACCTAATGTAAAAAAGTATACACCCATCGGGGCCTCTATGTCAATTTCAGGAAATACACATCCCACATCAGAGATAAGCAGGTAAAACACGATAAAATTGATGAAAATTATCATGGTAAGTTGTATGTAGGTACAATATTTTTTTAACCTTTTGACCGCCACGCCCCAAAAGCATTCTCGTATCCTCTACGCCAAAGCACAAAGTGACCAAAATACCTACGAAAAAAATGGTGCTGCCAAGAGTCGATAAAATGTATATTGTCGATTAAACACATGGAGACTTGATTACGTTGCATTTTTAAGCAATAAACAACTTTTTAAAATCTGGGATGTTTTATTACCTTTTGAACGCCACCTTAAAATGATAAAATCTAACTCTCCAAGCCATCCAAGTTACAAAAAGAAGGGCTTCAACGTTATAAGCACTAATTTCAATTTTCGAGTTTTACTTGATACCAATTTACTGTATAATATATAAATTGTTACGCCGCAGTTGCCGGTGTTTTGCCTATATAAAACCAGAAATCAGATCGACAACAAATATTTTCAAATAACAACAGCACATCACTATTCACCCACGAGACGTCTTCTGTTGTCGTGAATAGCCGACATAGGCGCGGCTGGCACGATGTTTGAAAGCTTGCTTACATCTGAGGTAGTGATGTGGTAGGTTATAGTCGCTGATTATCGATAAGGGCAAGTATATACCTGTCCACTCTTGAAATGTCAACTGTCGTCGTATCTACGTATGTGTATACATACACATACAGTGTATACAGAAGCCTTATACCTAAAGTCCCTACTTGCCAAAAAAAACTTGTGAAAAAAATTATTATTATTATTATTATCTGTAATACACAGGCAGCTCTTAAGCTGATGTGTGCATATCTTAGTCCTTGTCAGTGCACTTCAAATATTTGTCCAGTCTATTTTTAAAAGAGTTCACTGAGGGGGCACTGATCACTGACTCCGGCAACCGGTTCCAAGTCTTCACGACGCGATTCGGCAATATGTGCTCTCTTGGTTTGCTGGTGCTGGGCCCACGTTGCAGCTTCAGTGAGTGTCCTCTCTTATATATTTAGTTAAATAATAACAATAAATATTAATAAACAATACAATATAAGTACAGCACTTTCTTATAATTTAAATATTTTCATTACGTCTAAACAAGAGATTCTTAAAAATTACAGAAAAAAAATATAATTATTATATTATCTTAAAAATATAATATAGGTACTTACCTAATATATTATATTTTTAAGATAATCTTCAGTTAGGTATATTATACCTAACAATAAAAAAAAAACAGTCAACAAATAAAATGTTACGCAGGGTTAGACTTTCTAATCAAGTTAAGCATCAGAGCTCTTCTGTGCTCATAACATCGGACATACTCGGAATGCACTTGCACGTCACTAAAATTGTCTTCTTACGCTGATGACGTCACTTACAGTCGTGTAGTCCCGACCGTGGCGTACGCTAAACTGATAAGGGATGATGAACCAGTGATGTGCTTTGGTGGGGGTTATGAATTTATCGATCCTGCTCATGGATATTTTTTTTTTCATTATGCGTTTGCAGAGTTTGGATTTATTATGATATCATAATAGATATTTATTATTTATATCATGAGAATGAACATGACATAAATAATAAATATCTTGTTTAAATGTCAATTGTCTATTTTTTATCACCTTCGGTTGGTTTGGTAGCTGTATACCACAACACCAGCGGTCGTCTCCTGCCGACAATGGCGTGCGAATCACGCCCACTGACGGGATTTTATTTTCAATGTTTCATCATCGAATTTTTTATACAACTAAGGGTTTTTCTTATAAACCTTTAGTATAGATGTACAATGTTCCTTTTAGGATAAAAAAAAAACGCAGAACTAACTGTTGCACAGAACAAAAGATTGTGACATTGTGTATTTCGTTATTTTTTTGGAGCAGTTTTGGTCGTCTAATAACGACACTGGCGTAGTAAGCGTAATTTGTTTTGTCGAGTATAGACGACGGTGGCGGTCATTAGGTTAATTAATCTTTATTTCCTAGTACCACACCTTTACAAGTTTATGAAAGATACCTAGCTATGATAACAATGCATGCAGTGAATATTTTATATTTATAAGAAGTAGATCTAAATGTAGAGGATGATTGGAAGGTGGATGCAAAGCTGGTGGGCGAAGATAGTGTAGACTATTTGGAACCATTTAAGCCATAGTTATCGTAGACGAAGTCTGACTATTTCTTTTTTACCAATTTTTTTTATGGGAGGCAAGGAAACTACCCAAAATTGTACAGTTACGACATAGGCATCCCCTAACGCGAGCGAAGCCGCGGGAAAAAGCTAGTATTCATATAATGTCTGTCTGCGCACTTCACTTTCCTTCCTCCAACAGCGGAAGGGATGGGAATGGGGGCTACCTAGTATTCTGAGATCCCCCGACAAAGTGAATCATCATTACGGATTACCAGGAAAACTTAACGATAAAATTAGTATACCTTGAGTAGACAATAATAGAGAACAAGTCTTCCACGTAAATTGCGAAGCTTATAGTGTTTCATTTAACTTATTATTGCCACTATAGGTACTTACTTCCTCTGTGGGTTGGTTGGGGTGGGGTTTTCGTCGGAGGCATGGCATCACAATTTTATACCTAGACGAGACCTCAAAAATCAGGAATAACGAAAATCATTTCTTTGATTCTGATTGAATCAGATTATTAACTAAAAATTTGTAACCGTGGAAACTGATTTCAATTAAGTATTCATGTTATTCAGTCAGGACATTGGTTGCATGTTGAAAGCCCTTCATTTATTTAACACTGGCACACCGTTACTTCCCGTGTCGCAACAGGTCGCAACATGTCTTAGGTTGGGGTCAAGGTTTTGCGCGTCTCATAAATGTCGGCGCGGTACTGCTGTCGAACAGCTTGTTCGGATATCTCGCCATGCCAGCCTCGCAATAAAGCCAAAAACCGTACAATTAGACAGGTCACACAACTTATCAGCATTGCCATTCCGAGAGGCAATGCAGCCAGTGTCTTGGGGACGCTTCCGATTGGTATTGAGTGTATTGATATGGTTTATTTGAGCTATACTTTAGATTGAAATTGTTACACAAAATCCCGGGAAAAGGAACGACCACAAAGCCACAAAAAAGTTGCTCGAGTTCGAGCAACTTTATCAAGCATACACACGTCGTGTGTACCCACCATTATTATTGCTACTATGTACCTACAGTGCGCGTCACATATAAAGTACCCCCCCTATCTCAATGTATGTGGGACACAAAAGTTGTTATTTTTGGGAATTTCAGACTTTGAGTATTATGGAAGGACAGTTCGATCCTGAGCGGCGGCGGCCTGATAAATTTTTGCATGTGAAAAATTGTGACAAGTTAGGTACGAGGGAATTAGAAGTAGTCGAAAATAGTTTGTATACAAGGGGGGTACTTAATTCTGACGCGCACTGTACATACTTTTAGCTAACCCAGCTTTACGTAGGTAGGTAGGTAGGTACATACTAGAGAATTTAACCGACAACGCAATGTTATTGTTTGTTCCAATAAATAAACATGTACCTAGTAGGTACCACCACAAGCACGCAATTGCTACCTACCTTAATATCGGATGTCAGATTAGGTACCTATCTACCCATCTAAATCTAACTAGGTACCTACCAAAATACGTTCTAAAAATGCCGCTAAAATAATAATCACGACGATATTGCAGAAAAAGGCTATGCATTCCTATCGTGTAGGTAGTTCCGGTACAGACCTCTGGCAAAAAATTAGAAATCTTATGTAGGAACGGAAATTGATTAAATCCTTTAAATCAATGATCACGAACCTATACTATACCCACCTACCTGCCGCTCCGCCGCGCCCCGCCGCCGCCGCCGCCGGCCGGCCGCCTTGCTATTGGGGAACCCAGCAGAACTCCCCTCTGTGTTACTTATTAAGTAGGTGGTTATTTAAGTACTTACATTTTAACGTGTGTTCTTGAAATAACTGTCTTAAACTTCTTCACCTTGTCTTTTCTCTGACAATTAATATTTCTATGCAAGCGCAGTTGCTTATTTGTCAAGTTGTTGTTAACAGGCTCGTAATAAATCGTGAATGGATTTGGGAGTTGGTTGTACACGTTGCTCATGTTAAATACTTCTTCGGTCTTCCACTTTATTCCTCTTTATCATTTATTTTAGCACAAACCACAAAAATATTCTGTCGGAGGTCTAATAACTAAGTTAAAAGACCGAGAGCTACAGACTGAAATGTATCTTAAAGACCAAAGGTTCAGATTTAAACGTAATGCGTGTAAACAAATTGTTTAAAAGGTACGGAAACAAAGAACCGGGAATTATTTGAAAAACGCACCAATAAGTAACGTGTCCACTCAACAAAGACTGGGAAATATGTGACGCAACTTGAAAGCAAAACGGAGCATAGCACGGCTCGCGCGCGACTCTGGACGAGAGAGATGACGATGTTCTTTTCTTTGGAGGCTGAGGCTGATGCAATAATTCGCGAAAACGTTCCGATACACGTTATACTTTTCCTTGCATGCAAAGATCTCTTAAAATTCTGCGTAGATTGGAGTTAAAAGGATTATGCATGGCGCATGATAACGTCACTAATTCAATGATTGACGTTTAATGAGACAATGAAAATGGCTGACCATTACAAAGACGTGTATTTTACAATAAACTAAAGAAAACAAGATAAACATAAGACTATATCCAATATGGCCATACAATACAGGCTTTCGCCTGTTAATTTTTTAAATGAAATAAAATTAGAAGAGTGACTTTAATTAATACTTTTCTCCTTCATAGAGTAAATTATGACTGGACTTCTGTCAGCAGCAAGTCGAAAAAGCTATTTTATTTTGACATTGGCATAAGATAAATTTTGACAGTTCTCAGACGGCCCCATGGCTGGTATTTTATTTTCTTCGTTCGTTCCATGGAGGAATTTAGAATTTTTCGTTTGTGTTTTCAAAGTGTAGTTTCAAGAAAACAGTTTGATTGATCCAAGAAAGTTTACCTGCTCTCAAGGATTCTGATCGTCCTATTGATATCCAATGCTGATAAAAAGTTATGAAATTATAATGAAAAACAATCTTGATTAGCTTCGAAATGTTTCATAGTATTCGCGGATATTCAGTGTCGTGCACGGATAACAAATTGCGATTCTACAGTCTTCACGCCTTCTTTACATAAATAAGTAATTTATCGCTGTTCCTAAACAAAAGTAAGGAAAGGTAAGAACTTTTGTTTGCTTGATATAAAATGAATGACCTTGCTATTAATCCTAGAATTGCAACTATAGACGTTCCTCTACCTACAGGGAAATAGAGTTATGTACCTATAAGTAAGTAGGTATATAAATTGATTTCTTGGCCTTGTTTGTATTATGAACTTCATTTTACTGTTTCATAGTATTTTAAATTTATTATTGACTTGTCCTTCCTTAGTTTTGCCATCCTGCTATACAAGGTTTTATTTACATGGCAATTTAAAAGTTAATGCTGTATTTAGTCATTGATTAAGGAGTTAATCACAAAGGAGGTAAAACACTCCTATGCGCGATGTCAGTGCAGATCTCAGTTCCCCCGCTTAGAAAAGGAGATAATCATGAAATTAAATAATAAAAAATGTTACACAATGCACACAGCATCATCGAGCCCCTTTCTAAGCAGATCTAGATGAAGAATGTACATTATACAATAATATTTTATAAATTAGACATAGAAAAATTTATTACAAACACTCAATAGAGTTATAACTATTGTCTATCTATACTATTTCAGTAGTTATCAAAATTGTGATATGTCTAGCTTTCTATAAAACTATTTACAATAATCATGTCTATCTTGCCTTAAACTTTCTTCTGGTTGCTTCAGTTCAATATGCCTCTGATAGAGGGGATAGGCGATGAGGTGGTACATTTTGTAGCGGCCGTGCTGCTGATAACAGTCAGCACACTGGCCTGGTGGTCCACCAATGCTCGTCCTGACCGATACCGGTCGGTTTTCTTGATGCGGTCTCAAGGTCAACGGCCTATCAGCATTAGCATTCACACTGGAGGTGGTATGTTCTTTCTTCTAAATACAATGCTGTAGTTTTATGGATATTCTCTGCTAAAATTGTATTAACAAGGGAAGTGTAAACAACATCACACCACGAAATCACTTTTTAGGTAAAATTTTGAAAAAATTATGAACCATAAACAATCTAGTAATGATTTTAACATTGAATGCTAGTTCTGCCGAAAAATTACAAAAAAGTTATTTTAAGGTGGTGGCCATGTTTTTAAATATTGTATCTTAGGTAAGACTTAACTTTTGTATACACATTTTAAGGAAGCTCACCCCCATTCTCCTTGTCACCCCAATGTAGCCAGCTGCAGACAATCCCCAAAATTATTGCAATATTTTGGGAATAATTAATGCCTCTTATCAGAATGTAAACAGATTCTGTGCATTGAATTGTTTTATAAACCAAACAATGGTAAAGCTGTGTAAACATAGCATGCCAATGAATACAGTGAGTTGGCATGCTGCTACTATAATACATATAAACTCTATTACATCAGGGCAAAGTCTCAATTTATAAAAGTGTAGTGATATATTCTAGTCTTGATTTTATAAATTTATCTCAATTTATTTTAAGTTTAATCTATGCCTGCAGATAAAGTAATTGGAGCCTACTGACTGTTCTTGTTTAATTGTAATGTTTTAAAAGGCTCAATAAAAGGATGAAAATATTTAGTAACACTTCTCTGCAAAAACCTTCTTTGATAAGATCTAACAAGTTGTAGTCTGTTTATAAAAAAACACACCCCTTTCTTATCTGTGTATAGATTTGTCGGTTTATGTGTCTATAAACAACTTTTCTTTTAATTTCAGAACCCAGCTTATTCAGTGCTCGCTCAACATCATCGCCAAGAGCAACTATATATGCAACCCCACCTAGGGGGCCTGCAGGTAATCAGTTCTCTTTTATAAGCATTAACCTAGGCTAGGTTACGCTAGGCAGATTTTATAATGTTTCTGTGATCCTAAAATTAAAGACTGAAAGGGCCGCCAACGCGCATGTGTGTAACTATATGTTTTAAAAATTTATGGAACAAACCCTTAAAGAATCAACATAATACCTCTGTAATTTACGATGTCTCATATGAATCCACTATTTGATTTGATCGACCACGGTTTTCACAGAAATAATTTCCAAATTCCAGACTCTCAGATGACGAATAAAAATCGGTTGTAGTGCGTAAACTATCTTAACTGATACAGTGCGTGACCCTAGGTCTCAACTAAAGACATCTCCAAGTTATGTTTACTTGTTAAAAAACGTGTTGGATAAATAAATGATTGCATATAACTAACCAATGTGCTAATGAGCCATTATGATATCCAATACGGCGCTTATATTTTAATAATAATATTTAATCATTAGTCAAGGACAAGATGTAAGGTACTTTAAAATATACGGTCCACATAAAATAAATACGTTAGTCCACCCACATAAAATAAACCTAATTACTATCACACATAGTTTCGGCGACGTCTGTGATATGTATGTACTTGTATGTATGTGTATAAGGTGATGCAATCAAAGCAATCATAACTACACTTGGAAGCCTCTTTAAATATATTATACACATATCGTCATCACATCAGTGATGACGATTCATGATGAAGGAGGTATACTTTGGATTCGAAGCGCTAACGCAAAAAGAGGTTTATCCACGGGTGATTATTTCAAATAATAATTCCGCTGCAAACTGTGTCTTTAGTGTAGTTGATAAGGTAAAGGATAACATTGTAATGATGTGTTTTAGGTACCAACTTAGTTACTAAAGACTATCCGATCAAAACTTTTTTCCATTATTAATTAGTAAAGTGAAGTGAATCTATTGAATTAAATCAAATAATGGCTCCGGTTTGGCCATTAGACCATGATATATCATAGTTCAAAGAAATGATAAAAGAGAAAGTAATTGTTCTTGGATTTCGGCAAAGTTCCGTCATGGAATTTTTTTATTTATCGAGAGCACTTGATTTTATAGCGAATATAGGTTCGATTTCACTTGATTTTATAGCGAATATGCAATTTTTTTTTTATTGTTTTATTATTAGGGATAAAACTGACTAATAACTATTTATTTATTATGTGATGTCATATAGGTAGGAGCTATAAATCATTATATTTAATGAAATCACATCAACATTTAGTTCACTGCTGGACTGGACAGAGGACTACCAGGCCCGGATTAAGGGATATTATACGTTTATCGCGTACCAGTTATACCTATAATGTATGTTTTGTAAGCTTATATTCGGTGTCATTAATTAACTAAGGAAATATTAATTTAATAACAGAACTAAATCAGAACTAGTATTTACAATAGAAAGTATTGAAACAATTGGGTTCGGTTCACTGCAGAGTGTTGCTAACTCAGATCAAAACACTTTACTTTAATGTTACTGTCTATCACAAAGAGCACATTAGTGACCTAGTAACAAGTGGCTCGGTCAAGGTTAGCAATATCGCCGTTTGAAGGATATCCCTACCTTAAGGTGACGGTAATCTACACACGTGGCTTCTCGAAGCAAAGGTCACTTTCCAAGGAATCAGTAGGTTAAGCACGGGTTTTCTTGTCTAAGGTAGAATAGACAAAAATTACGTCACTTTGTCATCGAATGCGTAAATTATTTGAAATTAATTTCTTCAACTTCAATAATGTACGCAATGTATGGCGATGCGATGTCATTATTGTGTATTCTACCCTAGAGAACAATCCCCGTGCTTGGCCTACACATCAATAAACTCAGTTGTTTTCCTATAGGGCCAGGTTCCGTGGCTAAATAGCCATGCTGACACGACACTAGTAAATGAAGTTGATGATCTAATCGAAGTCATTTATGACACAAACGGCACATTACTTTTATAGCTATTAAAAAGCGCAGTATCATAATCTTTCCAAGAATTCAAAAAAATATTCTATTAACAAATCGATAAATAATAACTAGGAATGTAACAATGGAGACGTGCCGTTCTCATCATCATCAGCTCATAAAAGAGCACTGCTGGACATAAAAGCTCGGCGGCCTGTTTTCAGCCGCATCCAGCGTCTACCAGCACTCTTTGGCGGTTCTTAGGGCGTCCTACACTACGTTTGACCAACTAATAAGTATGATAGATAGATTCAAAAGTTTTTAAACTTGAACCCCTTTCCAGTAGTAGCATGCTTATCAAATTTAAACTTGACAAAGAAGTGTCACAAACCCTGAGATGCACATTCATTCCCTACATTATTACTAATAATGTTTTACTTAAAATAACACTTCGTTTTTCAGTTCCTGTCACCGCCAACGCACCCGCAGCCAATCGGTATATCAGACCTCTGATACCACTGCAGGAAATGGATAGCATTATAGATGCTGACGTAGCTATGTTTAACCACAGCCGGATGCATTTCTACAGGAGAGTGGACAGTAAGTTAAAATGAACTTTTTGATCCTGTAAATAGATCACAGATTCCTTGTTAACATAATGTTAGATCTGCAACAGATCTGTAGGAGAGGCTTCCCGTATCCCGCGAGATGGGAAACTTATAAGATAATGTAATAATAAGTTAATTGCAAACTTATCTCTGCAAAGGAAGAGCTCGTTCTTATTTATTTATTTTATTTGGTACACACAACACATAATAATAAATTATAATGATAATAATATACGGGGTGTCCCGAAACTTAACGTCAAGCCGAAAACACATGACAGGTGGGTTCATGGCCACCCAGAAACCATGAAATCATGGGTCTTATTGTTATTGTATCTAAATAAACTGTATAATATGTGTTTCAGACAGCTACACACCAAGCACAGAATCATCGGACAGCGAAGCGAGCGAGGACACAGCCGTGGCACCCGCTAGCACCGAACAGATTCGAGAGATGGATGACATCGTCAACGCTATGCGGGGGGATGTCAACGCTCCTAGCATTACTCAGCCTAGTGGTAAATTAACCCTTTACCATTTTTACCTTTTATCCCTTTACCTTTTTTTACCGTGGCAAATTTGGAACACTCAGCTTTTGGTGTAATATGACGGCATCTATGACTTTTTCTTGAAACTTAATTTGTAGACTAAGAGTGTAAAACACTGAAATATTTTTTCCAAAAGAATAAAAAAATGCTTGCGGTAAAGGGTTAAAATCTTTTATTTCGGTGAGAGCCTACTCGCAGTGATCTTTGTTACGTCGAGTAACCTTTCATCAAGATTGTGGTAACCAATTCCTTTGGAGATTATAGATCGAAAGCAGTTAGTTAGTTTTTAGCAGTTAGCAGTTGGGCAGCAGCGCCCTCTGCAGAACAACTCCACTGAACTGCGATCTCGAACCCATATGCCCAGCGTGGGTATTATGGGCAATAACCCCCAAATGATAATTAAAGCCATCTATGGCGCTCATTAAGGGAGGTGTTTGTCCAGCAGTGGACTGATATGGCTGACGATGAAGCAGTTAGGTAGATAGGGTCCGGATCAGTATTACAAGTGTAATACTGCTCAAGTGAGCCGGATATCAGGCGCCGCAGGGCGTTCTGATTAGCTATGGCATTCCAAAGCTGCCTAACAGCCTTATCAGTTGAGTTGATTTTGCGTTATATTTACCGAACATCGTAATATTATAATTTATAACTAAAATAGAACTATTTTACATCTTTCAGGAGAAATCACCAACATCACAGAGCCGGACAATCAGATAATCAGAGTTAATGAAGATGAAACAAACGAAACATTTGAATTATCTTCCTCCGTGGTGGCTGAGACAGAGTCACCTGTGGATCCGGAGGAAGCTAACAGAAGGAAGATCTTGATCAAGCTGAAGTATCTCAATGATACACAGAAGGAGGTAGAGGGCAGCCTTGATGAACTCCTCAAGGATTTTAAATGGTTAGTAAATGGTGCTTGTAATACTTATAGTACTTAGCCTTATGGCAGATCACAGTGCACTTAATTTTACGTGTGAAAATCGCGGTACTGCGATGACCAAACCGCATGCTCAGCGGGAATTATGCGCAATAACCCTCAAATGATAAATAATGCCATCTATCGCGCTCATTAGGGGAGGCCTACGTCTGATGTTGAGGCCATAATTGGATGATTTTGATTTGATGTTGTTGTTTTTGTTGATATTTCCAGGCGATATAGGCTGATGTTGTTGTTTTCATTGATTTCTCCAGGCGATATAAGCTGATGTTGTTGTTTTTGTTTATATTTCCAGGCGATATAGGCTGATGTTGTTATTTTTGTTGATATTTCCAGGCGATATAGGCTGATGTTGTTGTTGTTGTTTTCAGGCGTCACTTCAGCAAAGAGCTAACAGAGCAGAGCGCGGTGCGTCTGATCTACCGCGGGCGCGTGCTCGAGGAGAGTCGCACGCTGCGTGCCTGCGGGTTGCAGCACCGCGCCGTCGTGCACGCGTTGGTGCACCCACACAGGCAGGCCGCTAGCCAGGCGAGTACACGGCTATGCCACATGGAGGGAAAATACCTTAAATATTGTAGATGGAACATTTTACTGAAAGAAGACAATTTTTTTTTTAAACTGCATTCATAGATTTTTAAATAGTTACATGATTGAAACGGGAATAACACGAGAATAATTAGGTACCGAAAATGTGTAAACTTATACATTTTCGGTACCTAATTATTTTTAGGTTACGTATACAGGGTGTCCCACGGCTATGCCACATGGAGTGAAAATACCTTAAATATTGTAGATGGAACATTTTACTGAAAGAAGACATTTTTTTTTTTAAACGTTTTAAACTGCATTCATAGATTTTTAAATAGTTACATGATTGAAACGGGCATCGAACCCGCTACACGAGAATAATTAGGTACCGAAAATGTGTAATTATACATTTTTGGTACCTAATTATTCTTATATATTGTCTGTTTCCTACAGCCTCACCAAGTGACCGGAGAAGCGATAGCCCCGCTGGAGATCATCCACGAGCGAGTGCCTCCGGAGCGCACGTGGGACCTCGAGAATATCCTGATGACTCTGGTCTCTGTGGCCCTGACTGTGGTCTGGTTCTTTAGGTATGTGTTCTATACTTCTATTGTTTTTGGTTCTATTCTATATTTTTCTATTCTATTGTTCTATTCTCATGCGGAGTTGCAAAGACACCTATCACTTTTTAGTGGAGCGTTTCCATGAGAGAAGAGTTGATAGCAAAATGTTATGTCCTTGATGTGGGCTCATTTTTGAGTGTATTGGCGGAACAGAAGATCTGTTGCCGCTGTCACTTGTATAAATCCACGTGTAGAATACTTGTTATATTGATTTACTAGAAAATATTGATATTGTAATATTATAAATATTGATATAGCCATTGTTTGACTCAAAGCCCCTAATAAAATTAGAATAAAATAGTATGTTTTAAGCTTATGCGGTTTGCTATAGTCCAAGTATGACGGATCGCATATTATATATACGCTTGGGAAGTGCCTTGTAAGTTGAATAACGTTCTCTTGTTTCAGATGTGAATATTCCAACATGTTCACGGCCAGTGCTAGCGTGGCTCTCTTCGGGCTCACTGTATTTTACAGTGTAGCCATCTTCGGCCTTTACATCTCCGATACCTTCCAAGTCGACCGTCGCCAGCAGCCCGTCCCGACCAACTGACTTCATTATATTCTCTATAGAATGACCATAGAGGTTTGTTTGTGATAATAAGTTCGCATATGAGCGATAGGAGTCTGAAATTCCCGCTTATCTGAATATTAGGAGTGAAGTCTTGAATATTGGTCCGCGTTGTGGCGCTGTGCGCATATATAGCGATCGATAATTGTGTTGTTGTACTATCAGTGGTTATTTTAGCTTAGCCTGATGTTTTGTGGAATAATTTATTAAAATATCATAATTGGAGAGTCAAACCTCTTACGATACTAATATATGTAGTTAGTTTCAATTTAAGCTATTATTGGTAACGAAATGCATTGTAACTTACTATGTATATATTGAACCTGTAAAAAACACTAAAACATTTTAGGCAAATTTTAATAGCCATATTGCAAATCGTTGAATTATATTATCTTCACTACTCTGGCTTCTTCGCGGCTAGTTTTAACTCATTTTCTTTCAAATGTATTTTCACTTATTTATTTCCCCGTAACAAAGATCTGAAGTCTCCGACTAACAACACACGTGTTTACTGCAGAACGTTCATCCCCCAAATGGGGTTTGCTATTCAGAGATCGGAACAGAGATCGGAAGAGTGTAAATCTAAAGTCCCAGTGTCGAAGTAACACAGAGTTGATAATACCTACTCTACAATCCTGACATGATGATTAATGAATCATTAATGGGCGTATTGCGCCCTGCTAAGTATCATAGGCTATGATACTTAGCAGGTCGCAGTAGTAGCTCCTGATCTTCTTCTGGTAGGGTGACTTATCTCTTCGACATCCACAGGCTGAGTGGTCTATTCTTACGCCACGATCTCCACGGAGAAATTTGTTTCTGGCTACAGCGCCTCTATTTGGAACTACGCAAACGTTTCTGGAAAGAAAGTAGTCTAGTAAAATGTTTAGAAATGAAATGTACCTACTCTCATTTTCCACGGGCATTCTTTCATGAAACGTTAATCGATGTAGTTTTTTGTCTGCCCCTGTATAAATACACTAAAAATATAAGTACTACGTGCTCATGTATTCAAGCTGAAGACAGGGCGATATTGGCTCATTATGAGAGTTCTGTGTCTAACTTTAATAATTATTGTATTGTGTAATGGATATTGGCTCTATACCACATTGTCGAAACATATTAAATCAAATTGTTTATATCTTAAACAGTACATTTTTATTTGTTTTTAGTGTTAAACTACATTCAGAGAAAGAACTTCCAAAGATTTTTGACTAGTCAGACAGATGTCGTGATTGGCATAATTCCCGTGCAGAGTGGAAGGTTGCGGGTTCAAGTCCCGCGTGAGTCGTTAATTTTAGGGATGTTTTTCCGACTAATTACAACCTGGGTCTCTTCAAGACTAAGAGTGGATAGGTGTCTTTTATAACTTCGTGTTTCACCGTCACATGATAACTTTCCATCAGGTGAGATCGTGGTCAAACGGAGGTCTATCAGCTATAAAAAAGTGTTAAACGAACTAGCATAGGCTTTTTCAGGATTTACTGAAGCAATCAGCAGTGAAATCAATCTTGCGCATTATTCAGTGGTTTTACTAAGATTTAGTATCATTTTGTTTTACCTCGACGTAAATTTCAGTAAATAACTAAGTAAATAATTTTAATTGGGAATTCACTTAATTATAACTATTACTGAATTGGCTGACAGCATACTTAAAATATTTAATTTGATATGCCTGAGTGAATAAATTATTCTTGTTATTGTTTTTCATCAATTGAGGTTTTTAGTTATTATTTAAGTACTTATTTTAGTGAAAATAATAATGTGCACTGTAAATAAGACAAAACAGGTTGTAAATTAATGCAAGTAGTTTTTTTTTATCTGGCCTGGTTTTTTGAGAAATTCGGTTTACTTAATATTGGTCTGTGTTTTTAATCGAAAATTTAAGATTGTTAGATAAATTTTAGCATAGATACACTTCATAATACCTTTGAATAACTTGTTATCGGTCTCAATGTAAATAGTTATTTACATTTATATTTTTTTATATTTAAATTATTTAGGTTTAAGCCCACCAACAACATTATACAAAGGAATGCAAACACATTATTAAATATAAAGTTATTTTTTATTTTACATCTAATGCTACATCTTTCTGTATATTTTAACTTTGTTATTTTATGTTAATAATTTAGGTGTGTATTATTGCGAAATGAATACTAATGTTTATCAGTAGGTACTTATATAATCGGTTATCATTATCATATCGCCATAACTCAAACCATGGTAACATTGCCCCAAAGTTAGGGGTGGAAACTGATTTGAGATGGGAGGGAATTGACTCTACCGAAGTTTGAAAAACTGTTTTGAGATTTTTTTTTCTCAAAATCTGAACAGGCGCATAGGCAGACGAAATGTATTTTAAAATTTCTAAGTAAAAGCTGCAGTATTTACTGATATATTGAACATTGATAAAACTACAGACAAAACGAGACCATAAGGGTTTTGAAACCGATCTCAAAACCCTAAAAAGATTGTATTAGTATTATTATGGAACTACTAGGTACTGAAAAGAAAAAGATTTTGAAATTTTTATTTGATACCTACTTCAAACGGTTTTCTATTCATCTCATCTACAAAAACCAGATCATTGCTGTGGGAATGTAATGAAATGATCCGATGTAATGAGATGAAATACTGACCAACTCACCATTAATCGAAAAAACAGACTTACTGACCCTAGCCAAAAAAACTTGACTGTTTACTGACCATTTTCCACCCCTGCAATGTCGGATTTTGGAAAACATGTAGTAAAAGTCATTAGAATTTACATGTACTTATATGTAAAACATTTTTGGTGGGCGGAAGTTAATTAAGTAACGCAATTTCGCCTATCAACCTTGATAAAACCGTGAAGCGACTGAAGTATAACTATATATGTACAACTGACAAATATATTATGAATGCAAACCCGTAAACTGCTCGTTTTAAATAAAGTCAGTAAACTAGGTTTTATGGCGGGATTGCAAATGGGTCACACCACGCCTTTATATTTTATGTGATTAAGGCGCATACAGCACCTAAACTAGCGCCACCACCTACTTTATGTTATTATTCTGTTTAACAAAGGAATTTTCAAAAATCCATCGTCCAGTTTGTGATACCTATCATAAGCTTTTTTTTAATGCCTCTGTAATAGTTTTATTCTATTTAGTTTAGGAAGAGATACGAAGTTGCCCTTGGTGACCACCAAAATCTATTTTCATTAACGCACGTAACGTGGTTTGAGGTACCTACCTATATCGGCTTGTAGATACCTAAAACTTAAAATATTTCTCTGTTTGTAAAATAGACCTTTCCAATCTCCAAAGTTGCAGAGCGCTCCACTAACGGCCCGTTCACACAAACATGTCTCCGTTTTATCGTTTTTAATCCATAGGGCGTTTGTAGATATGGATCTATACAGACTGCATTCAAAACCGGTTTTTGAAATTTCTTTAGGTTTCATACTGTCTTTCGATACATAATATGAGATTGGGGGTAAGTATACGAGAATGAGTATTGTCGCTCAGGAAATTCTGAACGTCAAAGATGTGTGCAGGAAGAGTCCACCGGCTCGACACGACAGTAATGGTTTGGTATATCCAGAAACTTAGCTAATTTCTATAAATTTTCTCAACAGACCTTTGTCCAGTAGTGGAATGACACAACAGAGCGTACTATAGCTACAGGCGTTTAATCGTAACCAGCTCAGTCGCCGCGCTGGACCTTTGGAGTTGGTTTATCGCTCCAAAGGTTCTAAAAGAACTTGCTAGAAGCTAAAAACCTAGGTACTCGGGTTGTAACGTATGCGTTATTCAGGCGCGCACAGAACGAATGCTGAGAAATTACCAGTAGGTAGTTCTGTCATCAGAATAACTCAACAAAACAGGTGGGAATAGTAGAGATAACAGTCAGGTATAAAGCATCTTTTCAAGTCACAGAACTAATGGGGGGAAAAATCCCAGTAGTTCCCAGCTGTTCTGTTGACAGAGTAGAGTAGAGAGTGGGAGTAAACGGCGAAGTCGACGATATTGTAGAGACCGCTGCAGTAACTTTGCACATTTCCTTAGCTTCGGAACGGCTGGATGAACAAATATAAGGTTTTTTTGGTGAAGAGGTGGGGTGTGATTTGTACCAATTTGCTCACTAGCTGTTCTTAAAATAAATGCATGAGATGCAAGTTTGACTAAACATCAAAAACAGCCGCCAGCTCTTGAACTACATCATCAGGAACGATCTGTGATTGCATTGGCTGATGATTATGAGGAATATGTATAATTCTGACAAAATGGTGAAACCCTAGATCTAATTTTCTCGAAAATCTTGGCCCACTAATATATTTTAGGTGCACTATCTATAATAGCTGGTTTACACTTTGTGAAGTATCAAGTGCGAGTGACAAGTGCAAGTGTTAAGTGTGTAGTAAAATCAGCGTGTAAACGCATACGCTGTTAAGTGGTAAGTGCAGGTAGCAAGTGCGAGTGCGAAGTTAAGTGTTTAGAAGCCGTCTCTAATTTTACTGTTAAGTAGCTACCCCCGCACACCCGCGCTTTCCCCTCACTCGCAGCGCCGCCCGAACAAGTGATATTCTCATTACATTAAAAAACTCAATGGGATCCTCTTTAATCAGTTCATCAAAAAGTTTAACACTAGCTCCACACTCAGATCTTCTGCATATCCATTTTCTTTGCCATAACTTTGACGACCACTGTGGCGCGGTGGGCGAAGGTCCGCCTGCGGTGCAGGAGGTTGCGGGTTCGATTCCCGCCTCGGGACAAATATTTGTACGATCTGCAGATATTTGTTCAGGATGTTCTGGTCGTTTTCTATGTATAATAATAAAAAATATCTAAATATTATGTATTAATATTGTATTATGTATATCAGTCATCCTAGTACCCATAACACAAGCTCTGCTTAGCTTGGGGCTAGATGATGCTGTGTGGATTGTCCGGCATTATTTATTTTTATAACTTCTTAGGTCTTTCAATTTCAACCAACAATTCATGTTCAATTTCCGAGGCGATAACGCCAACTATATCTATTAAAATTTCTTTTATTTCTGACCGCTGTTCGTCCTCCATATCGCACCGACAGAGCCACTTTGAACCTGCAGAATCAACTAAACACTGTGTGAACGTTCTGAATACACTTAACACTTGAGACCAAATAAACACGTTAACTAATCACTTATTACTCGCACTTGCACTAAACAAAGTGTAAACCAGCTATAATGTCCATGTACAGTCAGCGTCAAATTGATATGTACGTCTAGAGTAGTCCAAAATAATCTGAAAAACATAACACCAATTTGATGTAGGTACGCATTTTGAATCATTATATTGTTGTAAGCATCCAACGTGCTCAAAATATCTTACTTAGAATTGTTTCATATTTATTTTAGGAGTCGGGGTGTTCATAATTATCTTAGCAAATAAATATCTCAGTTATCTGTGCATAAAATGTACCTTAAAAAAATATCAATGACATTTCAAATACTCACTCAAAAGAGTTTGCATATGTACTACCTTTGAGAGCTTTGTTTGCTTAGTTAGATAATTTGAACACCCTGACTGCTAATATAAATATGAAACAGTAGGTAGTAAGATTTTTTGAACACCTTGGGTGCTTACAACAATAATATGATGATTCGAACTGCGTACATCAAATTGCTTTTATGTTTTTCAGATTATTTGTTAGCGTCAGAACCCCTGGACCAAGTGCGATATTTTATGATTGGAAACTATGAATTTACAGTACCTTTTTGCTACTATTTGATACCTCAATTAAATAATTGACTACACTAGACGCTCATATCAAATTGACGCTGAATGTACGTATCATCTTGTAAGTGGTATTCTATCTTTTTAGGAGACTGAAGATAATGGCTTGATGAATTGTGTGTGCAACATATTATAAAAGTTGTAACCACACTACAATTTGCTATTGCCATTTAAACTTGTGCTACTGGGTAGTAGAAGGTGTAGTACGTCAAATAAATGAAACAAGTTTTGAATGTATTAAAATTTAATATATGAAAATGGACCAGGATTGCTAATAAACAGATGATAAAACAGATACCTAACTAATACATGCTCATGTACATGTTCTATGGTCGATTACCTTATAGAAAACCCAGAACAGCTACTATACCTGTAAAGAATACAAAAATATACTGTAGGAATTTTAAAACAAAACTGATATGAATAAATAGATGTAATGTGTCAGCCATCCAAGGAAGTTAAATGCGAATGGTAATCATGGTTGCGCATTCATAAAGCATGGTATCATCATTGAATTAGGTATATAAATTAGGAATTTATAATTTTATTTTAGAGGAAAACATCTTAAGTTTACAAATAATGTAAAATAATATTACCTTTTCAAAGTTTTTTTTCTAAGGCTGCCTGCTTTCTCCTCCTTGGGCTCTGCAGCTGATCCTGTGAGAGAATATAAATATGAGGGAACGTTAACTAGCATAAAAAATACCAGAGATACAGATATATCTTACCCAAAATCTTCATTTCCTTTCTATAAATAAGGAATGAAGTGAAAACCAAGTTGTTTTTTGAAAGTTTTATTAGCCACTGGCTTTCCATCTGATGCACATAGTAACAAATAGAAAGTCAATGATGGATAGTGTGTTTTGTTTATCGCTTGCGGCGCAGCTGGAGCGTGTTGCGGCGTATCCAGGCGGCACGGCGAGAGCCTCCCTTGGTCTGCGAGAATCTGTGACCCTTGCCGAGACCACGAGAACTGCGGCCAGCAGAGGTAAGACCGCGCATCTCACGGTGCTTGTGAACAGCGTTGACGATCCAGTTGATCTTGGGGTCGCGGCGGATGGCCTGAAATAAAGAAACAGGTCAGTGTGGCTGTGACAATGTAGTTACACATTGAGATTGATTGATTGAAATATCAGATATACCGGTAGGTGAGTGTTCAGCAAAACCTTTCAGATTGGTGCATGACAAAAAAGTTCATCATAGAAGACCACTTTCATATTTTATAATACATAAGAGAACTCATTACCTTGTGTGAAGGATCCACCAGGATAACTTCAAAGTATTTGTATGAAGAGTCTTGGGCAACCCAGTACGAGTTCAGAACTCTAAGACCACCACAGCGACGACCAACACGCTCCTACAAATAACAGAACCAATGAAAGAGACAATAAATATGGTACATATTCATGACCTGATGTGTTAATTCAGTTAAAATGGTAGGTGAATATTCATCAAAACCTTTCAGATTGGTGCATGACATACAGAGTTCATCATAGAAATACAATGCAAATAGTTCAGACCCATACGGAAACATGAAAGTGCATAGATGAACGGGACGATACAACTAAAACTTATCCATGATAAAAACCTACCTCAGCAATAGACTGTAGGTTGCGGGTGGGTTTCAGCTGGTTCACTCCGTGACTCTTGGGTTTGCCGTAAGTAGCACCCTTAGCGACAGGGCGCTTTCGGCCACCACGGCGCACACGGATTCTGAAGATAACATAACCTAAAAACGAAAATTTGGCGATTAGAACTTAAAACACCACGCTGAGATGACATGACATGCTACGAAGATCCAGACACAGATAGGTAACTTGCCTTGCTTGGCGCGGAATCCTAATCTCCTAGCTTTGTCGGGCCTAGTCGGCCTAGGGGCACGGTGCATACGGGTCAACTGGCGGTACTGCCATACCCTCACACGCAAGAGGAAACGCATAACATCGCTCAATTTTTTTCTGTACAACTCCTGAATATATTTGTACGCTCCCATCTTGTCGAGCCTGTGGCAGACCTAGCAACAAAATCAATGCATATTGATCAGAAGTCACATCATCGGTCTGGCCACAAAATATAAGCATTCAGACACAGCATGATCGACATGCCGGACACTGAAATTTAGAGTAAAATATGAAATAATAGCACAAATAAACACTTAACACTCTGAATTCTTAAATTTTACGCAAAACCTTACAAAACTACAAAGGATAACTTTAATTTTTACGGATAAAACTCAACGTACGTCTCGCGTATTCCACAGACAATCCGGAAAAGAAAACTAAGTTGTTTTCGTTCGATTTTCACAAACGGAACGTCAAAGCAACTAGGGATGTACAGTCCGTGATATATTTAGTTGTACGATTCGATTTACGATTTATAAATCGATTGTGTGTCGAGTTTTTCGATCTTATTCTGGCAGAGTGTGAAGGGGTAAGTATTTTTGCTGCGTAAATCTTACTTCTATACCTACTAATATTATAAAGAGGAAAGATTTGATTGTTTGTTTGAATTGAATAGGCTCCGAAACTTACTGGACCGATTTGAAAAATTCTTTCACCAGTAGAATCCTAAATCCGTGATTAACATAGGCTATATAATATTTTCAAAAAAGTTAGAGATCCGCATGGAAAATTCAATAATTTAACCGTGCGTTGTATATTCAACCTCTTTTTCTATTATGGCGCGTCAGAATAGAAAAAGAGGTTTGAATTTATATAGCGCACGGTGCTTGCTTTTTCTCTACGGCCAGTGTCAGTTATGGAGTGTCGAGTCAATGTCAAAAATCCCAATGCTGATAAAAAAAGTAAGGGATCCGTATGAAAACTGTGAAACCCATCGTGTTAGTTTATTGTGTTTAATTTCTGAAATTTTTGTTTAATACCCGTGCGAAGCCGGGGCGGACCGCTAGTCCCCTTTAACTTTTGTTAAATTTAAGTTCATCAATCATTATCATCATTATCTGAGCCTATGATCCATAAAAGGCGTTCACCGCTGGACATGAGCCTTCAATAAGAAACCGGTTTCTGGTGGTGTTGTGATCATTTCATTACTTCATCAGTCTGCTTTGTTGTTCGTTTCATAGGTACATGGATGAAAATAATTTACTGTATAAAATGCTACAATGTACGAACCTTCGTAGGTACCTACATTTATACGAGTATTATCTATTTGGTACAAAAAATAGTTAACAAAAACTTTTTCTGTTCTGTGCAAATTCATTTTGAGATTCTTATCAAATATTTACGCCGCAAGAGATTTATCAAAAATCATCAGAAACCATAACCATCCAAAATTAGCTCAAGAATCGAATATAACACCGAACCTTTGTTTACTGGGGTGTGATGTGATGTCACTAGAAGAGTCGAATAAGAATATTATAAAAAAATACTGTTATAAATTAAATAGCCTACGTCCGTACGGCGATGTAGGTACGGAGGCGGCGGCGGCGGCGGTGGCGGTCCAATGATGCAATTATATCCACTGTCCTCTCTCCAATGCTTCTTCCAATGTATTTTACTTCTTTATACGACTATAAAGTGCTAATTTCTCCTAAAACTGATTCATTTGACTATTTATTTTCCTGTACTGCTTTACATTATCTACTCGTCTTCTTTCTATTTTCACAAAATATCTGCGACATTGTGTCATACTAATATTATGTGCTGCGACAGCACATTCTTCAGCCAGAATTCCTCCCTATTGAAGGTCGTGATAAATTTTTAGTTGTAATAGAATACGCACCACAAACGCATTAAATTCATTAATACGCCATTCCAACTGCTAGACCCTCACCAAGACTTACCTAATTCTGAAGTTTCATGATGTCTTTAACCATAATCGAGTGACATCGACTCTTTTCGATTCTCACATCACTAAATGTACACCACTATTTTGTTGTCGTTGACTATTATTATTAATCTTAAAGTTGACTTTGACATCATATTGACGTCAACTGACGTCAAGTCGTCAAGCAAGGACTTTTCGAAGTAAATTTGTTCAAAAACTAGATGCAATCAAATCAGACACCTATTGATGCCATAACGAAGAAGTCAAGTCGAGATGCAAATCTGAACACAATGGTTTACTGTATGCTAGTATAATAATGATGTAATATTATTTTGTGTTTGTGGATAAAATTTAGTATTATTTATGCAAGGAATTACGTTAACGAAAACTAGCATATTTTTTCTTTAAACGGTTTTGTTTGTTACATTATAGATGTATTGTAAATAAAGCCCACTACGCTGTATTCCGATTAAGTTACTATACATTATTATATACATTCCTTTCATGAACATTAAGACCACAAAAGAGGGTTTTGGAACGCATTCGGAACGAAAGCAACGGCTTTTTTTTTGCATCTCCCCTCTTCCCTTCCCTCCCATCGCACACGGCCGCCATCTTGAAAACGTAATTGTTGTCATGTTTACGTTAACGCTTGTGCTTTGTGAAAGGTGAAATTTGTGAATTTTCGTCGTAAATATTGGTAAAATATCAGTTATTTTGCTACTATACACCTTGATATCAAATACTACAAATATGAATAGTGCAGCTAAAGACGGAAAAACATACAGGCCTGGTTAAAAGCCTTTGAAAGAATAGGCGCCAAACTGATAGCTTATTAATTTTTTTACCAATTCTAACATTGCTTGAAACTCATACTGTAGTGTCTTCTGCAGCTACTAATAACATTTAATATTTTCCAGGGAAGGGTTCATGTAAATTCTGTGCGGACATTGTGAAATAACACGATGTTTTACGCACACTTTGTGCTGGCCAAAAAGGGGCCTTTGGCCAAGATTTGGTTGGCAGCTCACTGGGATAAGAAGCTAACCAAAGCTCATGTTTTCGAGACCAACATTGAGAAGTCCGTTGATGGAATTCTAAAACCAAAAGTGAAGATGGCCTTGCGAACATCTGGCCATCTGTTGCTTGGAGTGGTGAGAATTTACTCAAGGAAAGCCAAATACTTGCTGCAAGACTGCAATGAAGCTTTCGTCAAGATCAAAGTAAGTTTTAGAACCAATAAGAAATTATGGACACTCACAGTCCCCTGAAAGGCAAGTCCAAAGGAAGTACAACTATATACATAGGTAACAAAGTGTCCTGTTTCAGATGGCCTTCAGGCCTGGTATGGTAGATTTGCCAGAGGAACACCGAGAGGCAGCTATGAATGCCATTACCCTGCCTGAGGTGTTCCATGACTTTGATACTGCTATGCCTGAATTAAAGTAAGTTTACACTTGAAACTGATGTTCTTAATCCTGATGCTTGTGTGTGTCATTATTAAATTCTTGATAAATTAAAGCCCCTACTGGTCATGATTTTTGACAATCCATGCAATAATTTTAGAATTCCGAGGAAACTCATTATTTTCACTTGCTTTCAGCATTTTAAGAACCAAGATATAATTTATTCAAAATTGTAAAATATTTTCAGTGAGGTTGACATTGAAGCACAGTTTTCACTCAATCAGTCAAGAGCTGAGGAAATCACAATGCGCGAGGACTATGGCTCTTTGAACCTGGTTACCCATGATGATGGATTTGGGGATATGGGATTTGATACTGACCATCCAGATATCATGAGAGAGGCTATTGGAAATGACGGAGGATTGGGTGAACAGGTAAATAAGGAATCTAGCTAAAGTCAAAATTTTCAACCTTTACACTACCTATTAGACCACATTATCAGTTATTTTGATTGATTTTTTTGATAAATTTTTACTATTGGACATTGTATCTACACATAGATCCACATTATGTGAACTGTATTTTTGGTTTTCTGAGGATTGGTATAAGCTATTTCTTTTCATAGAGCAACCTTTGCAAATGAACTAGGAAATAATGAAACTCCATAGGGTTAAAACCAACTTTTTCAGATAGGTAAACCAATTGATTTGAAAAGAAAATGTGACACCACAACAATAGGACAAAGTATAATTATTTGTGGCAAAAAATCCAAAAAAAAAGAGAAGAAAAAGTTAGGGATCTGTTTGAAACATGAAATAATGTAATCCAACTAAATGCATATGCTTGTGTATAAAATTTTAATTTTAAAAATATTTGCTAAATACCTGTAGGTAGACCGCTAGTCAAAAATAATCGACTTTTTCTATTAATTCAGAGTAATGTGCTCTTCGCTGATGGTTCGTCTATGGACATGGGTGGTAAAGACAACGGTGTCCCCGGCACCAGTGCCACCGGCCCCACACTTGTTGAGACCCACGAACGGCGGATGGAGGCAGCGCCGCACGCGCCTATGGATGATGGCTTCGGAGATGACTTTGGACGTAAGTATCACCTCATTACCTCATTCATTACAGAACTTTATGATGCCTTCTATTCTAATATTATAAAGGGGAAAATTTTTATTGTTTTTTGTTTGAATTGAATAGTCTCCGAAACTACTGGACTGATTTGAAAAATTCTTTCACACTTTGAATCCTAAATTTTCCCTGATAAACATAGGCTATAGAATATTTTCATGAATGTTAAGGATCCACTTGAAACATTAAATTTTTGTTAAATACCTATGCCAAGCCGGGACTTACCACTAGTTTGCTGTAAAAGTAAAAGTAATTTAGGGAGTATTTTGCATAAAAGGTACAAAAGAGGTTTCCAATCAAATAACTTCTAGATTCATTGAAAAACTTTGATTTTGATTAATAAAGTGAGACAATTCCTCTTGATTGGGGAGGTAGATTCGCTAGGTGTATAAGTGACTTGATTGATACTGTTGCAGGCATCAGCATTAGGCATGGCTACATAACACAATCTCCAGGAGAGTTTAATAAGAAAAGTATTATTCATTTGGATTTTCTATGCTCATAATAATAATGATTGTTATTTGGAATACACAGACATAAGCTGATGCATATGCAGCTATTTGTTCAGGGTGTTCTCTAAGCCTGTATTCCATTGAATGTTGAGATTGTTTTTCCAAGCTCTTTCTTGCTGGTTCTAGCCACATTTCGTCCTCTAGGTCGTCTCACTGGCACCACTCTATCACACATAATTTCCCACTGATCTCCAATATTCGTTGCGGTTGTCTATGACTACTCGCTAATGCTCGAAAGACGTTGCAGTTCTATGTTTACTAGACCAACCACGCCTTTCTAAAGGATCTTAAAATACATTATGGATGTTAAGGATGTAATGGATGTTAGCGGGTTAATTAGGAACCTATTTTTGCGTATATGCAATATGGGCGCGACGTGAGCCCCACTTACCCTGATGAAGTCCCTCTAAGGGATGGTGTTCTTCCAACACAAAATGAGTTCGTAGTTCACCCACTTACATTCATAGTGAATTCATCAAACTACTATAGTTTTAAAGTAAAACTAGCGGTCCGCCCTTTCCTTTCATCCAGCTTTGGACGGGCATTCGACAAAATAAAAAAAATCGTCCGGATCCTATACTTTTTTTTATATTCTATAGCCTATCAGGGAAAATTTAGGATTCTAATGGTGAAAGAATTTTTCAAATCGGTCCAGTAGTTTCGGAGCCTATTCAATTCAAACAAACAATTTTTTTTTCTTTTTATAATATTAGAATTGAAAAATGATCCTAAAATACTTAACCTTAACTCCCTTTCAGACGCGGGCGGTTTGTTCGAGGGTGACTTGTTCGGTGACGTCACAACCAGCGCGTCGGGAGCAGGTGCCACCCCCGGCATGCCCGGTACCTCGCAACAGCCTCAGTCGTTACAGGTGAGTCTCGTATTCTGTTGGGAGACGATTTTTAAGACCCGCAAGACCGATGTTTGTAATTTACAGGTCAATTTTATCAATATCCGAAGAGAGTCAATGAACCCCATATATTTGAAAACGTTTGCTGGAACAATCAGCCGGCGAACCACAGCGTTCTCAAAACCTACATAATCTGCTCAGACCGCAGCTCTGTTAGACAGTAGGTTGGCTAGCATATAGGGACCCCATCATGTAGCTTGCAGACTCGTCGAGATTAAAAACATTTAAAATAAAAAAGAAAAAAACTTGCTAATCGACAGATGTGACGCAGCGAGGGTCCGATTGCGAGGCAGGAGGTCGCGGGTTCGATTCCCGCCTTGAGGTTTTTGCACGATCTGCAAATATTTGTTTCGGGTGTTCCTGTAATCTATCTACATATTTCAATATATTATTTTATGTATATCAGTCATCTAGTACCCATATCACAAGCTCTACTTAGCTTAGGTCTAGGTGATGCTGTTTGGATTGTCCAGCATTATTTATATTTTTCTTTTATATTTTATCACCATATGGGTCTAGAAGCTGTGTGAATTGTTCATCATTATTATGTGTGTTATATAGAATAACATGTATTCCATCATTATTATTATTAACGTGTGTACGTACGTTATTTCCAGGCTGAGATAGACGCAGGTGTAATAGACGCGGGCGTTGAGGCGCGCGCCGCCGGCGACGCCGCGGCCGACGCGCCCGACTCGGACGACGATATGGGCGATCATTATGATGCAGGGAACTCGCCGCATCATAGGTATCATGCATATGCTACTTACTTAATATTTCACCGTTTGTTATGCGACGACGGATTAATTTCCCTTACAAACGTAATACCGAAATGATTTGTAATTTGAGCATATTTTCATCATGATCAGCTGCTATTTGTATTTGAATAGTATTTACCTAGGTTCCTGATACAAGCTTTTTTGTAAAATACTTACCTATCTACACAATGAATAGGAAAACGTGTCTTTGAAAAAACCGATTTGGTTTATTTTAGTATTCATTTCATTTTGAAAATAAATAGTTTTTGGTAGGAACCTAGCTAAATACAATTTTAATACAAATAATAGCAGATCATGGTGAATCGTGCTCAAATTACAAATAATTTTGGTATTAATTTTCAATCTTATTTTCTCTATATTCGAATAATGAGTAAATAATTTGTTTTCAGCTGGGGCGGGTCCCCTGCCCACGACGAGGCCCCGATGGCGCCTCCGCCCGACCTTATGCCGCCGCCCGCCGCTCCCCGCCCGCCCTCTGTCAGGCCTATGGTAAATATTCTTCTCAACTAACCCCATACTTATTTACGGCTCCAGCAAGGGATGAATGCCCATACAAAATGTAGTGCCAAAATTATTTGTAATTTGAGAATACTAATTTTACTATAATAAGAAAACATGTGTTATTTGATGTAAAAATGCAATTAGATTTAATTTAATTTTCAGAAAGTATTTAGAAGAAAGTTTATGGAACCTTAAAAAAATAATAGGAGATCACCGTAAAAATATGCTCAAATTACAATTCATTTTGGTATTACATTTGTGTGGGAAATTCATCCGTCGCGCGTCGCCGGAGCCTTGTGCCATGTATGTTCTAGAGTTAGAGTCACTACATAGTATAAAACAAATTCGCTTCCCGTTGTCTGTCGGCCTTAGATCTTTATAACTACGCAACGAATTTTTATGCGGTTCTTTTAATAGATATAGTGATTTAAGAGGAACGTTATTATTACATATAAAATGCATGAGTACAAGCATTACACCCGTGCGAACCCAGGACGGGTCACAAATAAACGAATTAATATCTATATTATGTATTCCTCTACTCTTGCCTTACCAATCTTTCATATTGTACTTTGTATTTTATACCTATGTGTCTTAATTTATGTCTGTCTTTCCTCTGTAGCTGAATATATGTATCTTTACCTATATCTTTACCTATATCCATTTCTATCTTAGGAAGTGGATGAGCCAGTGTTGGAGACCGCCGAAACAGAATCTGCGCTTGCGCCGCCGCCCGCGCCCGCGGACAACACCACGCTCATTCAGAACGAGGAGGAATCCTTCGCGCTGGCGCCTGTCGACGCTACTGTGCTCAAAGGTAGACTTATTACCCGTAGATGCTATGCTATGTGCATCTATGTGTATCTATGTGCTATGTCTTTAGCCATAGATGCTATGTAGCATATTACACTACACTATGTATGTACCTAGTAGTAGTGTGTCTGACCTAAAAGAGATAAAAATCTATACTAATATTATAAAGAGGAAAGATTTGATTCTTTGTTTGTTTGAATTGAATAGGCTCCGAAACTACTAGATCGATTTGAAAAATTCTTTCACCATTAGAATCCTAAATTTTCTGTGATTAACATTGGCTTTGGACTATTTTCCAAAAAATAAGGGTACAGCATGAAAAATTATTTTTTTGCTAAATACCCATGCGAAGCAGGGGCGAACTGCTAGTAATAAATAGACAAATAATGCTGGACAATCCACACAGCATCACCTAACCCTAAAATTTGAGATTTCAAAAAATTTTTTTCTTTAGGCTTATAAAATAATCATTAGAAATGTAATTTTATTGAAGCATAACATTCAGTTTGAAAAATACTATTGTCGGTGCAGAACTGAGAGACATCTGGCCACACATTAACATCTTCGATGAAAAAGGCCTTCTTGATAAGATTAGTTTCATGTATATATTTCTTACCGTATTATTAATATCTTTTTGTTTCAATCCAGGCATCACGAAAACCAAACGCAAGCGTAAGCTAATCGTAGACGAAGTTAAGAACATAACTGGTGAAGATATGAAGAACCAGCTCAGTAACACGTCGGATATCGTCACCACGCTCGATCTCGCGCCCCCAACGCGACGGCTGATGCACTGGAAGGAAACTGGGGGAGTGGAGAAACTGTTCACGCTACCCGCTAGGCCAATACCGTCGCGTGTACTCTTCAAGGTAAGTGAGGAACGGTGAAAGATACACATCTAAGAAAAAAACTTGTAGAACCCGACGTTACGTTACACGTTTTTTTATGGTGGGCGTGTTGATAATAAGTTTGTCTATAAACATGACACATCTTAAAAGAACCAAGGATCTTCCCTGAAGTTTTCCTCACGCGATAGATAAAACAGTCTATTTTAGCGAGTGTTTTTATCGACCTTTTCCATACCTAGAAGGAAACGGGTTAAGGGTACCCGACGCTACAACTTTATTTAGGGTGAGCGTGTTGAAACGATCTATAAGCAGAAGTTAGTTTTTCTATGAACATGAATCTCTTAAAAACCTGGAGTTCCTGAGTTTTCCTCACGTGACAGATAAAACATAGCCAAATGAAGCCATCTATAGCGAGTATTCATTTAACCAGACCAGAATTTCCGGATATGAAATTCCATTTAAAACAAGCTTCTTATTAAAAAATAAAACTACAGAGATCTGACAAATGTATGTTATTTTGTAGTTATATTCACGGCACATGACGCTGAGATCAGAAGGTGAGGAGGCGGACCCCGCGAAATCTCCCGACCACGAGCAACCGAGCGGGCCGAGACGCGGCGGCAGGAAACGCAGGCATGAGGAGGTGTGTATACAAAACTTACTGAATTTATAGCTTGATGTCTAGAAATAAGGACTAAAAAATATTTTATTGATAACACAAAATCCACAGCTAAATATCACTTACAACCAATAACAGGAGATAAATTAAAACGATTGTCACCAAAATTGACAATATGATTTAATAAAAAAAGAATACAATGACTAAGATACTCTCATACCTAATTGAACAAATAATTAAATACTATGTACATTCTACTTCTATTATTACGTATATTTAGGAACATTTCTACGTAAAACCTCTGATGAGATCCAACAATTTTCTGTCAATTCGCTTGGACAGCCTGTTTGTGAATGTTGCACATTGCACATGAGAGGCGGAAATGATTTATGTCACATTGTACACTTCTACAAAATGATTGGTCACATGCAATCTTAAAACTATTGTTTCAGTCCATCCAAGCTACTGAACCACCAGTAGTATCATCCACCACCGACTTGGAACCGCCTACACCAGTGCCACAGGAATATGAACCTTCTGTTGGTATGTACAAAACCAAACAGGCTCGTTTTCTTTTTATGTTTCTTGACTTTCATTTTATTTACAATTTTCTACATAATTTTCCACTCCATACTGTATCATAATAAAACTGCTTTTATGTTTTCATGTGTTCTGGTCACAATTAAACAAACGAATAAATTACTATTAGATTTATTCGTAGTAAATAGTGTTGCAATAACTCTTTTCTGTTCAAAATCATCTTTATTAATTTTCAAAATGCCACTACTGTACATTCTATAATCACCTCTATGTATTCTCTTCTAACGTTCACATTGCTAACGCACAACACAACTAACATGGTGACTATCATTCATGCACGCTTAGAGGACCGAGTTGAACGAGTGGAGTCGCCGAGACCAGAAACGCCTAAAGTCGACGATATTGAGCCTCCTACAACGCCAGGTATTTCAGAAACTAAATGAATGCCGATCTGAAGTTAGCCGCAAACATGCCGTCCTTTTTTATTAGTCTGAAATGACAAGAACAGAGTGTACTAACGTCATTTATAACGGGATATTTACCATGATTAGAGTTTCGAATATTTCGGCTCAATTTTATGCGCCATGATCACGGAACAACTTATAAATGACTTTAGTGTTAATAACCATGAAAAGTTTTATGGACAGAGGCTGCTTTCGGCTAACTTGATACCGGGTGGTCCTGTTAAAACTTTTAAAGAATGTCCATGCCACTTAATAAGTAAAGGAGAAGCTAAATAAAAGTAGCTGTGGCGTTATAAGCGCAGAGCCTAGCAAGATTACGGGTGACTTGATAAGGCCGGTGATACATGTCCAATTTTTGCTCGACGGGTGGTCTTAATCAACGTTCTAAAAGCTTACATTCCATACATGTTCACACACAAATCGCCTGCCGGATAGTCAAATACTCCTTTCCATAGACAATTTGATCCGTTATCAGATAAAAAATCTTGTCTCGCAAGCCCAGGGCTCAGGAAACCGCTGGATGGACGCAGATCTGAACTAGTCATCGACTCCTATATCCTAGCTTTGGTCTTTCAACTATGTCTATTGGTGGCTAGACTAATTGAGAACAGGGTCAGACATTAGCTTTTGTTAGTAATGTATTGAGAAGTAACAATATTTAATTGAAACAGGTTTGCTCAGTTCGCTCGGCCCGCCGATGACGCCTGGAATGTTAGGGGTTCCATTGACCCCCGGCACGCTATTGCAAGGAGGAATAACGCCTGGCGGACTAACACATGGGGCTCTGACGCCAGGTAAGTTATTCTAGTCGGTATTTACTACCTTATCTGAGGTAATTGTACAACCTTCTTTTTTACGGTAGCTTACAACTTATTCATAGGTTTCCCCAGAAAAACTCCCTTGTTGGCTCAATCACGAGAAGTGATTATATTCAGCAGAATATTTGTGGGGATTGGATGTTTAATTTCGAAATTGACGGTTTTTTTTGGGATTTTCCAGCATGTTTATTTGTTGTCAGGAGGTCTTCAACATGGCGGTATGACGCCAGCAGGTTTGTCACATGGCGACCAACCAGTGGACTTAGGACTGCCTGGTAGTATGACACCGGCAGGGTTACATCATGGCGGTAAGTTTCTCATTTACTTCTTTCAATTACTTACTATTTGTGCACGTCTATCAGAATAAATAATTTCTTTAATTCTTGTTAAGTGTGGTGGGTGAACATATACCTAGATTATTCTTGTATTTTTGTAAACAAAGGAAGTGGTAACTGAAAAAAATTCTGTCAAGTTTTTCATTTAGGATCAGAGCTAGATATTAAGCTAGCTAGATTTTAGCAGATTTTTTTTTCTCGACCCCATTTTTATTCCTCGTCGTTCGAATTCGGACCTTTTGCGTTGTTGAAGTTTATTTTTTGGTTCTTAGTTGCAAACTTATTGTTGTAAGTTATTGATAAATCAATGTTTGAATGTACAGGTATGACACCCGGCCTTGGATTGGACAGTGGAATGACACCAGCGGGTCTGCACCACGCAGGAATGACGCCGGGAGGCCTCGACCACGGCGGTATGACACCTGCAGGCCTACCACACGGAGGAATGACGCCCGCCCACTACCAACACGGAGGAATGACGCCTGCAGGATTAGCCCACGGCGGGATGACACCCGCTCACTACCCACACGGAGGAATGACGCCCGCCGGTTTAGCCCACGGAGGCATGACTCCCGCGGGATTAGCCCACGGAGGAATGACGCCGGCAGGTCAACACCACGGTGGAATGACGCCAGCGGGATTAACACACGGAGGCATGACGCCAACAGGGTTGCAACATGGAGGAATGACACCTATGGATCTGCAACACGGAGGTATGACGCCTACGGGTTTACAACATGGCGGTATGACACCGGCGGGCTTGCATCATGGAGGCCAGTCAGGTCAGTAACAAAATTTACTGCTACATTTTCTTCTAAATTAAATAAAAAATAATAAATAATTCTCCACACAGCATCATCTAGCCCAAGCTAAGCTGATTGAGTGATAAATTGAGTCGTCCATAACGCCACACTAATTTCATGATTATTCGGCCCTTCCCACTTGACATGGTTTTTCACTTTTTGTGACTTCACAATTAGAAACAAATTTAATTTAATTTGTATTTGTGTCGTTTGTAACGCGTTAAAATCATAGCAACACAACACACTGTATGCAGGTAATGTGTTTCATAAACATACTAGTATGAAACATTGACGACACACCACCCGCAATAGCTTGGGTCAAGTGTAGTAGCAGTTTCCTTACTAAAATTTTGCGTACATAACCTGAGGAGAAATGAACAAGTGGATCTGATTCCAGGAACACAACACCCAGCATTACTGCACGGTAGTATGGAGCGAGCGCCGATGATGCCACAAATCTCATCACAGGAACCACTCTTAGGACTCTCAGATCAATATCGGGTTTGTATTTTATATTACATATACTGGCAACCCCACTGACCAGCATCTTTAGATGAATAATACCATCTTTAGATGAGTATTAGGTTACATACATTGTTTTTACATGACTCGGACTGATGACTGACGTGGACTATACGTCCACGTGAAAATAGAGTTGGTAGTGGGCGGACGTCAGCAAAGCTCACATTTGGAGTATTTTTACGATTTCTTCTACAACTGACGTTTTTCAACCGATTTAAACTTTAATTATTAATAAACCTTCTTGATGAATATATCGATACATTGTTGAAAACTTGATATTTTGCAGTTTTTGAGGTCGCTCAAAAACTGCTAAATATCATAAATATCACATATATCAGATAGACGCGGTGGTTGGGGGACTTCGCTATACAATATGTAGTGTTTCTGGTTACTATAGTTGTATTATGGTCTTTTTCAGGATGGTATGCAAATGACGAACTTAGGTTACGATGATAACCACGGCCCTCAAAGTCCACAGCACGACTACGATCTACCCGCAACGCCTGAAAATGTAAGCCAGAATTAATTTCATTACTCCGAACTCAGTAATTTTTTTTCTACTTATCAAAGCAAAGTGAATCTTGAAAATTAGCTTATTGAGATCAGATATAGGAAATATGCCATCCCTTCTAGCGAAGACGAGCGAAGCGAATCCGGAAAACGACGGATATTTTTCAATATAATCTGTCGTTTTTCTTCCCTGTTTTGAACTAACTTAACTGCGGTCCATCATATTTTCGGCATAAAGAGCTTCTATCTGCGACTTCGCACGCGTTTATACTTTATGAAATGTCTTAGTAGTCATTATATACTTGGAACACATTTGTTATCTCCTTACAAAATTCAAGCCTGATTTGTTATTTCACAATATTATTAACTTTTTACAGGCAGAGGAAGGCGAGCGCGAGGCAGGTGAAACAGACGAGCAGTTCGAAGAGCGAGTGCTGAACCGCCGCGCGGCGCAACTCTTCGCAGTGATGCGGCCGAAGCTGGCCGCTGACATCGAGCTGACGTTCGCGGACCTCGCGCCCCGGCATAATAATAGGAAGCAGGTGCGTATCTTTGTAACAGCTGATCTAGTTAATCCAGAACGGCATTGCGTTACTGCACGTTTTTTGTCGGATAAAGGACTTGCAACAGAATCGTTCCCACACTGAACAATAAGCATTCAATGGGCTAAAACTCGTCATCTTTAATATTTTAATTGAAAGTGATAAAATAGCCTATAGAGCCTATTTATTCAAGAGTACCGCGACCTGTCTGTTACCGTCTATAGTACTATTTTTATGCTGTATGGTCCAAATCTGCGACAACCAAGGTTGCCTTTATTATGCTATTTATATAGCATGTAACCATGCTTGCTCAGTTAAATTCTAAGGACTAAAGAGTAAACGTAGATTACGTAAAACTATTAATTTTCTCGACCTTACTTTCTCAGCGAGCGTTTACAAGCATAACGCCATGTTCAAAAATCCGTCTCGTTGCGAGCGCCTTCTTTCCCCGTACTAACTACACGAACGGTCGCTGTTACATAACGCCCCGTAATGCTGCTCAGTTTAAGTAACCTAACATTCAAATTGGGACATTGCATCCAGTAAGGGAGATGAACCCACTACAGTGTGCGCTAGGCAACTCTCTCGACTGGTCTGAATTGATTATGAACTCACTAAGTATGAAACTAAGACGATTTTGAAAACCTGTTTTGAATTGTCCAAATCCATACCTTTGATTTGATATTTCTCTCAATGAAATAGCCCCCCATTGTATGAAAATTAGTTTTTGGACCATATTTCAAAAAGTATTGTTTTTACAGACTTCTCTATATTTTTCCTGTAAAATATAGACCTATATCTACAAACACTTGGTTCACATTTCACATCGATCACTCTGCAATCTTCGGAGATCCGGAGATAGTGGGGGGGGGGGGGGGTAATGGTAATTTTTTCGACCTTTTTTCTAAATATTTCAAAAAGTATAAAATTTATCAAAATTCTAAAAACTGTTTTGAGATATGTACAAATAAATACCTTTCATTTGATATCGCACTCGGTGGGGTAGTTCACCCTTTAGAAATTTATCCCCTCCCTTTTAGACCATATTTAATTTTCAAAAAGTATTATTATTACAGACTTCTCTATATTTTTCGTTCAAAATATAGATCCTACAAACACTTGGTACATTTCACATCAATCGCTCTGTAATCTTCGGATGGTCGGATTCGGATGTAATGGTCATTTTTTTGAGCTTTTTCAAAATATTATAATTTAAATTAAAATATTTTAATTTCAAAGTATAAAATCTACCAGTAGTTTTTAAGATATTAAGGATTCAAAACACAAAACAGACACAAAGCGATCCCATGAGGGTTTTGAAACCGATGTCAAAACCCTAAAACCAAGTAACATTACAGGCAATGCATTTAACCTTGTAAGCAAGCAAATCTTGTAATTTTATGTATTACAGGCAAATTACTCGCGGCGGCGTGTGGGAGCGCCTTTACGCTTATAAATAGTACCTATGACTACCTATAAATATGGACTAAAGGAAATAATGTAAATCCTTTTGAACATTTCAAGGTTGCGCTGTATGAGCCGATTTTTTTATGGATAAGCATAATAGATTGCAGCATATTAATTTATAAAAAAATTGTTTCAGGTGGCCCAGAAATTCTATAGTTTACTTGTCCTCAAGAAGCATCAAGTATTAAAACTAGAACAACATGAAACATACGGATCTATTACTATTTCTAAGGGTGCTCAGTTTGAAACTGAAGCTATCTAAATTATATAGTACATCTAAAATGCTATTTATAAAAACTGTAATATAAATATATCAAACCTAGTTGATAAAGATGTGAAATGATAGTTATGGTATACAGTGAAATTATGTTGAGCCAAAAATACTTGTGTAAGATGTGACCTTCTGATTTGAGTCCTTAAATATTGTTAAAGTAACTTGGACCAAATAATTATAATGAGTGTTGATCTCAAGGAAAAAAAATCAGTTTTGCAATACATATTATATATATATTTAACTATATTTTATTTCAAGGACTCAATTCACTAGTGATGTGCAGTTTCTGTGGGATATTGTTTGATGGACTTTTGTAGGAAATGCCTTATTATGTTTTGCTGTTTATAGGATAAGTAAAATTATTGTAAAGATGTTTTTCAATTTATTGATTTTAGAATCAACGCCAGAAAGAAATAGTATGTATTGCTATAACATTGTTAAACCTTCTAAGCCGAATCCTTAAATTATGTGTGTTCTGTACTGATTATGTTACATATAACTTTATTATTACTTTATTTTTGTAATGATTATCAAGGAAATGTAGATATCAGTTTTAAAAACTTAGTTTCAGTATGATACTACTATAGGTTCCGATCTGGTAACCCACTAAGGTTACCAGATAGGAACCTACACATACTAACTACCTATTACAGCTTGCTGTTTTTCTCAATAATTTCTGATACCTATTTATAAACGAATGTGTCTTAGCGCTAGAGCTTGTGATAAACAGCTTATTGCAAAACGTGTTCAATTTGAAGTTCACTTCCGTTCTATGGAATAAATCGAACCGAGAGCTGCGTACTGTGGACAGTTCTATATTGACATTACAGATTTTTACATTTCTTTGAAAATAATAATTTACTTGTAAGATTGTGTGCTCTGTTTCGCAAGAGGAGTTTGATCAACATTAAAAGACCGCATTAGTAAAACAAGGCAGCAATATCCATAATGATGAAGTGAACAATAAACAGAAAAAAGATTGAAGTGAACAATTAATCAAAGTGATCACTTTATTTCCCATTTTTATTTCTTATTTAACTTGTATTTTGTGACGTGTCCAAGAGTCCTGTAAGGTCTAAAGGAAATAAAGCACTTTGATTTTGATGATGGGACAGATCAAAAATGCACTGATATTTTTCGGAATTACATATTACCACAAAATAACTATAATAGTACTCACGTAATATTTTTCTCAGGCCAATCACGGATTGTTGTATAGTTGGACAATAATGACATAGCATCGCACATACATTGCATACAATATTTAAGTTGAATTATTTATTTGATAAAAAATCTTAAACACCTACTAATGCAGCCTTTTAATGTTTCTGGTTCGCTAATTAATGCGTACAATAAACAAATTGAGTACATTCAGTATGCATTCTCTGATTGTACTCATTTTGTCAGTGATTATGAAAATTCTAAAATAAGCATTATGAATGCCTGGGTAGATCATGCTTGACTTTAGCAAGTGTTAAATCTTGTTGAGTTCTTGATTACTTTTCTGTAAAGAAATAAGAAGTACCTATGCACATGGTTTTATTACAAAACATTACAAATAAAATTGTTAATGAAAATATTTTTATTTTTATCTTGTTGTCCCTCTAGCTAGTGAGACTATCAGTAGACAACCAGTAGGATTCGATTGAGAAATTTATAGCTACATAAAACTTAGCAGGTTAGGTCCTTATGGTGAGGGTAGGATAACATGACCCGGTAGACTTAATCCACCTGAAGTAAAATCACCTGGGTGCATTAAGTGCTACACAGGGTAGACTTAATGCAACTGGGTGAACTAAGTAAAGCTTTCAATATAGCACCCGCGGCTCTATTTTCTAACTCAACTGGTAATCATAATCGACTTCAGTTTGGCATTTCAAACCTAGCCTGGACTTCTAGCCTGGAAGACCAGTTGAATACCGACTATACCGACAACATTCTGACTGGGTCTACAACTGATAATTGGTTTGAAGTTCACTGGTAATGAATTTCAAGTTAGACAATTAGGCTGCTTTTGTTTATTTGTGTGGTATAGCCCCATTGATGGGGAGGATAATGGGGTGGATGGGAATATATCTAATAAAGTATTATATATTCTATTCTGCTGGTAGACTCAATTCACTGGACTTCCAAACATAAAATAAGAATACATAACAATACCTAATCTTTTTATTCTAAGAGTCCTCAATCTCCTATGAACTTCTGCTTGCCAGTCTCCTCAATCATGGTACTGGGGTACCTACTATGATCTTTTATTTTCATAAGGTCCTCCGAGTACCAACAGAGTAAAGTCAATTGTAATGTAGCTAAGATAATTTATCTTTTAACTATTCCTTTCTACCAATTCTACCTACCATGCATCAGTCACTTTCAAGTGTTGTAGCCGTTTAGAAGTAGGTACGGGTTTGAGGAAAGGGTAAGGGGGCCAGTATCATGTAGTAAGTCATGTCAGTACTTTTTACTGTCAGCAGAAATGAAAATAATTATCTTTTGAAAGTAAAATGATAGTTTAGGAACTGGATTGATTGAATAAATACTGTTTATTGTTTGTATCATTTAATCGCCCTAAAATGTACAATACAGATGCCGACATTTTCGAACAGGATAACAATCATTCCAAAAGTCGCTGATAATACTCACGCATAAAACGCAATCACTGGCTAATAATATTATCATCGAAAATTGATAATGATGATATAACATTAGAAAGATACTGTCAGTCTACAAAATCAGGAATTTGAAATAATGGTAGCATTATAAATGTTTACATACAACATTTTATTTGCAGATTTCCATTAAACTAGATAATTAAATAAATTGCATTCCTGATGACGACGCACACTAGTAAAATGTATAACTTTTACACATGAGTCCTTGCATCACTAAGGGAGGTTTCCAAACATTTGATTCCCGGCCGTCCACTCCAGATAGTACACACTGAAACCTCATCATGTGGGATGGCAGTAGTAGTGTTCTTAAATAAAATTGTTTAGAAAGCGAACAGCAGCAAGAACGCCATCATAAGACAGAAGAGACCCATAGCCTCGGACAGGGCGAAACCCAGGATGGCGTATGAGAAGAGCTGTTGCTTGAGGGAAGGGTTCCTGGCGTAGCCAATGATGAGGGAGCCGAATACCGTTCCAATTCCAGCTCCTGGAATCATACAACAGGCATTAGTGTTGTGTAACAGCTGCTGCAGTCAAGTCCAACTATCAATTTAGATCTTACAGGACTCTTGGACACATCACATGATACAAGTTACATAAGAAATAATACTGGGAAATTAAGTGATCACTTTGATTCTTTGTTCACTACAATCTTTTTAAAGAATTGGTATTTTAATAATGTTTCACTTTTCATTTGAGGGACTCGAAAGATTTATATCAAACAACATAAAATAATACAAAACCAAATCACCTTGTTCTTCTGTTCTTTAGCTTCAGATTTATAAACTTGTCAAAAATGCACATAAACCATGCACAATATAAATAATATCCAAGCTAATTAGTATAAACACGCAATATACACTGTACATCAGATAAAAATATTGTTTCTCTAAAAAGCGAACAGCATTAGGAAAGCTATCATAAGACAGAATAGACCCATGGCTTCTGATAGGGCGAATCCCAGAATAGCATATGAGAATATTTGTTGCTTGAGGGAAGGGTTGCGTGCATAGCCAATTATTAAGCATCCAAACACCACGCCAATACCAATACCTGCAGGAAAAGGGATTGTTAAGAACAGGAAGGGATTATAGGATGGGGAAGAGACATAAGTTGGGGATCAATAGGGTTGTAACCGCAAAGGTGCATTTTAGTAAAATACTACCATATTGTTATAAGGACATGGTATGCTAATGACAGTAATAATTTCTTCAAATAAATGCACTTTTACGATTTCAGAACTTGCACATGGGTGTTAACCTTTAACTAAATAATTATGTCAGAGTTATGTAATCCTGTGCTATTTCACCGATTCATGCTAAGTTGAAACTTCATATTGATTTTTATTTGGAATTGTACATGGACACTGCAAAATTTAATGAGGTCCTCATTAATATTAGAATAAAGCATTTGATTGTGAGCAAAACATTATGTGACTGAATCCAAGTTCAGTTTTATGGACACACAAGCATGAACCACCACACCACCAATAAAATGGTGAAAAAATTATGCACATACCGGAGCCAGCTACTCCTACTGTTGCAGCACCAGCACCAATGAATTTGGCCGCAGAGTCAATGTCCTTGTTGACTGAAGTAGTCTGGAAGGAACGCACTGCTGAAAGCTGTGCGGGAGCCGGAACAAGCTGTGACTGCGTTGGGACTGCTGCAATTGGTCGCACTAAGTTGGCATTGTTGAAGATCTGAAATATGCAAAGAAAACATCCAGTTTATAAAAATCATAAGAACTTAAGTTATTTATACTTGGTATAAAGTGAGATTTATTTTCTTGGTTAAGAATAGGTAAGATGTTGAAATTATAATTTGGTATTAGCAGATTATTCCATGGAAATCTTGCTTGATGTCAAAGGGATCAGCTGATCAGACTAGAGTACATGATCATTGAACTTATGTATTATGTAACACAAAAATGTAGGTTACTACCCTGCCCAAACTTATGGAGTAAGATAAATAATGGATGTTGTAGCTTGCTAGTTAATTTAATATCCAATTAGAAGTAGGCTAAGTACCAGGAAACTATCAGCTGAAGGAAATGTCAATGTCTCGAGGTACGTTTGTAGCTACCTCGAGACATTTCTTTCTTAGATTCTATTTATCAGATACCTAATTGAAATGAAAAATAATAGTATGATAATATAGGGGTACTTACGGCAGACCTGGCTGCAGGGGCGATAAGTCTGGCGGCAGACAGCATTTTGTGTTTTAAATGGGTGCGGCGAGCGACAACTGAAATAAACCGAAGGAGCAGATGAGTTAACTGTTCGAGGAACCGGCACAGCACTGAGAGCGAATGAGAAACTGTGACTTTCAAGCCTTGACAGTTTGACCGATGAGCCGCAGTGTTACGTAAGTTACGGCACTACGTAACGAAGGCGGAGGTCGATAAATCAACACCCTATGGCAAATAATCAATACCTGTATCACTTAGCGCACTATTTGGATGTTTTGTGGCAGGAAAGGCCTATTATTTAGTACTAGACGTATTACGAGAGGCTGGGGATGAAAAATGGCTGATCCGGCGATCGTCTACTTTCCGTCTGTCTGTGCTATAACAACTTACAGATTCACTAATAAAATATTATCACTGACACACACTATACGGCTAAATACGACGTTTGGACCACTTTTTATTCAGGAATATCATCTGATTTCATCACTTTTTCAAGATTCGTTTTATACGGATATTTTACCGCACTTACCAAAGAACACCGAAAAGGAGGAGACCGGCCTTTGGAATGTTCAATTTCTGAGTGGTGAAGTGAAACAGAAGTTGCAGTAGGCTTTGCTATTGGTCAATACCAGACATTGTCTCGAAATCTTAGCTCTGATTGGCTAAACTTCGATCAATAAACATGCGCGATCTGCGCGAACACTGCGTGAATGACTAGATCGTTTAACATCTGTTCTTGTTGAATTTAAGATTTCTGGACAAAAATAGCGGAAAATAACTTGCGAAAACAAAACGAAAATTTGTTATTTTATTTAAAAAATATAATTTAAATTACACATATCGCGGTTTTTAAAGAATAATTAAAGAGTTTTTGTTTGGGTGTCAACATGACTAGACTATTCCAATAAGATGAATGATGAGCCGAGGAGCCATTATTGTACGAAATGGCTGTCTTCATGTTGAACATCTGTAAATTTAAGGGCTGTGGAATTACATTTCCAAGACTTCCAGATCTTATTGAACACATAGAAGATGTGCACATCGGTAAGTAATATTGTTATTTAACTAAATACTAGGTAACCTACAATATTTCCTATTCCACGTAATCCGTGATCCTCCCCATTTACGCCTTATCAATATTAATAACTTCATTAGGTTGTCATCACTGTATTTATTTTGCCGTGAAATACAAAAAACATTTCTATATAAAAGAAACACGAAGTAGATGGCTAAATCGTTATCTAAAAGCAGGTTGCCAAAGATTTTATCAGGGAAAATCATAGAAATTTACCTTTCTTAGATCGATCTATCGAGGCAAACAATGTAAACATTGGCGCTTGCGCTAAACAGCTGACTGGTCCCGGTGGCGGCGATACCAAACACAATTTATGAACTTAGTTGTTTTTTGTCTGACCCTTGTAATGTTTACTCATCCTCACGGAACAAAAAGACTTTGCTTTGAAGTTTGGAAATTTTAGAATGCACGTATAAGTAGGTATTTGTATATGTATTTGTCGTATTTTTTAGATCTCGACCCAAAAGTGGTTGAACAAAAAGAAGCATCACAACCGCAGTATATTTCACTGAGCTATGTATTGAAATTTATCACGGACTCGAGGCGTGATGTTCATCAATCCAATGAAGTACCAGAAGTCAGGAGGAAGCTCCTGTCTTTACCGGAGCCACCACCAGTCCGCAGTCCTACAGGTTAGTCCCAATGATCAGGCTCATTTTTTTTATTTAGGAATCCCAACACAACAACTGTTGCTTGCAGGCGGGTCTGCGTCAGAATCGATAACTTAAGGACCGGGGAACCTTCAAAGACGCAGCTTCTGTGTAGGTACTACTTTTAACACCATGTGCCTTTCGTAGCACTACAGCTGTGGTACGCCAATTAGGTAGTTAAGATCGCCACTTTGAGTTCACCCCTAAAATTGCGGCGTTTATAATTCGCCACTTGCAGGATTTTTTTCTAAGTGATGTCTCGTAACTCGTCTGGGCTAAGCAGGTGTTACCCATAGAGTGCAACGATTTTTAATTCTTACTATGATTTGATTAGTTACTACCTAATCGGCGCCTACCAAGAGGCGATTAAGTATACCTAACAAGACTCCACTTTTTCTTTCACTCTCAAAAAGCATCTGTGCTGATAAGGATATTTAGAGTGATGGCAAAGATTAATCTGCAGAATTCCGGCAACTTAGGACATATAACGTCAATATCGTATTAACGCATTCACTGCCCAACCTCCGCCTTGAAAGTGTTAACTACCTATAACGTAAGAACCCCAGTGCCTTCAGGCAGATTATTCTGATATGTATAATTCGACAAATGATAAACAATGCATCTATGGCGCTCATCAGGGGAGGCTTATGTCCTATAGGCTAATGATGATGATAATTCGACAAATTATTGACAAAAAACTATCTGTGTTCTAAGAAATTTATTGGATATTTCAGGTAGTGAGATGGATGAGGATGAAACGCTGAGCCACTCTGAAGACAGTAACGACTCTTGGACCACAGTCGATGAGTACAACTCCGATTTTATCCTGCGATACGGCGTCAAGTGAGTTTAGACTTCACGCATCTTTGTTCGTGTTTTATCTGGATAAATTTTATCCAAATAAAGAAATAATATCCGTATATTATATCGTAAGTTACAGTCCGATTTGTAAGCTCCGGATCTTCGTTCGCGTTTTATTTGGATTGGTAGCTGAATTTTATTTCATTATGTAGTTAAGTTTCAGTCCAATATGTAACATTTTAGCAATTTGTAAAATTTTAGTGGAGTAGAGTAAATATCGCAATCCTAATAATTTGCTTATTTATAATACACTAGTCGTCCATCCCGGTTTCGCACGGGTGTTTATTGTGACATAATAATAATAGTTGGACATAGTATCGCGAAGTTTTTGGTTTATTGCTATATTTTTCAATATTGTCGTAAATACTTTTGTTCTACCATCAATAGTTTCCGTAGTGCATGCTATTGCTAGTGCTAGTGGCTATTGCTAGTGGGTTCTGATAAAGATTCCAAAGCTTGGCTTATTAAGGGGGTATACAACCTCAACTCTGTGCGAAAAGGCTAGACATATGATTTTGCGTTCATAAGAGCGGGACAGGGCATTGCAACGTAAGTCCAAAAATCACCAAAAATCAAGTTTTAGCTTATTATCTATTAATTAGGACATTATTTGAAAAATCCGAAACATATAACATTTTTATTATACTTAATTCTATTACCACGCTTATTGTCAAGATCTGAACTTCTGTATTTATTGAGAAATTTAGGTTTTAGTAAAAATTTAGAGGTAACTTTGCGATTTTTTTCTATCGAGAAAATTTTATGGAATCGTGTTTTCGAAACATATGATCGATAGATTAAGTCCTGAACTTTACCATATATCAATTTCAAAGTTAAATATTCAGTAGTTTAGACGATATGGACATCCGGCGGAGTTGAAAATTAGCAGTTTGAGGTAGTATACACCCTTAATATTTCTGCTGTTTGGTAATAGTTCGCTAGTGCGACGCGCGCATTGGGCGTGTTGTGAACAACTCATCGATTACGCTGCGGTTAGCTTGTGAGTCAGATTCGGGTGACTCACTAAGTTGCGGATGGTAAAGGTTATACCACTCACTACATAGGGTTATAGTACTTAAATATCACTACATGGCATAGTATAAAACAAAGTCACTTCCGTCAGACAGACGCGTAGACGGCGCTGTCTGACACTGTGTATGCTTAGATCTTTAAAACGGGGCGCAACGGATTTTGATGTAGTTTTTTTCAGTGATTCAAGAGGGAGGTTTATTGTATAACATGCATTAGTATCATCATTGCACCCGTGTGAAGCCGCCAAGCCGGGGCGGGTCGCTAGTATCGCTTCATCTTTGTATACCTAATTCGTAGTGAGACTATATCGCGTTATGACTAAACATCACTTTCATTAAGCATTGAGACTAATTAGCCGTTAGTCAAATAAGCGTTAAGACTAATTAGCCGTTAGTCTAGATAGCTTTAGACCGAGTTCTTAATAAGTCTAAATCGCGTTTGGCCTAAAATTGATTTTTCTTATAAAACTAAATGAAAACTCCTGTATCCTTATCTTCCTCTTTACTGACTACTTCAATGGCCACTTGAAACTGAAGATAAAAAGAAAACAAAAAATGCAAAATTAAAAAAAAATGTTTTGTTTTAAGTTTTGAAGTTAAGTTTGGTTTGTGAAGTTGTGTTTTAAGTTTATAAGTACCTAATTTTATTATTTCATTTAATATTCACATAAATTATATTCATCCAAGTTAAAAGGTTTAAGTTTTTAAGAGGCCAGCGGAGGGCGACTTGCCCATACAAATGTAATTTTATATTCAAATAGAAAAATACTTTAAAATTATGCTCGATGTTGATTTATTTTTGAATTACCTACCTACGTTTGTATGGGAAAGTCATCCGCCGCGGACCTTTTCAGTAAGAATAGGGTCTACCTCTCGAAAAGGTGTAGGTACCTCTATATAGGTCTACCTCTATGACAGTCTACCTCACAAAAGGTCTACCTCTCAAAATGTCTACATCTCAAAATGTCTACATCGCAAAAGGCCTATCTCTCAAAAGGTCTTAATCGCGTTTTGACTAGGCGTAACGCGATGTAGTCTCACTACGAATTAGGTATACAAAGATAAAGCGGCTAGTATTATAGGTATATATTAATAATACTTACATAATTATAATAGGGCGCCTTACGTCTTCGCAGTACCTATTAAATGCTCCAAAATTTAAAACTTTCCTAATTTTCTTTTTTTGTAATGCTATAAAATTATCTTTAAATTATACTGAAAGTTTACCATTTTTAAATTTTTTGTTACATAACCGGACCGCTACTGTAGGTATAACATGAATTAGTATCAGCATCGCACCCCGTGCGAAGCGGAATCATTATATTATTGTGTGTAAAAGTTTATAATTTATGATATTTTGTTAAATACCTACCCCTTGCGAAGGGCGGACCAATTAACACTAATCTATACTAATATTATAAGGAGGAAAGATTTGATTGTTTGTTTCTTTGTATGTTTGTTTGTTTGAATTGAATAGGCTCCGAAACTACAGGACCAATTTAAAAAATTCTTTCACCATTAGAATCCTAAATTTTCCGTGATGAACATAATAGAAAAAGAGGTTGAATATATTATAACGCACGGTGCTTGCTTTTTCTCGACGGCCAGTGTCAGTTATGGAGTGTCGAGTCAATGTCAAAAACCCCAATCAATGCTGCTAAAAAAAGTAAGGGATCCGTATAAAAACTGTTAAACTCATCGTGTTAGTGTGTATAATTTCTGAAATTTTTGTTTAATACCCGTGCGAAGACGGGGCGGACCGATAGTTTAATACACAATTAGTGCAAAAAATTTAATTAAAAATGAACACATTAATTAAAGAATAATGAATATTTATCGGATATTTATCGCGTACCTTTTGTTTTTATTTCGTCGCCCCGTGACCACGATCGCTGCAACGCGATGGAAACGTAGGGGAAAATAAAAACAAAAGGTACGCGATAAATACCCGATAAATATTATTTAATATGTCAACAAATCGTGAAAGTTTAAAAAGTTGAACACATTAATGTTGTATTCCAGATTGAACCCGAACGCCGTATCCGGCGCGCTGGGCCCCGCTGCGCAAGAGAAGCCGTTCGCCTGCCCCGTGCCAGGCTGCAAGAAGCGATACAAAAACGTCAACGGCATCAAGTACCATTCCAAGAACGGACATAAGAAGGATGGCAAGTAAGTTCGACGCGAACATTTATTAGTGGTGCATAGAATTTCACCACCCTAACTCTTCCCGTGGGTGTCGTAAGAGGCGACTAAGAGAAACACAGGGGGCAGGCAGCGCCCTCTGCAGAACAACTCCACCGAACTGCGATCCCCAACCCGCATCATGGGCAATAACCCCCAAATGTTGAATAATGCCAACTATGGCGCTCATTAGGGGAGGCCTAATGTGATGTTGATTTAAAAAGAATTTTGAATATATCAGTCATCTAGTACCCATAACACAAGCTCTGCTTAGCTTGGGGCTAGATGCTGTTTTGTAAGATTTTTTTTCTGAAGAAAAAAAGTCCTGCAGTGCAGGATTAATGTCATGCAGTACAGATCTAAATTTGATTTCAAACGTCTCCTGAAAAATATAAAACTTAACTTGTTATCCAGAAAGCATGTGGATTTCCCAGCTGACCGCTACAAAAAAAAGCATTACCCCGCTCTTAAGAAACGCTTGACTACCCAGGAATATTTCTGGAAGAAATGGGTATAGCATTTGATTCCTAAGTACAACTAGATTTAATCAACTGACTGGGAATAGTTGTATCAACGTTCATTCATAGCTAAGTTCTAGTTGGTAGAGTTATTTGTTAAATCCTGGTTCGATAGAAAACCCTTAAGTTTAGATAAATATTAGGGACTATGGTAGTTTTATTACGTACATACTCCTAATATTCATTATCTACCTTAATTTATTAAGATCCTGCATTGAATGCATTTTAGTGTAACCTTGTATATTAATGTCAAGTTCATTGTTCACTTTGTATGTAATTCATGACGTGATTTACAATATTTTTCTTAAGAATCATACGCTTGTATGAATGCTAACGTTCAAAATCTGTTTGCAGAGTAAAAAAGGGCTACAAATGCAAGTGCGGCAAAAGCTACAAAACGGCTCAAAGCCTTAGAGCTCACGCTGCGATCCACGCAGCTGTGACTGTCACTGCCGTGTCTGCAGAGCCCAGGGTAATAACAAAGATGCCAGGTCTAGTCGTCACCGCGGCGCCAGCTCGAAGCCTCACCGAAGAAAAACTGGTCAGAATCTACGACACCATCAAGACAAAAGACGGTACGTTCATTCAGAAGCATGCGTTATCCGGAGTTACTGTCAGGCATGCCAACATAACCAATGTCACGGCATCTCCAATCGAAAAGGTTAAGATTGTTGAGCGCAATCCGAAGGTGACGGTCCAAAACCAGCCAGCGTTTGGACATGATATGTAAGACGGGTCTTTCACGATACACAAATTATAGTGATAAGTTTAGCGTAGAATATTAAGCCAGTTTGTCAACGGGGCACTGCTTAAGCTTGATATTGATACAGCATCAACTGCACTATTCGAGTTATCATAATTTGTGTATTTTGAGAAATCAGCTGTGAGTAGTATTGGGCTTTGTAGCTGTCGGCAGAACTACGAATTTTAAGTCATTAGTTTTAGTTACGAACATACAGTTCCTAAAGAAAGATTTAGTTGCTCTATTTATTGACGAAGGTGTTCAGTTATGCTTTAAGCAGGCTTTTAATTAAACTTAATTGCACAAAAAATTCCATCACACCTTCACGTTAGGTATTTCTCTCGAGTTAGAAATGTTGATTGTTTATGTTAAAGATTTTATATTTAAAGTTGTTTTTTTTAAGTATTTTAGTTTCGTTTTCTAAAAGACAGCTTGGGTTTCAGTGCCCAAAAACAACTGACCATAATTTAAGGCTAGTTCTTTAAGGTATTGTTAATTGTAGCTTTGATGTGTCGTATAAACATTATATGTGTCTCATTCATAAAGGCTGAATTATGTGATCAGTCACTTACCTACTGTAAGTATATTTATGTAGACTTGGAAATCCTCATTTTGTTTATACTTCCTGATATGTGGTATGTTTTGTTTATTGTCTAATATGTGTGAATGTGTCTTTTAAACAAAGATATATTATGTAGTATCTATTTTGCCATTTGACATAGTTTGATTGATTGCTTTAAATTGCGCATATAATATCGTAACATTAGGTATAATTAATCTATGTTCGATTTAATGAGAAAAAAATCCAAAAAAAGATTGATGTTCGTTAAGTTAGGTATATCTAGAGTAAATTACTCAAAGTTATCTGATAAATAAAAAATATGATGAGCAGTGTGAATTTTGCGCTGCGTCCTGAATGTTTAGATGCCTTGTTATTATTTACAGACTTATATTTAGATTCGAAGTAATTTATTTATCACTCAGTATTTTTAAGTTAAAGTCTAAAGAAGTTTAACATTATCACACCAAAGAAATTTAGAATTAAAAGTAGAAGCTAAACTATCCATTGAGTCATAAGAAAAAGTTGCGTACCATTTACAACCCCAAATTAATTTTTATGATATATTCATGGTTCCCTTTTTTTTCATCAATCCGAATTTAGAATTCTCGAAATTGGACTGCGAATGCAATGTTTAAAATCTGATCGAATAAACTATTGTAAAGATCACCTCGAATTTGAGATTATTTAAATATTTGAAGTGCCAATGCGTTTATTCACTTAGATTTTGAATAACATGGCTTTAAACTTTGGAAGGTGCTATTCGAGTTTGAAATATGCGAACAAGTTTTACACTGATGGCAAAATTATGATAGGTAAGCAAGGGTTTGGACCTACTAGTTAGGCTGTGACCAATATAAGAGTGTGATAAATAAAAGTATGAGGAAAACTTGGCAGGGCAGGGAATATGGGGGCAAAATGCTTCATGTCAGATTTAGAAATCTTTAATAGAATTTGATAGCGCGGCTCCAACTACAAAATTTTGCTGTAGGGTCATAATTTTGAAAATTTTGATCAAAGTAATTTTAATAAAAACAATTTTTGCCCAGTTATCGGATAGCGAAATTTTTCTCAATAAAAACTTGTTTGTTAAAACAATCAGAGTTATTTCGTAAAGAGTATGTTATGTTAAATATTTATATCTACAACCAGTTTAATCTACAAATATAATTATAGTATTTTTATTGTACCAATGTCCGTCCTTTGAGTTCATTATTAACATTTCATTGAAACGAATCAATATTCATTTCAGAGATGGTTGAAAAATAACAAGTGGGTTATTTTAGATTATATTTAATGTTCGCTTTTGTGATTACCAATAACATCTTATGTTAGGGAAAATATTTTATAAAAACTGCTCATTTATGCCTTAACTTTGTATAACCATATCAAATATTGTTTTAGTTTATTTATTCTAAGACTGATAGTTGAAGAATCTGCTGTTTAATTTATTTGCATGCGAAAACTTTAGAAAACTCACAGGTATTTAAAAGTAGAATGTAAACTTAGTAGTTTATAATTCCAAATCTGCCTGATATTGGTTTTATCATGTTAAGCTTGTATAATCTTAAAAATACAGATATGCTAAAAGTAAAAAAGATAGGAGATCTAAAAGATAATGAGAAAGTTATAGCAGTCAGTGTTAATTGAAGTGACCAATTTAGACGAATGTTACTGAGTTCTAAAATATTTCGAGGGACAAACTTACTTCATATTTTGTACCATATAAAATATTGATTTATTAAAGAATATTTATCGGGTATTTATCGCGAACCTTTTGCTTTCGTCATCATCAGTCGCCCCGTGACCACGATTTAACTACATAACTATAATATAAATATAAAACTTATAAATAAAATCATTAGTCATCAGTATATTAATACCTTTAGGTAAGCATCAGAGCCCAGGAGCTATTTAATTAGTTAAACTTAGATTTAGTACATAATTACTGTTTAGATTTATCTCATTTTAAGTGAACTGTAAACTTTTTATGAGAAATAAGTTCTTTAAACCTAAAATAAAACAAAAGGTACGCGGTAAATACCCGATAAATATTCTTTAATATGTCAACAAATTGTGAGTTTATAATTTTTAAATATTGATTGTTAGTATATATTTGTTGTTGCTTCTTTGAAATTTTATTCTTAATTTGCAAGAAAATCTACGACATAGGTTTCTTCATCAATTGATGTTTTAAATTTTGAGACTGTAATACTGCTTTGAAACGGCATTTTTTATGTGCTCCTAAGACAATTATTGGCGCTCAATGTATTTTCACGGGCTTTGTTTTCTTACAAATATCTTGTGTAAATAACTGTTCTTATTACAAATATAGTGTGGCGTGTCGTGTATCTTTGTGTATTATTACACTTACAAAAAAATTATAAAAAATTGATAAGGTTTGGCACTGAATTAATCTGTATTTCAAACAAATTGTATTTCATACTTTGTATGGGCGAATAAGTGGATTTTGCATGAAAATAATTGATTCAATTTATAACAGAAAATACCATGTACCAAGGATCTAGAGATGTCAAATCTTAATAAAAAAATATGATGTCACAACACTGGAACAACTCTGGCTTGAGGTTTCATTACCTAGCGGTCGAATGGTAATAGGCACTGCTTATAGCCTGAGAAGGTCAAAGTGACCCCCAGCCCTCAGCTCACTCAGCGAGTCCCTGTCAACCTTTCTAAATTGTGACTATGTTTGTGTAGATCTAGTGTTATCTACCCATTTAAAGTAAGATTTGGCACCCTTATAAATTAAGCTGTGTTGCAAACAGTTTTAATTTTATATTTTGTCTGACCGAATTAGTCGATTTTGAATGAAAAGTTTGTAAATTACATATTTTATAAAAATACACTTTCACAATATGCATGTTACCTAAAATATTTTAATGAACGATTATAAGTTAGGCTATTTGATATCAAAGATAAGTTTAGAGTTGAAGATTGTGATGTGTGAGGTATTAAATCATACTGATTCCTCAGTACTTATAAATGCTACGCTAACTTAGGTGTGTTAAGAAGAGTTGGGTTGTTGATTGCCCACAAAGAGTTCTGTTGTTGACCCACGTTAGTCATGTGTATCTTGCTGTGTAAACTATTTTATATTGTCAAGTAGAAATACTCAAAAGATTCAGTAATATCTTATATTATTAGCCGCCATCACAACATTGTTATTGTTTTAATTTTATTGTTTTGTTTGGTTCAAAAACTACTTTATCAATAGAAAAATTGTCACCGAATAAATTAAACTACAACTGATTTAAATAGTTTTATTTATGATTCCTTTATAATAATGTACAGTTTGGAATTTACGATATCACAGTAAGCAATAAAAACAAAATAAAAAAATACGAGCACTTAACGCTAAGTTTCTATTTTCTGATTGATAGTTGATCAAGTAAAGCGGATATTCTTTCGTGCTTCGCGGATTCGTTCAGAGGGCATTTGTTTTGAACGAATCTGAGCGCACTTTCGTCTTTCTGGTCAAAGGCCACCTGCGCTCCCTCTGCGTAGAACCTGAAACGAGAGATAGATAGGTATAATTAGAAAAAATATTCAGGTAATATAAAAGTTTACATTAAGTTTCGGTAAATAGTTATTAGTAATAACTATTTACCGAAACTTAATGTAAACTGGTACTACCTTTGAAAAATGAGTAATAAGTTATTAATACATATGTAAACTTTTATATTAATTAAATTGTTCGGTAAATAGTTATTAGTAATAACTATTTACCGAAACTTAATGTAAACTTTTATATTAATTAAATTATTAATAAAATATTAATAACTTATTACTCATTTTTCAAAGGTAGTACCAAAATGATTAGTAATTTGTGAATATTTTCACCATGGTTTTCTATTATTTGTATTAGTGGTATTTATTTAGGTTCCTGCCACAAGTTTATTCGAAAAGGTTCATAAGGTTGGCCGGTTAGTCTTAGACAATCATTCTGGGTGTTCTGGTCGTTTTCTATGTATAATAGAAATACCAGTCTTTGTAATATATTGTATTAAATATATCAGTTATCTAGTACCTATATTCGTATATTACTTATATACGTAGATACATCTTCGATGTAGATTGTTCAGAATTATTTATTCTGTGGCTTATCGTTCTTAATGTTATATTGCGTGCCAAGCCGTGCAAAGAAGTAAGTCTCCTATTGAAATATTATAAAAATAAAATAGCGTTTATTTTATTTCTTTAGGCAAACAAATAAGGACCAAAACTAGTCAAATTTATCGAGGCTAGAGCGTCCAAAAAGTTTATCTAACTAGATGACCCCGTGAACTTTGTATCACCTACAAGTTTTTACCCTATTTTGCTTTTAAACCCTGATTTAAATCAAACAACAGAACACAAAATTCGTCATGCCGCCGTTTTTAAGTGGGAGCGAGAATAACGAACAATAATAGATTTTTTATATACAATAGACTGAACAATGGAAAAATTTCAAAGCAACAGCTAAAGAAGCAAACTCACCCAGCCTTCACATAGTATTTGACCTTGATGTCGTCTCTACACCGCGGCAGATATTTCAGCGCCTCCTCATCTCTCTTGTACTTAAGGCACGCGTCCACAAACGGTTCGTATCCGATGGGGGATTTCTTGCTCTTGGAGAATTGTTCGAGTTCCCCCCATTCGTTCTTCTCGGCTAGCGTCAGAATGCGGAGCCACCAGTATCTGCGACAAAAGGTGGACTATACTTTCAACTACTATATAAATTAAGATACTTGAAGCAGATATACAAATAATAATAGTGGATAATCCAAACATCATCATTTAGCAAAAAGCTAAGTGTAAGTTCCCGAGTAAAACTTGTGGTCACGAACTAATAATAATACTTCATCAAATGCCCACTTATTTGATGAAGTATTATTATTAGTTCGTCTGCCATTTGCTATCTTGTCTGGAGGGTCATCCAAAAAACTTTTAATGAATAAATTTTGAACTTATTCATAGGATTACTGAAACAAGTTTTGGATTTGAAGATCACAAATCTCTACTGAAATTTAAGAGGAGCGATTATTAGTGACGTTTGATACTTACGTCCTATCAGGCATCTTATACTCGGTTCTGAGTTTATCCGCGAGTTTTTCTTCACCGTTTTCAAGTAGTTTCTTTACGGTGTCGTGCAGTGGGAGCCCGACGAAGCTGCTTCCATACTTCTCTTGCAGAGTGGATTGTTGCTTGCAAAGCTTACGGGCGTCTTCGCAGATTGATGCACCTGAAGTAATGAGATTTATATTATATATTTGGGGACTTACTACGTGTAGTACAAGAATCGTTACAGCTCCGGCGACCGATGCATTTCCCATACAAACGTAGTACCAAAACGTTTTGTAATTTGAGAATAAAATTCACCATTGTTTGAATCTTCGCTACGTTTTTACGTACGCACCTGCGCTCATATCGAGCGATTAAATATCACGTCATCGCGACGCTACCTACTACAATAAAGTGTACGACAGGAACATAGATAAACAATATTTTAATATAATATATATAAATTAACCATAGTGGATTTCTCTCCACTATGGTGGAAATATTCTCAAATTAAAAATAATTTTGGTAATACGTCTATAATGGGAAATTTATCCGGATTTAATAACAATTCTATAATACCCAGTTCATTCTTCCCCTTCTTATAGCAGTCCCTGGCAGCGAGCAGCGAGGCCTCCCTACTGCCCGGGTTAGCTTGTTCCACCGCGTCGCGGATGTGCGTCGCGGCTTGTCCGGCGAAGTCATCTTCTTGTACGTACACCTGGCGGAGAGCCTCGCGGTTGTGGCTCGCGCAGTATTTTATGTAGAGGGCGTGTGCGAGCGGGAAGCCGCGGATTGTTAGCTGGAAAAAGATATACAGGGTTATAGATAAAAGTAGATGTCGTAGATGCGTATATCACCATTGTGTTTAACCTCATCAAAAAATCATTTCCCTTCCCATTCCAGAGAAAGATTTTATCGTAGAACTATCGTGAAAAAGCTCGGCTTTCCCTCTCAGGTATACCTCAAACGTGTGTTTACCCATCTTCTCCTTGAGATGCAGTAGGTCAGACAGTAACAGAGAAATATTTTATCGTAGAACTTATCGTAAAAAAGCTCTATTTTCCCTCTCAGGTACCTCAAACTGGTGTTTCCCCATCTTCTCCTTGAGATGCAGTAGATCAGACAGTAACAGAGAAATATTTTATCGTAGAACTTATCGTAAAAAAGCTCGATTGTTCCTCTCAGGTATTGTACCTCAAACTGGTGTTTCCCCATCTTCTCCTTGAGATGCAGTAGGACGATGTAGACGAGGTCTGTGTCCCCGCTGGCGGTCGCTTTCAGCAGCGCCGTGGAGCCTTCGTCGAGAGACAAGAGAAGCGGTACTTGCAGCTTACTGTGGCTCTCGTATTCTAGGATCTGTGGAGATTATTAACGACAGATTTTACGGCTACTAGTTTTTAGCCTGTAATGTTATTGTGTGTTGATAATTTTGTGACTAGTTCTTAGCCTGTTATGTTATTGTGTGTAGATAGTTTTAACTTTGACTTCAGATTTTTGGAGAGGATTATTTTAATTTTGATGTTTAAAATGTTACGTTAGTAGATATGCCCGGACGAGACACGAATCATGCACTGTTTAATATAAGCTGATTTATCTTTACTAATAATATCATAAAGAGGAAAGATTTGATTGTTTGTTTGAATTGAATAGGCTCCGAAACTACTGGACCGATTTGAAAAATTCTTTCACCATTAAAATTCTAAATTTTCCCTGATGAACAGGCTAAAGAATATTAAAAAAAAAATTAGCGATCCGCATGAAAAAATCACTTTTTGTTAAATAGCTAAAATTAAATAGATATAAATAAATGTGTTTAACCTTGATAGCGAGTGCTTTCCGGCCCTTTTCCGCCGCCTTCATAGCAATAGTGGTGTACGAGATCCCCGGCACGTTGCGTAGTTTGTCGCCAATCTCTCGCGCGGCGCTTTCGTTGTCCAAATGCGGTTGGCTCACCTGAAGTTAGTTAAATGTTGTGCTTAATTTGTAAGTAATGCAACTAACGTCTTACGGACGTCTGACTGGTTTTGATATGGATCAGTTGAGCTACATGTAGTTTGTTTGCAACAGTCTGCAGTTAGTTTGATCTTTGTACAACTGCGGTTGGCTCACCTGAAGTTAGTTCATTTTGTGATCAATTTTGATCAAAATAATACATACTTTTGTATTTAGATAAACGATCTTTTTAGAATACATAATGATGAAAAATCCCTTTGGACAAGCAGGTCAGGACATACAACGACATAGAAATTAAGGTTGTGGGTTCGATTTCCGCACAAAGACAAAGGTTTGTACAATCTGGAGATATTTGTTCCGGGTGTTCTGGTCGTTTTCTATGTATTGTATAAATATATTTTAATGACATAATATTTTATTAAGTATATCAGTTATCTAAGACCCACAACACAAGCACTGCTTAGCTTTTTGCTGGATTATTCTGTGTGGTTTGTCCAGCATTATCTATTTAAATAGATTTTTTAAAGACTTGCTCTACGACAGCCAAATCAATAAAAATACAATTAGTCAGTACCTACTCTATCAATAATTAATTATAAATAATAATAAAGAATCAATAATTACCTTGTAACAAGCCCAGTGGGATAGCACTCGTGTCCGCCCGTCCTTTAGCTGTAGATACTGCGCTATGTGCGTGGCGAGGCAATGCAGCCGTCTCCATATCAGACGGTCGAGTAAGACTCGCTCGCCTAAGTTACCCATTCTATGAGAAACTGCTTAGGAATGGTTATTAAAACAAAGGTAGTGTAGTACAGAGGTGTATCTAACGAAACGGCTCTGTCTTAACCAGCGTTGGTTGTAACGAGTGTACACCGTATTGAAATGTATCTAAATCACATTAAACTTAGATTTAGATATAGAAAACAAACACTGTCTTTGCTTATCCTACAGATAAGCAAAGACATCTACAACTACTAAGTGGAAGATTTTGATTTGTCCTTCCACTTAGTACGATCTAGCACGATCACCTTCGAAACTTTTCATAAAATCAAAGCTTTCATAGTTGAACGCTTTCCCGCAAAACCATAATATCTATAGCCTAAACAGACAATCAATCAAACTTCAAAAGGATACTGCACAGAAGTCAGCGGCATCGCAACCTTCGGATCCCTTACAGCATTCAAAACCCTTAACCACCTACAAGTCTTCACATACAGATCTGTCAGCTCAGGGTCCATGAGGAAACCCTTGCCGAACTGAGCGGCGCGAATCAACATCTTCTGCACTTCAGGGTTGAATTCGAAGGCTGCGGCTTCTATGCAGTCTTGGACGGCGGTGGGGAGGCCAGGCTTGGCTAGGCGGATGTACTCGTCCGCTCTGTGACTGCGTTTCTGGAATAGAAATAAAGAAAAGAAGAAAATATTTTTTTATTTATTAAGAAAACTACACAATAATACACAGTAATCACAGTAATCTTAAAAAAGTGAACCCAAGATGCTGTCTGCATTGCCTCGCTGTATGGTGATACTGATGCACTGCGCCAGATACTGACCAGCTCTCGGGTCACACGTCGCTTCGACCAGACGCTCAGATGTTTTTTGAAAACTTGGAGAGCCTCGGTACCTTACTTATCTGATTGATAATTAAATTGATAATTCTTATATTTTCACATTAAAGCAAAATACTTGATGACGAAGCGGCCACACAGGATCATGACTTGTTAACGGGTACACACCACATGCCATATTAATTTTAATTATCACATGACAAATCATGATAATGTCATCCCCCATGAATGTCGATGCGATTCAATAAAGTCCACTAGATGGCGCCACAGAAACCCACCTGGAACTGCCTGGAAGCCTCAACCAAATACGAAGCGGCCGCGGCTGAGTTGATCCTGAATATCTTCTCCAGTCCGAAGGGTACCTTCTGCACCAGCTCATGGGTTAACTCCGAGACCACTCGTACACAGTCCATCTCCTGAATCAGGTGGAACGGACCGTCGTAGACAAACGACGTGGACTTGCCTTTAGTGCCGTAGATACACATAGTGTCTTCCCAATGTGCTATTATTGCTTGGGAGCCGCACCTGCGAACGTAAATTTAAACTAGCAACTTTGAAAATATTGACAGATATTGTTTAAAGCTCGACATCTTTGAGCGTTACGTTCGATATTCCTTGTTTTATTAAAAGTTTTACGGAATATTTCTGAACTGTTCAATTGTAAATAATTGTAATTTTCTTTGTTTATTGACTACTAGCGGCCCGCCCCGGCTTCGCACGGGTATTAAACAAAAATTTCAGAAATTATACACACTAAAACGATGGGTTTCACAGTTTTAATACGGATCTTTACTTTTTTAACAGCATTGGGGTTTTTGACATTGACTCGACATTCCAAAACTGACACTGGCCGTAGAGAAAAAGCAAGCACCGTGCGCTATACAACCTCTTTTTCTATTCTGACGCGCCATAATAGAAAAAGAGGTTGAATATACAGCCCACGGTTCAATTATTGAATTTTTCATGCGGATCCCTAACTTTTTTGAAAATATTATATAGCCTATGTTCATCACGGAAAATTAAGGATTCTAATGGTGAAAGAATTTTTTAACTCGGTCCAGTAGTTTCGGAGCCTATTCAATTCAAACAAACAAACAAACAAACAATCAAATCTTTCCTCTTTATAATATTAGTATAGTATTTTTTTATTAGGTACACAGTCATCTAGTACCTATAATACAAGCTCTGCTTCACTTTTGGGTAGATGATGCTGATTGTCCAGCATTATTTATTTATTTATAATTATTTTGGTGAGCATTTTATTTCCCATTTGGAGTTTTCTTGAGAATTTCCTTATTACTAAGTTCCTTATCCTTATAATCTGCTAGGCAGGACCATATCATCTTCCTTATGTATGAATAAATCTACATCCCTTAGTTTCTACTTGAGTTCTTTTAACGTGTCAGTTTAACATCACTCTACCTTCTATTTATGTCTCTTAGATCGTAACTGAGTTTTTAATAGTTCTTTATCTAGATATTTGCTGAGATTTTCTATTAAGTTAAAATAAATGTCAAGTGTTTGTGTTAGTAATTGGCTTATGGACTAGTTTGTACTACCTGAAGCAGCAAAAAAATGCATGTTTCTTAAAACAAGATAAAGGTAGTAAGGGTAACTCACCACATCAGCTCCTTTGGTCTCTTGATAAACTCCGTATCAATCTCCGAGTACTTAGTCTTGAAGTCTGAAGATCCGATCCAGAGGAGTCCGGAGTCTGTGAACAGGGCTACATGCTTGCCGTTCTGCGACGCCACTATTGACAGGATCTGAGTGTAGGCGTTCTTTATTTCTGGACGCTGGAAAATTTTGACATCATTATAGAATGATGTCCCTATGTCCCCTATGTCCAGCAGTGGACTGATATAGATCAGTCCACTGCTGGACATAGGCCCAAATAAATAAATAAAATGAGACTAATGAGCTGATGGTTATCATTTGGGGTTTATTGTCCATAATCCCTAGGCATGCGAGTTGGGGATCGCAGTTTCGTGGAGTTATTCTTCAGAGGGTGCTGCTGCCCGCCCCCCGTTGTGTCTGCCTTAGTCGCCTCTTAGCATACCCGCGGGAAGAGCGGGGGTGGTGAATTTCTATGCCAGCACCACACGGCAGGAATAGTTTACATTATGATAATTCATATCAATATGTGATGCAATTAAATCGGTTACGACGGAAGATCAGCGTTGTCATAGCATAATCATCTTGCTTGGACAGAAAGAGGCGCTAGGCGGTCGGTTCAATCCCAATCTTTATCTACGCGACTTATATGTATACATAAAGGAAAAAAGTTTTTAGGTGTAAATGTGATGTATCGGAGTGTAGTATGGGTTCCAAATCCCCAACGCATGCCCAGCGTGGGGATCATGGGCCTCCCAAATAATAAATAATGCCATCTATGGCGCTCATTAGGGGAGGCCAAGATAAAGATAAATAATTTTATTTGCCTAAAGGTCCAGCAGTGGACTATTATAGGCTGATAATGATGGGTTCCAAATGTCAGAATGATTAAAATTAAGGATAATGCCGTCAGTAGACTTTCGCCAAGACATCTCCCTAGTAAGTCTTGGTTACAATGAATCACAATCAATATTTGGTTTACCATAAGGATAGCTCTTGATTCTCCGAGTTGGCATTTGTAGATCTCTTTATCCCGACACACAAGGAAGGCGTTGTTGACAACACACCAGCATGATATCACTTCATTTGCCCCTGGAAATTATATAAAATTATATACAAATAAATAATGCTGGACAATCCACACAGCCTCAAGCCTGTGCTCAAGCTAAGCACATGCTTATGGGTAGAAGATGACTAATATACCTAATACAATATATTACACAGATAGAAATCTTATTATTATACATATTAATAAGATAATTGGGTTGCTGGGCAGGTGTTCCTCATATCTAACTATAGCCTATGAGTCCATACCTACATAGGCCTCCCCTAATAACCAGCCTTATGGCATCTGGGAAAATGATTCTATCTATTACTAAGAGACGTTTATAGAATCAGATCAGTAGTTTTGAGAGAGATTATTACTTAGTGTTACAAATTCCTACCTGTTGTTTGACTTGAGTCCAGCCTTTCATAGCCCACAACGCACATGTCTGTCTATCCACATATCTAGCAGACGCGCCCTTGCGAGTCACACCGCAGAGGCAGTGAATACCATGTAAACTAATATTATAAAGAGGAAAGATTTGATTGTTTGTTTGAATTGAATAGGCTCCGAAACTACTGGACCGATTTAAAAAATTCTTTCACCATTAAAATCCTAAATTATCCCTGATGAACATAGGCTACCTAAATATTAAAAAAAAAATTAGGAACCAGCATGAAAAGTTAATTTTTTGTTAAATACCCATGCGAAACCGGGGCGGACCGTTATTATATTTTACCTTAACAGCAGGATCAAATAACAAGATGGCACAAACTTACTCGGTAAATCAGGAACTGGTCTGACTTTCGGCTCGGACACATTGCTCACTAAGAACATTCTGTTTGTGGTTGTTATCACACCTATGCCTACACCATGCTGGGTTGGGACCAGCTGGGCTTTTATTATCTGCAAACAATTAAAATTTACAACTGAGTGAAAATTGTTAATAAAATAATAGGTAACTGATAAGAACATGTGTGAGTTGTTTTATCCTGCTTTGTGTAATGATTGAAATGTACTACTTTTTAAAAACTATGCGTGGTTATTGATCATGAAATTTTCTTCATGAAGATGGCTAAACCATGGTTAAATTCTTTGAAAACTGCTTAGCACATCTACACAGGCCATGATCACTTCTTGGGTTTAAACATGAATTATCCTATCATATTTTCAATCTCTACAAATGAATAGATTTCACTAAATATCACAACTGTAATTGAAGAAACAAAATACAGGTTAGAAAAAGGTAGAAGGTTGCAACTTATTGATCTAATATAGCATCTCATTATACTACACCTACCTTAGTGTCCCTAACTTCTGGGCCCAAACTGAAGGTCTTCTGGTAGGCTCCGAACATGTCGTAGATTAATACATCTCCACTTTCTTGGATACACAGTAACTGTTCCATGTCCGACCAGCCCATGTGGACAAGAGCTCCGCTGTTCCACTGAAAACACATAAAAACAGTATAAGTTCAGGGTTTTCAATTATTTTACACCATTGGTCATGAGGATCTGCTATATCATGAGATTATGATAGTTAAGGAATAGAGAGTGGCCATTTTTGCACACAGACTTGTGCACTCTTGCCAACATGGCTAAACTACTTTGTAAGTGGCCACCACGGCCAAGTTTAGCTTAAGTGGACAACATTCCATAAAATAAATAGGACACGAAGAAAAGCAGCAAATATTTCTATTAAAAAAGTAAAAGTGGAAATAGAGCAGGTTTTTTGGTGGTAGTTTCTTCATATAATACACAAAGACTTGCTAGAACTCACCAATATCTTAGAGATAACATTTCCAGCGCAGTTATAAATTGTAATGACAGGCTTTGATGTGGTGGTTATTCTGACAAACTGTTTCCTGTCCCTGACCACTGCGATTGGGCCTCCATAGGCAGCACCACTGACTATCATGTTCTCTAGGCCTTCATCCATAGACCAATTCATGGTGTACACATCGAATTTCCTGAAAAATTTGGCAGGCCATTATAGGAGGCAGTTTTCGAAAAATTTTACAGTAATATCCCCTCAGCTCATAGATACAGTGAAATTAGAGACATTGAAGTTGTGTTTACCTGTAGTATGAGTCTAACTGGAACCAGTCTGCAGTCAGTAAAGCCGACATTTTTCCAACAATAAATTTCCTGAAGCTTTTTATGACAATAATTTTTCAGCAGCTCCCGTTTTTAGTCGGTGAATTGATGACAATGCTTGAGATACGATTAAATTAGTTTCATTTTGCTTTTTGTCGCTACGACTTATAATTTATTTTAATACAACCAACTATTTATCTTCAAAAACTTATTCCGGCTACAACTACAAACACAACATAACGCACAAAACAAATCCACAAATTACAAGTAGTAAAATCAATCTGCAGGGATATTTTTGTCATAAATAATTCGATTTATTTTGATTCTGACTTGATTTGATTTGTTTCCGCTCCGCTCCTTCCTGCTCCCTCCCCCCCGTTCGTTCACTTCGAGTTCACTTCACTTCTTCGATATGGCAATATGTGTCTGGTTTGCCCTCAGACGAACGAATATATAGACCTGAAATACCTACGTGCATACCTAAAGTTAGTCTGGCACAAAGATGGCGGCCTGCTGTAGAGTTCCGCGTATTTTAACATTGAATATCGATAAGTAAGTAATTGAGTTGCACGGAGTTGAATTCTAAATTTTCGAATATTAGTAAGTAGAAGAATAAGTACCTATCTTTAAGCTCTGTTCAGTTTTATTTAAGTTTCTATACCTTGGTTATCCGTAACGGCCGTAACGGGTCATTAGCATTATATTACCCTCCGTCCTATCGTCTAAAAACGGGATACTACAATAGATTTCATCAAGTTCAATAAAAAACGCTATTTACTACGTACAGTACAGCTCAATTCAGTTAATATTAACACTACAACTTCCCCAAGCTTTGGCTGGCACTCAATTCAATGAATATCCTCTATATTCAGTACTAATACTAATATGTTCATATAAGACAATTATTTAGGTTGCCGCGCTCGGCCCAAGGTAAGTTTCGTGTGGACTGCCAGTTTCTGCAGCTTGTACCTTGATGGCGTGTGTGGAAGAGTCTTAGACAATCACTGACCTATCAAGCCCATTCCATCAAAAACTGACCTTTTTTGTAAAAACGTTGGTTTTTGCTGGAGTCGACGCCGGAAAGTTAAATCAATCATTTTCGAACACAAGGTCACTGACCTTTATTGTAAAAACGTTAGTTTAAGCTGGAGTATACAGGTAAGTTAAATAAATCAGTTTCAAATACAAAGTTAGACCTTTTTGTATTTTTGGAATTCTATGTGTCGGGGTATTTCTTCATGTTTTTTTTTATTGCATCGCGATCGCGATAGCTCCTGCGCTGCGGGAAGTGCAGTGCAGCCTCTCCGCCATTGCGTAACAAGGGACAGGCACACTGTGCCTGTCCCTTGTTACGGCTGGCGGAGGCTGCACTCCCTTCGCGCCTCCGGCTTATTATATACCTACACTCTAGGGGCTCCACGCACAAGACCACGTGGAGTCGGGGAACTCTGTGTCGGATCCGCCACTCAAATTGAATCTAATCAACTCTTCCCGGAATGCTCTGTAAAGTTTTTATATTGTTTCTGCATCCATATTTAACGACACACTTTGACCTCTAGCACCGAGGTCATTGAACTTTGGGGTCAAACCGCTGAACCAAAGTTGCACCCCTAGTGACCCTCTTAACGATGCCACAAGAAAAAACATTTGTTATAATATGCCTAAAAACATCTTTCGAAATTTTTCTAAGTCTTTCGCCTTGAAACTGAACGACATACTTTGACCTCTAGCGCCGAGGTCATTGAACTTTGGGGTGGATCACCTGAACCAAAGTTGCACCCATAGTGACCCTATTTACGTAGCCAAAAAAAATACATGTTATATATACATAAAAAAATTCGTCGAAAATTTTCTAAGTCCTGCGTCCCGTAAACTCCACCCCAACCAAAAATTCTGTCCCTGGCACCACACCTTTGAATCTTGGTTAGCTTAGTTCAAAGTTGCTGACGCTGCTGTAAAGGATTTACTTTTATTTTTGTGTTATTGGTACTGCGTCGATGAAATAATTCGTTATCGATAATCGATGTTTTGAAAATACCGAACCCTAACTCTATTTACTATGACGAATAATTTTCTCCTAAAATCACATAATATTCATAGTAAAACATTGAATGAATAAAGAAAAGCAAGCGGATCTTTATAAACTTTCCCACAAACAGCAAAATGTTTGAAAATAATAGAAAATGTAAGAAATTTTGAATGAATTCGGTACCTTTCCCATGCAACGTTATATTTTGATGTTTTTTGTTGATTTTCATGCGACAGCCAAACACTCTGCACATACACTTATAAAATACATTATTCTCCAAGTTTGCACACTATAAAAAAGCATAATTATCGCCTATTAACTCTAAATTTCCTTCATTTTCGAATAAAAACAAGTCCGGATGACAACTGATGTACTTGTTGTTGACTGCGACTAAACATGGCGACCGACCACAGGGGGTGAGGGGTGAGGTATTTTGTGACGTCACCAAAACAATGTTGCCATTTTCAGTCATGATCAAACTGCTGTTGTCCTTTTTTACTCATGATTATCTTCATTAGTCAAAAAGAGATGCCGATATGTAAGTAACTCTGCTGTCGAAATACATCACACTTCTATAACTAACTGTTCGTAACAAGTTCGTATAGATGTTTATGCCAGATCTATATTCCTCTATAATCTAAGGGTTTGCCACTTTTCTGCCAGTGTCCAGTTCATGGAAATGTCTTAGTCATGGAATGGAGGCAATTTACAATAATAATATGAGCGGTAATTTTTGAAAAACACCATGATTTTTACCACGCAAACAATAACTATTAAATTGAGAATGAAGAAAATAGTTCAGAACCTCTGAAAAACGATCATATGGAATTGTTGTAATTGTCGAATTTGACACGGAAGCAATATTGGACTACCAGTCTCTTTCTCACAACAGTGGTTTAACGTTAGGAAAAATCAATACACACTCTTTTTATCAGCGCCCTCTTCCTGGTTTCATTGTCACGGATGCCCATTCTATTCAACGAGTTTGTTTACATGTCAGGAGAAGTCATTGTGAGATTTTTATGTTTTGCCCGTGTTTTCGACTTATTTATTGAGCAAAACTGTAATATAAATTGAAAATCATATAGAAGAGGTACCATGAAGTGTTTTGTAGCAGGCTGAGGCCTATGCCAAAGCAAAAACAGGCCGAATCTAACCTTACACCGGTAAGTGGCTAACATTTCGTTAAATTGGTGTCTATTGTACATTGTATTTTGATATAAAGTGTGTAAAAACCTATTATTTTGAATCATCTTTATTGTGAGCTGTAGAAACCCGCAATATTCTCAATATTTCATTCACATCGCAGACATAAAAACCGGTGCTAGTGTTGAACATCATCGAACATAGAACGTTATCGATAAATTAGGTAAGATCAGTATGGGTACCTAAGTGTAACTATTGGGCAAGTGTAGAGGACTTTTTTATTACGAAAACCATTTGAAAACCATTTTTGGATTCAAAATAACACATGACAAAAATATGACACACTGCCCCGTGTTGACCTTAGAGGTGCAAGTCCATCTTAACGGACTTGAACCTCTCCACACAAGACCACCGGACACAAAACCACTGATGATGTGTTGACCTTTATAAGTTACGTATTTTTTCTTGTTTTAGTTTACCAAGAAACGAAAGCCGGCGGAGGGAATCGTAAGAAAATATTGGCTTAGAAAATATCCGGCCAGGAACTCAAGACATTCATGTGTGCACATTGCACTTTGAAGACAGTGCATTCAAATCAGAAAAGCCTCCAAAACGTCAGGCTATAACAAAATACAAAATATACGCGATAAATTCAGTTAAAACAGTGTTTTATTACATATCCTGCTCCTGCTTCACCTCCAGTAAACTCTCGGATCCAGCTCCAATTCCGAAAATGAGGGTTTCCTTCGATTTCTCCGGGATCCCACCATCAGATCCTGACTTGGTTCCAATGGGACCACCTCAGAAATGCGCTCTTCATAACATAGTATAAAACAAAGTCGCATCCCGCTGTCTGTCTGTCCTTCCCTATGTATGCTTAAATCATTAAAACTACGCAACGGATTTGGATGCGGTTGTTTTAAATAGATAGAGTGATTCAAGAGGTAGGTTTACATGTACCTATAATACATGCATAATATAGTAGAGGAACACTGACAATTTAAGAGGTTTCCGTGCAAAGCCGGGGCGGGTCGCTGAATCGCTGAAAAATGTAAATATATTTTCCCGTCGCCTATAAGTAAGTTCGTTCTGACCTTACTTTACAGTGGCGCTAACTGGTGAGTACAAAAACGGTAGCCCTCATTGATACAAAAAAAATATACAGTTGAACATAGAACCTTTCCTTTTTTGATGTCGATTAAAAAGACAAGCTCGTCCATCGATATAATGTTATCGACTAGACGAACAAGTGAACATCCCTAATCCGCCATGTTGTTCTACCGATTTGTTTACATAGGTATCCAAGGAAAGTACATGCTTAGGGCACTTCCATAGACAATCGTTTTTCAGAGTTCAGAACACAACAAAAGACTTCAAATGTCACAATCATAATTATCAATCTGTCAGCGTCAGTTGCGTTCGAGCTCGGACGGACGGAAGAGAATGGAACGTAGTAGAAATGAGTTATTTCTTCCATCCACGAGTAGGTAGGTAATTTAAATAATTATTATGTACACTAAAATTCAAAAGATGATGGATGAAAAATATAGTCAAGGTATCGATTTTCTTCATGCTGCCGTGCAACTCTTCGCCGAAGAGAATAATACCACTAGGTACACAACGCAGGGGTAGGAATAATCGGGAATAGGCGAAAATTTTGTACGTTATCTTCGCTTTTAGGCTTTTAGTTCATAATTCAAAAGATTATGATTGTATGAGTATATGCTACTCATACAATCATAATCTTTTGATATACTAATATTACAAAAAGGGTAGGATTTGATTGTTTGTTTGAATTGAATAGGCTCCGAAACTACTGAACCGATTTGAAAAAAATATTTCACCATTAGAATTCTAAATTTTCCGTGATGAACATAGGCTATTTTCAAAAAAGTTAAGGATTAGCAATGGATTAGCATGAAACATTCAATAATTAAACCATGCGCTATACATATTTCACCTCTTTTTATATTATGGCTCCGCTGCTTGCTTTTTCTCTTCGGTCAGTGTCAGTTATGGAGTGTCGCGCCGATCTCAAAAACCCCAATGCTGCTAAAAAGTAAGGGATTCGTATGAAAACTGTGAAACCCATCGTGTTAGTTTGTATAATTTCTGAAATTTTATTTAATAGTGCGACGCCGCCGGCGCGGACCGCTAGTGAGAAATAAATGGATGAAACTGAAACTGAATAAGAAGAATGTACCAAGCGAAGATTAGATTAACAAGGCTTTGGATTATGGCACTAAGCTTGATTTAAAGAAGTTGATTGAAGTACCTACATTAAACAAATAATAAAATCACTCTGTGTTTTAAGCCCAACCCGTGCTTATTATCGTCACCTAGTTGGTGACACAAGGTAAGTACCTACTATTTCAAACGCAGGCCAGCGCAGGCCTAGGGTACACATAAATTCTTAGGGCGGCGATACACGTCGGTTTGTTGAAACTGTGGACTGTAATACCGTAATCGACTATCCGAAGGCGATTTGTGCGATTACAAAAGTATGGAACGATCGTCTTCGGATAGCTGAATACGTTAACCCGTCCGACAAAAAATCGGACGGGTGTCTCCGGCTTAGTGTAGACCCAGCCGTTCTTCACACATTCACAAACTTGCATAGGCCCAGCGCAATCTATTCGCCCGGCTAGGCCGCAGCAGATTTACAGCCTCGTTCAAAGCCTAATTGGCAGAGCCATGGCAGAGCACACAAAAGAGGAACCTGAGGTGGTAATTCTAGCTTCAGTTCCTCTGAATTTGCTCGGATTTAATATTCGCCGTTAAAGTCACACTTTACCTATTCGAAACCGAAAAGGTAGAGAACGCTTTTGAGCGATAAGACCTCCAACTGTCGCATATCTTGAATTTGTATCTTCTATATAAATGTTTTTCTAGCAATAAGGAATTTTCTATCTCCCTCAAAGCCTTCCTTTGGTGTAATATTTTTTAAAATCGATCCAGATGTTTTGAAGCATATTCAATTCAAACATATAATCAAATCTTTCCTCTAAGTAATATTAGTAAGTACGTATACATAGATAGATAGATAAATGAAATGAATTAAAATGAAGGTAGGTAGGTACGAGTTGGGGATTCAGGAGTTGTCAAATATACCTTTATACAGAGATAGCAGCAGCCCTTCCTTTAGCAGTTCCTTAGACGCCATTTACGACTAGGGTTCGACTCTTACGTAGGGACCGCCACGGCTTCGTACTACTTTACTTTTAAGCTTTTATTTAAGGTACGTTTAATTCAACTGACGAATGAGCCACACAAATCATCCAGCAGCCTAGATTAAAATGTGAAAGTGCTTAGCGCGGACATATTTCAAGGCCTATAGAAATAAAATGAGCCCCGCAAAAACGTCGTAATAGGCGTCAGACACACGTGAGCTGAGGCCCTTGCCCTATCCATCACGGTAAATAAACATAAAGAGAAGAAAACTTTGTAAGTAGGCTCAGACATTCTGTCTTTGATTTACGATCACTCTATTCGTTACTTATTGCCCGTCTATCATGAACAAGTTTGTTGAAGTTGATGCATCGATTTACTTAGATCCTTTGGCAAAATAACAAATTATCTGCGACGCCAACAGGGTCTCCTTAGGTTTTTTGTTATGAGTACCTAGGTACCTAGGTATATTAGCATTGACTATGTGATGTTTATTTTTAACGAATTAAGAGATTAAATGGTTTAAAATGCTTATTGGATGGTTCCCAGGCTATTTGCCAGCGCCATCTGGAATTAACCTGGAATTGTCTTAGGTATTGGAGTTAAGTACAGATTTTTGTTCAATATTTAGCGGTCTATTGTGTATTAGTCTATGTCTAAAGTCTAAGTATATATCTACCTTCTTCTAGTTTTAGGGTGGATACGCGATAAATAATTCGAGCACAACAGTTACATATAATATAAGTTATCAATCAGTGTTCATTCTGGTTTTCCTCGAAACAGGCTCAGCCTAGAGACGAAACTGACGAAAATCGCCTGTTAACTTTACTCATCAACATCATCATCAGCCCTTATCAGTCCTCAGCTGGACATAAAGCAAATACAATTATGTACATACAATACCTACATGTCTTTTGGGTGTAAGTTTATTTTACTTTAGAACTAAAATATCAATTTTTCGAAGATAGATATTTTTACTTTTCTTATACTTGCTTATGTGATTAGGTATGCCTACGTCAAAATACTCATACTCGATTATAGGTCACGGTCAAATACCTAAGTAGCTTGTAACTACTCATTTCACAGTTTCCTATTTAAATTAAGCAAAGACCTGGCAAGCCTACTCCATATAAATGAGCACGTCTCAGGCGCGGGCATTTAGCTTTTCTGCGGTATGCATGCTTAATGTCAGCATCACTAATCGAGTCATCATCACGTCGCGTAGCTTGTCCAATAGGTAGTCTGTTGAACCCATGGGAGTTTAACTTACAATCGAAAGATCAAAGAAAATATACTGGCGACGCGACGAGAAGTTGGATAATGTTGCTTTGAGAACTCTTCCACAAAACACTTTCGCCTTTTGCTACACAATAGATAATAATCTCTGCAGATACCTACATCGCCAGATTCGCTAGCCGATAAACAAACCGCAACAAAAGACAAGTCATGACAACGAAATGAAGTAATGAAATAACTTGGAAATGTCAAAGCCTGTTTCAACCTCGCTCCCACTCCGAACAACGGTATCGCAGGCCGGCTAGCCAGTCTGCGCGCACGCACGCTCACAGGTCCCTGCCCTCACCGCGCAGGCGTGGAGCGAACGAACCTTCGAAATAAGAGTAACTACCTCACAAATTCCTTAAGAAAAACCTCTAGAAAACCTGGAAGTTCCAAATTCAGTGCGGGGTAAAAGGCTGGGTAACGCAAGTATTCCAGAATTCCAAGTGATTTGTGAAATGGTGATTATGGTGATTTTGTTGGTGAGGTGATTAATGTTGCGGAAGTTGGAAGTTCCCTGAAAAGTCGCTGAACAGCAAAGAAAATACAGGTAAGTTCAAAACCAGCGTTTTGAATTTTAAACGAGCACTTTTCAATATGAATAATGCTTCTTCAGATTTCCAACACAAACTCTCGGAATACCAACATTTGTTTCTATTTTCTCGGGGTGATCGTTATACGAATCTGACGGGTACTTGAACAAACGAATTGTGAACAGGGGTAGGTAGGTACTTAACCTTAATTGTGAAAAAAATATGTAGAACAATTCGTTTGTTTCGAATTTAATGTTATGGGTTATCATTCCGTGTTGGCGCAAGATTCTTATTTTTTTATGGTTATAAAAGTTTCGGTTTTCTCCTAGGAATCAAACTAACAGAAAAGTAATTTGTCACAAATGAAACCCATGATATAACTAAATTTGATTCAAATTTATTTTGTTATTTTGGAAATAAAAATTATTTATCACAATATTCCGAAAAGCAAATCGCTGATTGCGCTTTGCTTTTCTTTGCGCTGCGGTAAATTTGACCACAAATTTTTGTATATGTAGGTACTTATTAATTCTTTTTTCGCATTAGCTACTAAAAATAATTTGAATCTAAAGGCAACTGAAAACGATCACCTGAAAGTCCTTTAGGGACCTACCTATTACGTAAATTGTTTTGTTAATAATTTGAACTGGAGGGTTCTTTGTAGGCTCTGTCTAGAGTTTACATTTACGAATTCAGTTGCCTAATATTACAATGACATTGTTATTGTGAGTTTTCAAAGGTCATACGGCAGGAGACTTTGAAACAACGTATCACTTCAGACACACATATTTTCCTAACTTGTAGGTACCTATTTGATTTATAAATATCTTTTAGAACGCTTAATTCTGTTTCAAATTTCTGGCATTTTCATTTTAAAGAAATGCTTACGAACAAAAATCTCATGTAGGTAAGTAGATAATAAGTCCTTCAAGAAAGTTTAAGTAAATTAAAGAGGAAACATTTACCTAATTTATTTAGAGAATTGAAGTGCTTAAATTAGCCGAATAAGCGCCTCCGAGGCTCAAAGCCACGGAGGCGGAATGTTACCAGTCCATTTGGAAATGTAGGTATTAAAGTATTCAGGCTTTACCTGAATCTAGAGCTCCACCACTGAATATTAAATAATTGTCACTACGTATACTTATTATAACCTAGCGTAGCGCCCTAGATTATTCCAGATAATATTCAGTTCTGATATATTTAATTGCCAGCGTTATAGAAGCTAAAGTCATTTATTTATAACCCCATCAGCCAGTAAGTCTCTAATATGCGACCGGGTTAAGTCATGAAATAAAGATTATGTTCTTTCAGTGTGAACAATTTATATTATAATAACTGATGATTCAGATTCAGATTCAATAACTTTATTTCTTTAAGCTTACAAAATAAGCACTTAGACTAGTCAAATTTCTGACAGGATTTCTGAAATTTCTGATGACTGAACCGTACTTATGAAGGATTAGTTACTTGAAAAGTATTGGAAACACCTTTATGCAAAAGCTGTCTCGACTTCTCGAGTCGAAGCGAAGTTATCATGATGACAAAAAGATCTGTATGAAGTTATAAAAATATTTTTTTCATCAATATATAACTAGGTAGGTATCTATAAAGTTCTTAATAAATTGAATATGTAGGAGATTGTAGGGTCCTTAAACGACTGGTGAGTAGAGAGCAACGCTAAATATTGAAAGATATATGGAAGATACTTAATTGCACAGATAGCTTAATGGAAGACGCTTTTTTCACATCTGTGGGTTTGTTTACAATATTAATTAGAGCCAAGACAGAATTAAAGTTAAAACAGATATTGGTAAAACAAATTACTATTAAGTAAGTAGGCTGGATTAATTAATTTACTCAAGTGACAAAGAAAGAATCCTCCAATCTTCAAATCAAAGCACTAGAAACGAACTTTTGTAAGTACATTTAATTTTCTCTTGTGTTTCTTATCTCCCATCAGTGATAACCAGACAATGTCACGTCTCATGCTGTGAAAGTAAGATCCGTAGATAGCTGTTAATGCTCATATGAGCATGTCCACACGCCTACATGACCATGGTAGTGACTTGGCCGTGTTTTTATAACACCTGCTAAATGTGGACCAGTTTTTTAAGTCTTGTTTGGATTTTTTTGTATAAGTACCGCCTATTTGAATAGCTGACGGCTTCGTCGTGTTGCGGCGCGCACTTGATTTCAATAGGGACAATTTTGTTGAAGCTCATAACATTTAACTTTATACAATACTAGCGGTCCGCCCCGGCTTCGCACGGGTATTAAACAAAAATTTCAGAAATTATACACACTAAAACGATGGGTTTCACAGTTTTCATACGGATCTTTACTTTTTTAACAGCATTGGGGTTTTTGACATTGACTCGACATTCCAAAACTGACACTGGCCGTAGAGAAAAAGCAAGCACCGTGCGCTATACAACCTCTTTTTCTATTCTGACGCGCCATAATAGAAAAAGAGGTTGAATATTCAGCCCACGGTTCAATTATTGAATTTTTCATGCGGATCCCTAACTTTTTTGAAAATATTATATAGCCTATGTTCATCACGGAAAATTAAGGATTCTAATGGTGAAATAATTTTTTAACTCGGTCCAGTAGTTTCGGAGCCTATTCAATTCAAACAAACAAACAAACATACAAACAATCAAATCTTTCCTCTTTATAATATTAGTATAGCAAATCTATTCTATGAAAACCTCCAGATCTTCAGAAGATATTAACACAATTCATAAGATTTTTCGAAAATTTATATACTTACTAATTGGATGTCCGTGGTTTCACCCGCGTAACTCACGATCCCGTGGGATTTTCGGGATAAAAACTCATATGTTATTCCAGGTCATAAACTATCTGTTTACCAAGTTTCATCAAAATCCGTTTTGTAGTTTTTGCTTGAAAGAGTAACAAACATCCATCCATCCGTACATACAAACTTTCGCGTTTATTTATAATATTAGTAAGATTTTCATACATGAAATCCCCTTGTGGGTTGAAAAGCGATCTCTCCCTACCAGTGAAACTATTATAAAAACAGCTAGGAAGGCATATCAACCATTAATTGATCATACCAAGTAAATAATAATTTATTACGCAATTTCTACTTAATTATGATTCCAACGTACGGTTGCGCTCACGTTTTTTGTAGGAGAGTACATGCCAAGCTTTCTCTTGCCATACAAATGCATAGAGTAATTCAAAATATTGATTTAACTATTCCAACATCTCATAACATCGACCACCTGTAATGCCGATAGGTTATTGCTTTCTCCATCTGTTACTTACCCAACTATAGGAATACATAGGCAGAGCCCTACTTGCTATGAATTTCCTCTACCCAGCCTTTGATTTTCCAAAATAAAATTCGCTTTTCATTTCCGCCTACTTTCCAATTGGTGTACTCTAATCCACGGTATAAGAGTACCAATTTGCACAATAAAACGAAATGAAAAATCAATTGCGTATTTCGGATATTATAAATAGTGCCTCAGGGCCGTATCCGAATCCAGCAATAGACTTCTTGGGGTTGGCTAAAAGCAAATGGATGAATATATCTATGTACTTATTTGCAATAAATAAATGGAATGGAGTGTATTCTGTTCTGAGATTATCAGACTTTGAATTTATCGTCAGCGTGGAATCGAATGAAAAGGCAATCGCTTTAAAAATCTTTACTTATACCTTAACTTCTTCGGGCTGACAGGAGGATGGATGGTTGAAGAGTTACTCTTTTATGTTCTGAATTGAATGGTCTTTAAATTGTTTATGTTCACACAAGCCAATCACTTTAAGTGAGTGGTAGTGTTAACTTTTAACTAACAGGCAACAAGTAGGGTAGTGTGATAGTGGCATAAACCTCAATATTCCAGGGCCATAGGTCTTGTGTGGCTATTAGCCAACAAACGGGACAACACAAACAAGAACTAAAATCGACAATCTAGAGGTAAAACAATCTGGTCAGCGATTTGTAAAAGTGGATGTCACGCGACGTTTTTCTTTCGCATACAGACTTTGATGGTTTTTTATTCTCTTGCTTCTTGCTTGATAGTCATAAACGAAGCATTCATAAGGAATACTGCGGTGCCTACTGATTGTTAGCAGTTCCACACAGCAAGTGGCCAGTTGTATTCGCTTGCAAATTCTACTGCCGCCAACCAATGATGATAAAGTTACTAGGTAAAGCCGCTACTGTAGGCCGTGTCTGGTAGAGAGGATACTTTCTTACTCCTGGGGCCCAGAGACCCTTGGATCTTGGCCTCCGACACAGGACTTCTCCAGACATCTCTTATGAGTTGTTCCTCGCCAGTTATGGGCGTTGAGTTGGCGGAGTTCGGCTTCAATTTCATCAATCCAGCGATACCTAGTGCGGCCGACTGGTCTACGCCCAAAAGGTTTCCCTCATATGTCTTTTTGACAGCCCGATGCTCTTCCATTCCTATGACAGTACGAGTAGGACATCCCTAGTAAGCGGAGACGATCGCTCTTGAACTCGCCTAAGATGTTTGGTTATACAGGTTCGTTAGCTCCTGGTTTTTTCGTACTTGCCAGGATCCATTCGCTTTTCTGGTCGACCCAAAAATTGCTTGGATCAGATGAGAGATATTGTCAGTGGTCGGTTTGCACTGACTGACCCGGTAACGGGACGGTCATGGTAGAGTTGGTGAGAGCATCTAAATCACTTGAATAGCTCTAACGCCACACTATAGTATGAAAAGTCCTCCAAAGACTAGTTAGCTAGTTAGCTATAGCTAACTAGTCTTTGGAGGAATTTGATTAGAGATATAAAAAGGAGATCATCTTCATAAAATTATAGAGACGTGGCAGCTTCCAAGTACCTGAAATTACAAGAATCTAAGCTATAGGCTTAGATTAGGTTAGGTTTGAAACAATAAGTTTAAAATATTTTGTGAAGTCCCATTGCAATTCAATCAAATATCCTAGTGAATCTACGTTCCATCATAGGCATTGAAATAAATTTAAAATCGTCCGTAGTCCAGTTCTTTTTGAAACTGATCATTGACTTCTTAAAACTTAAAGTACACTCGAGAGCAATGAATCCGGGTCACTCAAAGAATCCAAAAAATCTCGGAAAGTAAGAATGCTAGGTTAATGCAATAAATTGTATTTAATAGACAATTTAATACTCCTTAAATGAAAGTTAAAAAATATGAGTCACCATACATTTTATTTACACAAAATTACATAAAGAAAAAAAACTGCTGATCTCTCCTTAAAACAAAAATAGGAAACATGAAATTTTTGAACTTTATGACGATTTTCTTGAATTTCAATACTTCGTATTACCTCCTCGTGCTTCCATTACTGCGTTTACGCGGTTTGGCATGCTGTACACCAAGTTCCTTATACGATTTTGGGGAATATTCTCCCATTCCTCTGTGAGAGCAATTTTGAGCTCAGGAAGCGTGATTGGGGGAGGGTTTCGTTGTTTTACGCATCTCCCTAGCTCGTCCCAAGCATGCTCGATCGGGTTGATATCCGGGCTGCGCGCTGGCCACTCCATACAAGTAATGTTCATCTCTTGAAAGTAGTCCTTCACAATCCTACCTGTATGAGGTCGGGCATTGTCATGCATAAATATAGCATCCTCACCCAAATTGACCATAAATGGACCAACGTGTTCGTTGAGGATTTCTTCCACATATCTTACGCTAGTTAAAGAGCCGTTTTCTATGATCACCAGCTCTGTGCGACTTTCAGAGGAAATTCCGGCCCACCCAAGTACAGACCCACCACCGTAGGCTACTTTTTCTTCGATGCATGCTTGCTTGAATCTTTCCCCTGGTCTTCTATACACTCTGTGTCTTCCATCGTGCTTGTAGAGCATAAATTTTGATTCGTCGGAGAACAATTTATTGCATTAACCTAGCATTCTTACTTTCCGAGATTTTTTGGATTCTTTGAGTGACCCGGATTCATTGCTCTCGAGTGTAGTTCTGGTAGGTTTTCTGGTATGTTTCAGATAGCTAATGTGTTCCCTTTCACCTTTTATCGCCACGTGGCCGTTATACGGTTTTAATGATCAATGAAATTGGAAAACTATTTGTGCATGCGGGTTACGATATCCTAACAATAACATTTTGTAGAGTATGTATGTACAATTTTTGTTTCTTAGTATTCGAGTAAAAGATTTGTAAATCGTACAGTGATTGTCAATGTAAACTTTAGCTATTTGGGGGGTTACCAATTAATGCTTCTGTCTTACGTACTTAGGTACTTGCTATTTAGATAAAAAAGGGATTATTCCCCCTGAAAATAACTACTACATGATGTGAATGTGATGTCCTGTTTTATTTCAGTAACAGATAAAAGTTATGAGGTTTTAGTAGGAAGGCATTATTTTTCAGACACGCAAGTGTGTTGTTTTTAAACTAGGTTAATTATAATGATTCTGGTTATCATCATCGCACACCCGCACATCGCACACCACATGGTACCCAGCAAGTTGCTTTTTCTTGGAGTTAGAATTTTATAGCCTAGAAAAATCTAATTTATACTAGGCTTCCAGCTAGATTCCGGCTTTTCTAATAAGTTTAAAAAAATTTGTATGTATAGGACGATACGATCATCTTCAAAGAACGTAATCTGCCAATAAAATCTTCTAAAATTTAAAAAGCTAGATCAGTTTCTGAGCTTTATCGATCCCCGATCTAGGAAAATTTTGCATAAGGCCAAGTTCCAAGTCATTCAATTCCATTTTTAAAAATTACTACGTATCGATTTCGTAACATCCATTTTGGCATTCTTGCGGCCAATTGTTTGTTATTTCACGGGTTGCAACACAAAGACGTGTGATGCCGCTCGCAGATGAGGCACGACCTTGACTTTTTATGTAAACTGCTAAAAGATGGTGAAATTTGTCCATTTAAAACACATTGGGCAGCTCATTTTGGTCAATAAGTTATTTTTTTCCTAACCACATCACGACATCAGCCTTAATTGTTTATTGCACTTCATCATCATCATCAGCCTATAATAGTCCACTGCTGGACCTCTAGGCCTCCCCAAATGAGTGCCATAGATGGCATTATTCATCATTTGGGGGTTATTGCCCATAATCCCCACGCTGGGCATTCGGGTTGGGGATCGCAGTACGGTGGTTGTTCTGCAGAGGGCGCTGCTGCCCACCCCCCCGGTGTGTTTCCCTTAGTCGCCTCTTACGACACCAACGCACGGGAAGAGTTGGGGTGGTGAAATTATATGCCGTCACCACACGGCAAGTTTTTTTGTTTTATTGCACTTAATAATACTTATTTTACACTAGCACTCCGCCCCGGCTTCGCACGGATATTTATTATTATCAATAATTTCAAAAATTATAATATTTGTTGTGTAATTATTGCAGGTTTCATACGGAGCCACAACTGTTTTATTTAAATATTCTATATCCAATGAATGAAACAATTTTTCATATCGGTCCAGTAGTTTCGGAACCTCTTTAATTCACACAAGCAATCAAATCCTTCCTCTTTATAATATTAGTATATAGATATAACTAGAGACGTAAAGGCAAAGAAAGCCTGTCTTTGCCTTTTATCATTAATTTATTAGGCAGTCAATGTTGGTTCCTCCAACACAAATAAGGCTCGTAGTAAACCCGCTTACATCCGTAAATAATTAAACAGTATATTTATCATTACGGGGTTGTACGAGTATACCATAATCCTCAGTCCTCATGATCTGTCATGGGTATTAACACTATGACTGCCACCGACGCTTGTACTTCAGTTCTTTAAACAACCCCTCCGGGACGCATTGCTGAAACTTGGCAGCGAAAGCGTGATGCGTGTTTTTTTAGTTATGATATTAGGGAACGCTAATGTCTATTTAAACCTAATTTAGGGTTTAAGACTCTACTTACCATAAAAATGCCATGTTGGTAGGTAGGGATCTTAGAGTACCTAGGATTCAAGGAAAAAATAAAAAGACCATTTTCATTTATCACGACACCGCAGGTTGGATATATTAAATCCGCGACCAACATTTGTATGAAATTATACCTTAGCTATCATCATCGAAACCCGTTGACATCTACTGGGAATCTAGAGGTACCTCTTTTACACGTCGACATGATTCCTATGCAAATCTTGTTAAACAATCTACCTACTGTTTACTGTTGAGTAAATTGTTTTTGTTTACGTACATATCTATATCTATACTAATATTCTAAAGAGGAAATATTTGATTGTTTGTTTGTTTGAATTGAATAGGCTCCGAAGCTACTGGACCAATTTTAAAAATTCTTTCACCATTAGAATCCTTAATTTTCCGTGATGAACATAGGCTATATAATATTTTCTAAAAAGTTAGGGATCCGCATGAAAACTATGAGACCCATCGTGTTAGAGTGTATAATTTCTGATATTTTTGTGTCTGATACCCGTGCGAAGCCGGGGCGGACCGCTAGTATTTTATAAAATTTTACTAAATGTCCCAAACTCAATTACCTTAAATTCGACCGGTAACATCGCTAAAATATTCCGCAAATTGGAAACTAAGCATCGGATCTACAGAAAGTGGTTCTGGGCGCTGCGGGAAGGTTGGACTCCAACTATCAACACGCAGCTGCCATTACGGCATCCATTACGGACATGCATTAATTTAATCAATACTAATATTATAAAGATTTGATTGTTTGTTTGTTTGAATTGAATATGCTCCGAAACTACTGGACCGATTAGAAAAATTCTTTCACGGTTAGAATCCTAAATTTTCCGTGCTGAACATTGGCTCTAGAATATTTTTAAATTAGGGTTCTGCATGAAAAGTATTTTTTTTTGTTAAATACCCGTGCGAAGCCGGGGTGGACCGCTAGTAAGCAATAAAGAAAATTACAATTCTTGACGGAATTTTTATTTATAACCTCCAAAAATATATAACTTCATAAGGCTAAATGTAACGTGACCCTTACGCAATTCAGTGGTTCTATTATAAATTAGTCTATTACGGTGCAATTTCTAGAACATCGAAATGTTGCTTACTAATTAAGCTAAAACTGGTAGTACCACAGATAATATAGAGCGAACTAGCGGTACCTATCAGATAGGTGGTAATCGAGCGTGTAATGTGCAAATTGTATTTGGATTGGGACAAGTTTGTTGCAGGTACATGGTAGAATATAGTTAGGTATCTGTTGCTACAGTATATAACTAAATAATGCTGGACAATCCGCACAGCATCGTCAAGCAATGAAGCTGTTAGGTATTGTTGCGATTAGAATGGGATAGCACCCTTTCGAATGGAAGCGCGGATGGACATTCATGAAACGAACCTACCTTCTCAGATAGATTCTGCCTGACGACCTGATACCTACTCTGAGGATATTTACGTTGAAAAGGTACTACACTCGAGAGCAATGAATCCGGGTCACTCAAAGAATCCAAAAAATCTCGGAAAGTAAGGATGCTAGGTTAATGCAATAAATTGTTCTCCGACGAATCAAAATTTATGCTCTACAAGCACGATGGAAGACACAGAGTGTATAGAAGACCAGGGGAAAGATTCAAGCAAGCATGCATCGAAGAAAAAGTAGCCTACGGTGGTGGGTCTGTACTTGTGTGGGCCGGAATTTCCTCTGAAAGTCGCACAGAGCTGGTGATCATAGAAAACGGCTCTTTAACTAGCGGAAGAAATCCTCAACGAACACGTTGGTCCATTTATGGTCAATTTGGGTGAGGATGCTATATTTATGCATGACAATGCCCGACCTCATACAGGTAGGATTGTGAATGACTACCTTCAAGAGATGAACATTACTTGTATGGAGTGGCCAGCGCGCAGCCCGGATATCAACCCGATCGAGCATGCTTGGGACGAGCTAGGGAGATGCGTAAAGCAACGAAACCCTCCCCCAATCACGCTTCCTGAGCTCAAAATTGCTCTCACAGAGGAATGGGAGAATATTCCCCAAAATCGTATAAGGAACTTTGTGTACAGCATGCCAAACCGCGTAAACGCAGTAATGGAAGCACGAGGAGGTAATACGAAGTATTGAAATTCAAGAAAATCGTCATAAAGTTCAAAAATTTCATGTTTCCTATTTTTGTTTTAAGGAGAGATCAGCAGTTTTTTTTCTTTATGTAATTTTGTGTAAATAAATTGTATGGTGACTCATATTTTTTTAACTTTCATTTAAGGAGTATTAAATTGTCTATTAAATACAATTTATTGCATTAACCTAGCATTCTTACTTTCCGAGATTTTTTGGATTCTTTGAGTGACCCGGATTCATTGCTCTCGAGTGTATTTCGATTTAGCAGCTCTCGTTTTATCCTAGAAACGGGACGTAATATATCTAATTTGAAAAGGTTTCATCACATTCTAATCATGCGCCTATTGCGTTATATGCAATGTACCGCTGAATCTTTTCTTCTAAATATTTTTAGTTGTAATTATGGATTTTTTGCTTTTGTAAGAGTCCCTAAAGAAACAAATTAAAAGAGGTCCAGAAGAAGAACAGTAGCCTTTATGTTATTCACATCTCACTGCGATGGCCAATCCACCTCCCAAGCATTTATGGAAAAACCCTCGTTTTTTGGGAGATACTTTCAGCAATAAAACTGTTTGTGCTAATGAGGAAAGACAGGAAGATTTCCTTCCTATTTCAGGTAACATGGTTTAAGGATCAGAGACAACAAAACACTTATAAGCTCCAAAGACTTCTGTTTAACGGGAACTAATTATACAAGTTCTTGGGAGTTTCAAAGAACGAGTCGCAAAACTCCTATTATTTATTCTGTGGTTCAGGACAAATTGTTTCCCGAGTTCTGAAACCTGTAGGTACCTATACCTAGTACTTACAACCTCTGAACACCCGCAAACCGAACTCGCTAAAGCGTTTCGAACAATTAATATTGAAATATTTAATTTGTAGGAACGCGTGACACTTCCCAACTTTGTTCGGGAGTATTTTGTTGGAAATTCATAGGAAGACACATTTCGCAAATTACTTGCTTAAGTATCCTCTTAGGTACCTGTTTTGCACGTGTGAGAATGGTTATCGAGAATTGTTTCAGAGGATACATTATATCGAAGTAATACAACATCTTTTCATTATTTTGCTAGCTTTCTTTATGGAGGCTTATACATTTTAGTATTCCAAATCATGGAGGCCGCTCAGCCCGCTGTGCCCATAATACCCAATAGTGGACGTTTTTGAGCTGATATGATGGTGATGATAAGCCGAGGTAAAAAATTTAGATTCAGATCACATATTCAATAAAGATTTCGATACGTTATTTCTAAAGGCTTACAAAATAAGCACTTAGACAATTCTTAATTCTTTATTGCACGATAAACTAAACAAAAAAAAATCATTTAGATATAAAATAATGGCATTAAGCGAGTTTAACCCTAAAAAGAGTTCTCTTCCAGAAAACCTTATTGGGAGAGAGAGATAAAGTTATGAACGTGTTTAATACGTACATATTTTATACTACTACATAATATAAAAGACAAATCTAATTTCATACAGTAAAACATTATGAAATAAGACATTTATAACCCTGTTCATCTTCTCTTCACTTAAATTTTTTGTCCAAGAAGAAGTGAAAGAGAGAGAGAGTACTAGCACATTCTTTTCTGACTTCAACTGTCCACTAGTGGAAGAAGTGAAACCGAGAGTACTAGTACATTCTTTTCTGACTTGAACTGTTCTTTTCTTGAATTTCTAAAGGTAGTTAAGCCACTCTGTTTTTTAACACAAGATCTTTAAAGTCGATAAAATAAACGAAACAAAGCCAACTTCATTATCACAGATAGACCTACAAATGCACAGTTCTGAGAGTAATAAGAATCTTATTTCAAGGAATTTACGACTTTAGCACAATGGCATTAAGACAAAGGTCCTGAATATTGCAAGGTTAAGGTAAATAAGATTGTATTGTTCGTTTGAAGATAGGCTGCTGTTCTTTTTTATTGGGTTGGCTTTGAGAGCTCTAAATGTTCTGGGAGTGGCGAAACTCACGACTGTTTTTCTTAAGGTTTTTCTTATTTTTGTGAGTGGTGTAGGTGTAACGCGCTTACATGGTGATGATCCAGAGGTTATATTTTAAAAATATCAATAAATAAATAATAAATAATTCCGGACAAAAAGTATTTATTATATTTGGAATACTAATGTATATATTTTTGAACTGTTTGACGGAATTCATAAAATAATATTAATTTAAGCTTTCTAGGATATTCTCTTAATATTATTCTGTGTCATTAAGCTTCTGGTTTTCCAATAAATAAATAAAAAAAAAAAAACATAATTTTGTAAGTATTTTCTCATTGGTAATCTTTCGATTCACCGCCACGCGTGGTATAGTATTAGCCCACAATTGGACGTCCTTCTGAAAAGTGGTTGGTGTGACTATGGTATTATTATATATTATTATTATATTGGTATGACTGACTATGCCACGATTTGACCACCACCCATCACGAATAATAAACAGTTATTATGTCAATTTCTAGGGATACGTCCAGCAGACAAATAATACATATAATAAATAAATAATGCTGGGCAAAACTATAGGAAGCTAGGTTCAGAAGAGCTTGTGTACTAGATGGCTGATGTACTTAATACAATTTATTACATTGATGGATATTTTTAATTATACATAGGAAACGGCCAGCACTAATTAATATCTGCAGATCGTACAAGCATTTGTCCAAAGGTGAGAGTCAAACTCGCAACCACCTGCATCGCAGGCTGACCTTCGCCCACCACGCCACAGAGGTTGTCATATCGGCTGTAGCTGATGTAGGTTATTCATCTAAACTATCATTTCATCGTGTAAAATCGATACTAAGTAACGACATGACCTGCCACTTATCACCGAAATTGATTGACAACATTGACAAGCATGGAGGCCTTGACTCGCCTCTTGTGTGACAAAGTACAGTTATTAAACGTTCTCTGTTAAGGCGCTACCACGACTCAAATCAGCGCCGCAACTTATTTTATCTTATTCTATACAAAGGAAATTTTAAAATGTTTACTGAGCGATTCGTGTTACCTTTTAAAAGATTTTGTTATGCCTCTGTAAATTGTATAACTTTGTATATGTACTTGAGGAATGGTGTAAAATCGTATGTCTGCGTAAAGCATATAAAATAAAACTATTACAGAGGCATCAACGACTTTGCTGGTCTGATTATGAGGGTGGCTTGAGGAATTCCGATATATTTTTTAAAAAACAAACGTTTCTGCTAATTTGCGGAGTTCGCACCCCGCGTTTAACCGGCGCTCCGTGAATATGAGAATTCGGCACATAAGTAGTAGAACAAGGCTTACCAGAAACTGCCCAATGAAGGTGGCGCATGGCGGCCAGCGCTGATTTTGATCGGGGAAACGCCTTAACTACGTTCGGGCTGTTTGGTGTCTAGTTTCAGGTTCTCATACTTGTAGGCAGTTTTAGATATGCAAGGTTAATAAGTAATTATACTAAGTCCAGCATGGGAAATTAAATATGTAGGATAAGACATTAATCTTATTGAATTTTGACGGATTTTTATGTTTGACAACTTATCAATATTCCAATTCCAGTATAAATAAGATCGAAGGTTGATTGAGGTTGCATATATAATCCTGCGGAAAAAGTTATTAAGATCTTTACTTGATTAGTACCACGTCAGTGCAGGGGCACGGATGTTGAGCTATACTTACAAATGCGTTTTAATTAATATCTCCAAAACTAACAATGATATTGAGTTATAATTTTCAGATTAGCCGGAGAGATACCTTATTTATATAGTAATACTTAATAACATTTTGCGCACGAATGCTCTTTCACCATGAAATCTGAATAAAGTAGATTTTCATTCTGAAAGTTTTATGTTCAAAAATCGCGACGTGATTAAATCGGACTGGCTCTTGAATACCCCGAATATTTAGAAGATTTTTAAATATCAAGTTCAAGCGAGTAGATTCTATGAAACTTTAGTGAAAAGTACTTAGTTAAACAATTAAAAAAAAACTATTAATAGGGGCCATTGTATAAACCGTCACTCGTTAGGAGTTGCCTCTAGATACGATAAAAAATATTTTTAGGTTTTCTAGTTTTTTCTGCGTTCTAAATTATACTACGTTATGGATAAAACAAAAGCGGGTAAAACAAAAGTAATTTGCTACAAATCGTAAACCTTTTCTATTAACTTATGAAAAAACATAACTTCGCTTGATTGGTATTTTCGGAGCATTCGGGATGAGATTTTGGGGTAAAATTATTATTTACCCATTTGTTCTAAAAAACAAATTAAGTTGGTTTTATCATGGGTTCATAGAAAATGGTTTTAGATAATGCTGCAAGCTACTATTCTGTTGTTTTATTACTTAAAAAAAATTCAAAAATGTGAATCAAAATAACATTTGTATCTCTTGCCAATAGGTACGGAACATCACTCTCAACACATCTAAAATAAACAGACCTGCCCCAGTAAGTACAGAAAATCTGTATAAATGAATACCTTATACAAATTTTAATGATGTCGCGCCGAGTTCATTACGAATATTGAGGTCAAAATTTCATTTTTAATGTAGTAGGTACGAAGGGCTCAAATGAAGCAAACGAGCTTAGCATTCTAATGTTTTACTCCGCCTTGCCATAATCTCATCTGGGGCAATATAAATCGTGGCTCGCCCCCTTGCCCCCGTCCCTAATAACCTAATGCCGTTTTTACATTCCCCTCATCAAATAAAGAGACGGTCCCAAAATGTACGAGGCAGCAATTTTTCTAAGTATCTCTCTATAGAGGAAAATCTTGTATTATTTTCTCGGAAATCATCTTTCCTTCATTCCTAACAAAGGCATGGTAAAATTGTGGAACAATAAACCGAAGTCTTTGTACGGGACAATAATGTACTGGCTATTTCGTTAAATCTCTAAGTGGGTATTTAGGTAGACAATTAAGCAAAACACGTCTTTGATATTATATGGACTTATCTGATGGAAGTCAATATATTTTATTTCAGCAGTTAATCTACCTGACTGGCTTCGAACTGAAGTTTAGCGAGATTATAGAGAGCAAATTGTGGCTTAGATAATTAGATTCAAGAAATAAAATAATTGTATTTATGTAAACAACAATTTTATCCTAGATACACGTTAATAGGTTATTTTTGTGCGTAGCAGAATTCGTGGTAAATACGGGCTTCACTCAGTACAGCTATCGATGCTCACTGTGGTGTATCTTGCGCTGGCTTTAAGAAAGGGCCAAAGGCATATTGGTCAACTTATGTAGTACCTAGCGATTACAATAGGCCTTATCGGCCTCAGCAATACGAAAGCCACCAAACGCGAATAAAAAAAATATTATTACTTTTAGCTTGTCTCTTTTTAGGTCTTTTTAGGTCCTCTCTTTTATGCATGTCTGTTTGTAATATCCTCTTTTTTGTAAAATCAGTGCTCAGGTTGTCACCATCTCATCGGTAGTTAGTTCGAATTAAGAGAAAATGAGGTTTCCTCCCGGATATACCAGAACGATTTACCTAACCACCCACTAATTGCTAGCCTGCTTTCTCTGTACGTAACTGTTTGAGAAGAAGGTACCTATTGGCAACCAGTGATTACCTATAGGTATCCGTAACGCATTGGAGTAGTTTGAGGCACATTTACACGAGGGGCACCCTCACGCGACTGCACGCCAGCAAATTAATGGTTACGTGTCATAAATTACCAATTACCATCTCGGTGGCAATTTGTTGGGTGTAACGTATACCCAGTAATAACTAGGAGTGAGCACGGTACATTTTTAAATATGTAGATTTAAAGGCAGGTTGCCGAAATGCCCAGGTAAAACACACTTTCGCCGTTGTTAGAAATTAAATTAAATTACCACTTAACGCATGAATTCGTATTTATCAGCAATTATTGTGCAAATAATCTTTTAATTATATTTTATCGATGATAGAAAGCTAAACCTTTTCATATTGATTATATTTTACCGCTAACTAATAAAGTTATTCCATCTCGAGGTACTCTTTACGAAAGTCCATCGAAGTCTTCATAAATCATAATCAATTTTCAGAGACCTCTTCATAAATGCTGCGCAGTATTTCAGCATTCAATGAGCAGTCCATTACAGATTCTATCTCCGTTCGAGCCGTCACTGTGTCCATTTTTAATGAGAAGACAGGTATTAGAGCTCGGCCTGTGATGACAGTGGTGCCACACCAAGAAGTTCACGGCAATAATTCTAAATTCAACATCGTTTAGCGTGGCAGGCTGGGCAGGAAATACTTTAAATAGATTTGAGGTTAAATAGGGTATGGTAAAACAATAGCGTGAGCCCAGGTTTGGCACATATTTGCGCTCTAAAGTACCTACGGTAAACTATAGCGATTCTGACTCCAATCCCATTGTTTGGCCATTGTGTGTAAATCAGTATATAAATAGTATACAATATAAACAAAAAAAGGGGAAATATGGGGAAAAGTACATATTTAGTAAATTTCATATTGTAAAGTCTTGCTTGATAAGATGCCTTAAATTATCTATGTCCCTTACATATCAGCCTATAATAGTCCACTGCTGGAAATAGGCCTCTCCTAATGAGCGCCATAAATGGCATTATTTATGTTCTCAGAAGGCGCTGCTGCCCGCTCGCCGGTGTGCCTCCCTTAGTCGCCTCTTACGACACCCACGGAAAGAAGGGTGGTGGTGAAATTCTGTGTCGCTTAGAAATTCACTATAGAAAAAAAATCACCAGAAAAAAACTTATCCACAAAATAAATATAAATAATCAGCAGTAGCGCTATTTTATGAGGAGGTATCCATGGCCTCGGTTAGAACAGGTGTGTGGGGTGTGGGTGCGGCGACCTCCAAGAGCAAAAACTTGACACTTCTAAACCAGCTCTATGACAGTTACGTCTAGGTACCAATTCCGTGTGCTTGAGGATATTACGAGTTCACTAGACCGAGGCGTTAGCACGTAGTAGTACCAGTTAGGAACGTTCTGTTGGACTTTCCAGTAATTGTGTAATGTTGGCTAGGAAGAAGCGTCTAGCTTAGCTTTATACATTATATCGCCTGCAGCGGGAGCGTTCGCCTGTATAATGTTTGTAGATAGATAGATAAAGATTTTTTTTGCTGCTGCAACACACGGTACTAAATATCTAAGCTAAATATAAATATTCGATAAAACAATAAAACAGATAACATAATAATTTAATTATAATATTGGCTTAAGACCAAACGAAAATAGAGCTAGAACAATAACGTTATTTTAAACTTCTATGAATCTTCTCTTCTAAGTAATTTATTAATTCTTAATTCTAGCTTGAACATTGAAATAATATTTGGACTAAACATTATTTGACCACAATAATTTGACGGAGTGGAGAGAATTGAGCGAATTCTCTCCACTCCGTCAAATTATTGTGGTCCTTATTATGAAATCTTGCTCAGTCAGTCAGTAACGTTTTTCTATGCATTCGCGTTAATGCGTAGAATAATGGATCTAGATCTATGCATTAATAACGTGTAATTAAAGATATAGTAAGTTATAGATATAGTAAGTTATAGATATAGTAAGTTATAGATCTGTACCTTACCGACGAACTCCCGGTTATAACAGTATTTCAAAACACCTACTATTTTTACTTCCACTGATAACATTATGATGTCATTGTCGAGGTAAATTAATCACTAAATTAATTTTATGATGTCTTTCCTCACATCGTATTGTAGTGCAAAAACATTATCAAGACAGCAAGGACGGTATTTAGAAATTCTAACAAAAGAAAAACTTGAAGTTTCTAACGTTGACAAAGAATAGTGAAATAGCATTCAGCTTGCCACTTCTGTAACTAATGGAACTGCAAGAAAAGTATATTCATCAAATTAATGTTCTATAGAATAGGACGCTATCTAAGATGTCTATTAGTAAAGCCAAGTTACCGACCTGATATTACCTTACAAATGCCTTAACTTAGTAAGTAAAATGCGATTTATCATTCACTTAATCATAACTTAGCGTTACGAAACGCCTGTGGCTTCAGAAATCTTATTTGAAACTTCAAAGACGTTGAAAAATAACAGCTATTCGTTTCACTAAATTATTTAAGAAATGTTGAGATTGAATGTAATATTGAAGATTACATCCGATGAACTGGCACCGAGATTCACGGGGCCACACCACACCGTGTACCTTATAAGCACTCAACATCTTTCATCGTAAGATGGTGCAAAGAAGTTTTTGTATTGTTGACCAAACTTAGTTGCGGTTTTGTTTGCCTCCTTAGGGACCCTGAAACATTCCTTAATAAATAAACTCCAACTGCATAAAAGCTCAACTTTGTAATTCTTCATTGATATCTGATAAAGTAGGCCTTTTTATTAAATATCGATGTAGAGGTATAACAAAAATTTTATTTCGTAGTATATCAGTCGTCTAGTACCCATAACACTAGTTCTGCGTAGCTTGGGGCTATATGATGCTGTGTGGATGATCCAGCATTGATTTATTTTTCATTAAACATCAGCTATATAAGATTTTCTGACGCGATATTTCGTAGCCAATTCACTGGACGTTCCCTAGTTCGCCAATTCAATTTGACTCAAAAACTAAAGTAATCAAAGAGAATCCTTGATTACATTTAGCAAAAAGCTGACACGAAAAACCACAACTCGGAGCCGGAGAACTTCGTTCTAATTGAGAATTTTTCACACAAGTACCTACTTATTAAAGTTGAGCAAACTGGGAACTGGAAAAACAGGAAATCTAGCTGGCAAAGGAGCTCCTAATGGAAGAGGTCGAATTGGACTTGGGGCATAATACCTACTGCATCTTAGAATTTGAGTTCAATCATTGCCCTTTGGACTTCGAATTTAATTTAATTACACGCGTAGGTTTCTATTAAAAATAAATTTACAGCGTGAAGTGAGTTTTTTTAAGTTGCTCGATTTCTCAGTATTTTACTGTCAATTGCTATTATTAATATTTTTCTTGCTTTAGTATCCAAAAAACAAGCTCTGCTTAGTTTGGGGCTTTATGAGGCTGTGTGAATTGCCTAGCTCAGCATTATTTATGTTTTTAATTATTTATGGGGTGTTTTCTTATGAAAGACAATAACAGAACTTTTGGAAAAACTTACTGGCGCATGGCGTCTTCGTCGGTTCCGAACCCACCTCCGTGGCTCCATGGAGACCTTGCTTTAGGTATGTTCTTTTCAGATAAAAGTTCTATAAATGGCCTTAATTTGCAAAGAAGCCTCCGTTACGATTACAAATCGCTTATCAAAGCATTTCAGAGTTTTCGCTTGGATATTGGAAAAGTTTGAGTGCTATCGGTAAAATCGATTTGGTATCAGTCACAACTTTGGTGAGTTTTCAACGATTTCAACTATCGCAATTTAAAATTACATCGGAAGTAATGTTCGCTAGATTATGTAATTTTATAGGGTGAAATGAAACAAAGCTTTGTCGTAACATGGCCATAGCCTCGAGTCTCAGCTTTGTGTTTGCCATTTTCGTACTTACCTTTCTATTATCGCATTGTGATGTAGACAAGGGGTTATAAAAGCAAAGGAGTATTGGTGAAAAATATCTTGCAGAAGCTCGGAACAGTTATTTTGCTTTCAGTTATCATTTCATCGTAATTTTGTCAATAGGGTCATTGGAATTCTGAGAGAACTTTTTTATGGTATCTTTTTAGTTTGTTCTCTGGGCGTCTGAATTTTACTATGCGTTGTAGAAATTTGTGTTGTAGTGATTTCCTCGCTAATTTCTTGATGCCTTAGTTAGGTATCAGTTTTTGTTATGATTTCATTCATAATTTTTTTTTATCGTAAGGTATCAGTTTTTTATAAGGATTTTATTTCTTGATATACCTATTTGTTGACCTAAATATCTTGATTGCTAGATCAGAGTGTAGCATAGATCTTTGAATGAAGATATAATTGCCAACATACTCGTACCAAATTGCTAGCACTATTAGTATGTACTAAACAGCCGAACAATGCATTCCAGTTTTTCAGTTCATTATTTTACCGGCTTCGCATATCCTGGGGACTCTACAAGAAGAGACAGCAATAACCAGATTGACTATGCACAAGGACAGTATTCTCGATCAATGGAACTTTCGATTAAATTACGTCTTTTAAGATGAATACATCTAAGAATACTGGATACGTAGGTTATAAAAATATGTTAGACCTTAATGATTTACGATCCAATGATTGACGACTTCTGTAGTGCGGCGGGTGAAGGACCTTCTGTAACGAAGGAGTGACGCAGGATAAGATGAACAGTTGACACTTTTTAGTCTAGGTTATCAGCCCTGCTTGATTTTAGAGCGCTCTACTCGCGTCTGCATCGCTACAAAAACAAGCCGTGGGCGAGCGCTCTTAAACATAGCCGTATGATGTCATAACAGCTTAAAAAAAATGTAAATCGAATATAACATTTATTTTGTTTTTTGTGATTATTTAATTACGTTTTACGACTTCTTTTTTCCTAAGCTATCTCAATAATTCTTCTTATTAAATTCTCAGATTATTTCGTGTCGACAAAATACCTTATTTAGCAGAACATAAGAAACTAGCTTAATTCAAAGGATTCTTCAATTCAAATACTCGAGACAAGTTAAAAAGAAACTTTCAATTTGTGGAGGCTCAAGCACTATTCATCAAATCTCGCAAAGGCCTCGTATTTCGTTTTAAATTAATCAAATCAAATTAGTACTTTATCATAAAAATAAGAAAATATAACTAGTATATAATAATATAGTAGTATTTACAATTAAAATAATTGAGCTCAACTGATACCAGTCTCAAGCTTCCCAAAGAAGCGGACTGCATCAAACAATCAAATCTTTCTTCTTTATAATATTATAAAACATCCATAACAACCGAAATATATTTGTTTAAGATCATAACTACTACAAAAAACTAACTTTTCCTGAGTCGAGAATAGAATCTCCTACGTCACACCTTTGCCCTCTGTGTTACCGAAGCCGTCATACCTCTTCGGACGGGTCGGAGGCGTGTCTCACCGACCCCTTTCTCTACTGTACGATCCAAATGCTGTTGCTCTGAGATACTCACCACCTCTATAGATATTTGTTTCAACATAAATACTTTACGTGCTCTTTGGAAAATAGACTGGCTTCGTCTCTAAAGTTACGTTAAAAACACTCTCAACCCCCGTTTCAATTAGTAGGGGCGGATTTTCGTAAAATATTAAGTACCTTAATACCTATAAACCTCTTACGTGCCAAAGTTTATAGGCTTTGGTGTTTCAGGAGTAAATAGATTGAGTGAGAGTTTGGTTGGTATATTTAACTATTCCGTATATTAGGCACCTGCTTTGGTACATAATTACTATCCTTGTGTACCGACTATAAAGTAAGTTATTTCTGTTTTGTGACATATACTTTTATTTTTGCGTGATTATTAAGCACTATATTGTAGGTAGTTTAAAATTACGTGGGTGAAATGTCTTCGCCAAAACCATACCTATGCACCAAATAAATGGGTAAAAAGACTCTGTTCCTTGGTCTGTCTTTAGCTTGTCAAAACTGGCCGAATACATTTTATTGAAAGGGGATGGTGAAGAACATCGTCTGTTGTTTTGGGTACTTCATTCTGTGAATATTCTGGGATCATCAAAAATTAGGATCATTATATTCCGATAGACCTTAGAACTTACTAACCTACTGTTATTAGTTTTCTTTATATTTGGATCACTCGAGCTACCTGTAGTTTGTTTGAGCTCAAATGTTTCTATTGTAAATACTAGTTCTAATTTGGTTATTTGATTGTCATTTTCTTTGTTAAAAAAATGTTTTATGCTAAAAGAAATAAAAATAAAAAAGTTATCATTACTTCAATTCCCTACCTACGGTTATACCATGAAAAATCCTTGTTGACAATAAAGCTAGGCGAAAAGCAGACTCTTCTTTGAAAAACGTCTTGTTTGTTGGTTTTTTGAAAAACCTTTTACCCTTGGAATTTTCATATAGATAAATTCTTAGAACCTATTACAAAAGGAACTCAGGGTCTTAAGAATACGAGTGTGTCCCTAACATGAAAATACTTTTTCCACACTTGTTAAGGTATTAATATATATTTAATACCAAAGGATTTAGAAGAAGGTAATTTTTACCATTCATCACGCGTGACAAAAGTTATTTAATATAAAGCACAGTGTATATTAGGAGGTGGACAGAAATTGATGGTTTCTTTAACAACAGGGCAATTTGAGATATAGGGAAAAAGGTTATGGCCTTTTTTATTGCAATTCTCTCAAAAGCTGTTTACACGCATGTCTATCAAAGTAACTGCGCTAGTTAAATCCAAGAGCCCACAATCTACGGAATGATTATAAAAATAAAAAAAATTAAAAATTAAATAAAAAATTGTTTACTCCATTAAAGTACATAACACTTATTTAGGGCTCTCATTACCAATGTAAGCTATTATAAAAATAGCTTGTGGTTTGGTAGTGAGTGCTTCCCCTTACAATCATGACTGTTTATTATAATCATTTCGGCAAGATCATCTTTATGTATTTATTAGGAGCATTATGGATTACGATGAAAAAGAAAACGTCACGACACAAAAAATAAAAATAACATTAGGCATCAGAGTAACACCAATCAATCAGATTTCAACACACCAAATTATTCAGCGAATGAGGTCTTATAAAATATTAAACAAAATATCTTAGAATAGTCCCAATCAATGGCGTCTACACACACCGAATGAGTGTTAGCATGTAGGCAGCCGAAAGTAAAGCGGCGACCCCGACTTTATATAAATAAATTCACATTTATTTACTCACATTTGTTAAGCCCCACGCGGGTTTCGCATATTTATTTATCTCAACATCATCTTAACCCTCTATTATACTGCAGTCGAGCTAGCGTGATCGATCTTAATTTAATTCTAGATTCCAAGACAAAGCACGCTGTGACTAACAGACAAACAAATCATTATTTGATCTGAGATTATATTGGAATCTTCGTCAAAGCAATACAGCTCGGCGTTTAGTCTGGTATAATGCGGGTTTTCTTAAGTGCCTGGTTATTTAATACATTCATTCAATACCATTAAGGCGCATACAGTAGCTGATTGCTCCTCTTTGGAGGCTTTCTCCTCCTAGAGTAGTCAATTTTATGGGCTGAAAAAAATATATGTTATACATTGACCTTTTATCTGTAAAGTGAACGTACAAAAATGTTCTACGTGCTCGTTTACCTGGTGAAAAAAAATCACAAAGTGGAGCTGTTTCTGACTGAAAAAGTGTATCTACTTCTAAACTACTTAGAATTTTATACTTTTTTTTTCACCATCATGTCGGCAAAGACTTTATCTTCAAACTGAACGTATGATTTTGTGATACGACGGTTTTTCACATAGAAAATCATTATTTAAAATTTTTGCGTATGATTAGTGGGCGGTAACCTTTGAAGGTAGTCTGCGCGGGCGACGGGCGGCAGTGAAACCCTGACTGTCGTACGGGGAGGTTGTGTTCGTCTGCCTCGCGCTCTAGGTGAGCGCGAGGCGTACTTTTGCTTTTTTACTATAATGCTATATTTTTTACTATGATGCACATAGACGCTTTATTTATTATTCAAAGTTATCCGCGCATGGACGCTTTATTTGGTGTAAGACAGTTTGTAAAATATTGAAAATTCCGAAGATCAGTAAGCTGAAGAAAGCCAGAGCTCTGAAAGCTCGTTATTTTAGAAAATTTATGCTATTGTAACTACCTATTAGCAATCTTATGTAGATTTTACATATTTGTATATTTATTTTAGGAGATCGGGTAGGTACTAAACTAGGTAGGAACAAATGAACGACAATGTAAGTAAATACTCCTTAGACCTACCCATTTATTTGTTTTATTACTAATCTTACATTATTATTTATTTATAGATTTACAGTGACCGGACAAGTTGAAACTGGAGTGAAAATGTTTTATTGTATTGTGGTAGCTAATATTAGGTAGGTAGCTATGATGTATTATGCGACGAAATAAAATATGTACGTACGGCATTCTTCCTAACGCGGTTCATGATCGTCTTCAGAATTCTAGTATGGCTGCAACAGTTCTATGACTCTCCGAAGTGAAGCACTAGGTAGGTACACCCCCACCTTACTTACTGTTATGAAATGGGAATGGGATTCAAAATGTAAAGGAGACTGGGTAAAAATGGTACCTACATAGCCTTTTTTCATCTCCTAGAGCTCGGATATTTTTAAACTTACGAGATCTGAAATCATAATTACTATTTTAACGGGTAGGTATTTATCGCGTTTTTACGGGTATTTTTTATTTACGAGTACATTTACGGGTTTTCTTCGCGACGGCCACCCTTTGTACTTGTACATAATTATCTAGAATTCTAGATAAACAAGTACGACAATTGCGAGTGTAACTCGCGCGCCGAGGGTTTTGAACTTTTGTCGTTTAGGTTGTTACGTTTATTGACGACCTCTTGGCGCGGTGGGCTTACAACGCAAGAGGTTGCGGTTACTACAGAGATTAGTGGGTAGGTAAATGCGTTGGTACCTACATTTTTTTTTAAATTTTTTTTATGTTTTTCTGTAAAATATAGATATACAATGTGTCTGGTCACCGGTGTCGGAGACTTTGGGGGGGGGGGGGGTGAAATACGGTAAATTTTATCGACAAATCGCTATTCCTATTTTTTTCTACCTCCATGACAAAATGGCAGCCATTTTGTTTTCTTTTGCCTCGAAGCACGGGTGCTTGTACTGATTTAGCTATAGCAACCCATGTAGAGGTCCTAGGAAGACGATAGAGGGCTTATTTGATAGCCAATAATGTGGACAATAAAGCAATGGTAACATTGTTTCCATTTCCATTTTAGAATTTTTGTTTTTGAACGTTAGTAAATACTGTGTGCTTCAAAATAAGTCTTGTATCTTAGCTATAAGTAAGATAGTTTAGAAGTTTATTCAAAAATTAAAAAAAAAATCTTGTTTTTGTTTTATAAATTATTTTTTCCTCTATTATAAAATGGAAATGGAAACAATGTTATCACTGCTGGTTTACCACGCCGCGCCGCGCGGCCATGAAGGATTTCTATTTATCTTTTGTGGCTTACGCGCGAAATCTATTTCATTTTCTTGGCTATGCGGCGCCGGCGGCGGGGGGCGCGCGGAAGGGTGCGGGCCGAAACCATAGCCCCGCCCAAATTGCTCAAGGTCATTCGCTCCTGTATGCGCCTTAACTACATCGTGGAGATCTTTAGTATCTTAAGATGTAACTAAGCGTTATTACTTATTTTATTTGAAATTTTTATTGCATAAGTAGTTTTCCAAAAAAATAATATAATTACTATTTAAAAAGGTGTTATCTACTAGATATGCTACTCAGAGAAACGTATTTGATTACAACTTTCACTCTTAATATTTTTCTCTTTTTCTAATTGAATAAGAGATTACATGACCTGGGCGGATTTATATGTATTAAATATTAGCAATAAGTAAATTTTAGTAACTATATAATAAGGTCAAAACTTATTATAATATACACCACTACAGTTTAATTACCAGAAAAAAAAAAACTGGGATATCTGTAGCAGTTACTGAATCCATATTTGAAATAAAAAATATTAAAAATTAAATCAAAGATTTGTCCACATATCGCTAAAAATACAGACAACATAAACCGGCATACTAACTATTAAACACTTACTATTCTGTGGTAGGCGTAGCGTAATTTCGCGGTTACAACTATTCATTCATTAAATTTTAGCAAACTCGCGTCGAAGCTCAACCTGCTGACCACCGGACCCTACCCCTCCCCCCGCTTCCCCACCCGCACCGCACGCGCCGCGCGCCGCGCGCCCGCCTCATGGTACGGGCGCACTTGTTGCGTAATTATCGTTTCGCATATCATTACAATGGCTTATCAATTTACGTCGCGAGAGTACACATTAATGGTTCGCGCGTATTTTTTAAGTGGTGAAAATGTGAGTGCCGCTTTGCGAATGTACAGGGAGCTGTACCCAAATGCTCGTCAACCAAATTATTCAACCATGCTGAGAGCATACCAATCTCTCTTAGATCATGGTACGTTTACACCGTCGACTTCAGGACGTGGAAGACCGGCGTACCCGCAAAACTTACACGATGCAGTTCTTGAGTACTTCGAAGAGGACCCGCGTAGAAGTACTAATGACGCCGCACGCCGTTTTGGTGTCAGCCAATACTTCGCGTGGAAGCTCGTGAGCTCAGCTGGTAGACAGACACAGACAGAGTAGGTAGGTAGTCGGTGGCGCGGGCGGCGCGCGCGTCTATACAATGTACTATGTCCATAATTTCGAAAAAACTTTAACATGATGTAACTTTCTTATTAAAAGTAAAACATAAAAACTAACTTCACATTTACAATGGTAGCCCTCATTTACAGCAGCTAATTTTTTTTTTCTGGTAATTAAACTGTAGTGGTGTATAACCTACACACATTAAATAACCAAATTCGAACTAGTTTAAACAATTGAGCTAACTGCAGACTGTCGGAAGTCGGAAGCGTCCGCCGATGCTGATGCTGGCTGCATTGCCTTGCTGTATGGTAATGATGAATCAGCATTGCCATACAGCAAGGCAATGCAGCCAGCATCAGCATCGCATCAGATGCGCGCCATATACTGACCAGCTCTCTGGTCATCGGGTCAACCAGACCTATATACCTATACTAGTATTATGTTATTTGTGCTTATTAGTGTGTATAGCGTTATGCAAACGAGCATTCCCGAATGTAACAGATCATCCGCCGCTGTCTGTGCGGTCATCATCCGTTCGTTCACATTTGCGGCAGACATGGCGATATATGAGAACATTATCTGCATCCAGTTTTGCGAAGAAATGTCTCATGCGAAAAACACTTTCATATAACACCGGAGCATAGACGTGAGAATTTTTATCAGGAATTATTTGACAGTGTGCCGTGGTTTGCCGTCGTGGATTTGTTCTAAAATTTTAAAATACAGGCTCAAAGCCTGTATTGTTTTGTTTTTTTATTTTTTTTAAGGCTAAATCTATTACCGGTACTCAACAGAATACAATGATTACAACTAGTGTTTACACTTATTGTATCTAATAATCTAAATCGTCACCAGAACGCAGAGTGACCAGAATGTTGGCAGCATTACCAAGTTGGATGGCGATGCTAATTTGTTGACCGAAATAAAAGCCAGCACTTCGATCACTTCTGTACTTTATAAGTACTTTTTTAAAGACCATGCCATTGGGTTACTTAGGTATGGTTCAAGAAGCAGGAAACACTATGCAACACTGATGACCATCCTGAAAACGCATTTTGGATCTTGGAGTTAAGTTAACACATCAAAGTTGAAGCAAAACATTGTTGGATGCCTACATATAAACTGTTGAATAAAATGAAATGTTGAACCTATGTTTTGGCGTGTAGACACCATGGATAGGTAAAGTTATCAAATGCTGGAAGCTGTAACTAAGTAGGTACTCGTATAGTATATAAAATAGTAGAAAAGATATATGTAATATACTTTTATATGGTGAAAGGCTGAACCGCTTATTTTTGAGTGCCGTGGGAGTAGTACTATAGTTTAGCCTTAGTACTTTAAATTAGCTAACATCTAAGGCTGAGGCAATTGTACCTACATATTTTTTTCTCTTGTTAGTCACGTAAGTGCATCATCTTATTCATGAGAATTTTACTTGATCTCAACATTATGCTCCAGTAAATTGATCATACAAAACGAAAACTGAACGTGTGTTAAACAGGAATTTTATTTCGGAGTTGTAAAGGATTTCTTTTACGCGACGAAAAACTAAAAAAAAATTTACCGCTTGGCCTCGGCCTAAAACCACCTAAAACCAGCGTTTACTGATTTTTTTCTTTCTTGTGATTCTCGTGAACCTTGTCCCGGATACTGGTCGGGGAGCTCTAGTAACCCTCACAAATAAAACTGCGGAAAGCGAATATCGTCGGATCCCTGGTTGACAGTAGCCGTTTTCTCAACTCGTTATTTGCATGTCGTCGAGTGAAGTATCGCTTTTAGCGTCGACCATTTTATGTTGTAGGTAGGTACTCGCAGGAATAATCTGAGGTCAAGAAGAAAGTACAAATGTGTAAATCTCTAATAATATTAGGTTAGGTCATGGTATTTAGTACCTACATTTATAATAATGTGTATTGAAATTTGTTAAATGTGTGGCAATACGCTGTAACGATCGACACTAGACAAACCTTATATGGTATAAAGTGCCGTAGAAATAGGAAAAGAATAAGTTTTTGATTAAGGCGCATACAGCACCTAAACTAGCGCCACCACCTACTTTATGTTATTATTCTGTATAACAAAGGAATTTTCAAAAATCCATCGTCCAGTTTAAGAGATACGAAAATAGATTTTGGTGGCCACCAAGGGCAACTTCGTATCTCTTCCTAAACTAAATAGAATAAAACTATTACAGAGGCATTAAAAAAAAGCTTATGATAGGTATCACAAACTGGACGATGGATTTTTGAAAATTCCTTTGCTAAACAGAATAATAACATAAAGTAGGTGGTGGCGTTAGTTTAGGTGCTGTATGCGCCTTACTCGATGTTTTGGCATAAGTGTCAAAAGTAGTGTTATTTATCTCGTATGTGAAAAGAGCGGAGAAGAAATAGCAATGCTTTAAGTAACCATTCTTTTTTGTAAGCGCCTATTTACTTTACCTTGTCAGTATGTGTGGAACAAATATTCCAACTGAATTTTAGCTTCACTAGGTACACAAAACAAAGCAAGAGCTCATCGGAGTTTGTGAACAAACCGGAATATTACTAAAATTACTTCTATAAAGGCATTAAACTGGTATCAAAACCCATCATGAGTTTGTGTAAGCCTTTTGCGGCTCGCAGCTTAGTAAGTTTTCATCAGCATAATGTCCGATATGGGCGGACGGAACTCACGTCCGGTGAAACATCCGGTACGAGTAAGGGTACGAGCCTCTTAAGAGCTGGGATTATAGCCCTTGTGGCTTCAAGGTGGCTAATAATATAGGACCTCTGTGGACCTTTATGTCTACGGTCACATAAAAAATCTTGAAGCGAAGAGAAAATCAAAAATACCTTATGTCTCGACGTCTGTGGTACGGTGGGCGAAAGTCCGTATGCGACGCAGGAGTTTGTAAGTTTCGGACAATAATTGTTTGTACGATCTGCAGCTATTTGTTAGAGGTGTTAAGGTCATTTTAATGCAGAATAAAAATTACCTATCCTTATACTATTGTATGTAAAAAGCTTTGCTTAGCGAAGCTTTGCTTAAACGATGCTGTGTGGTTTGTCCAGCATTATTTATTTATACTTATTGGAACAAGTTAGAATTTTGAACGGGGTAGTAGTTACCTTAACCGTTAACGCTAAATGCAAATGGAAGTTGCCCCATACCCATCCTTTTAAGAAAAAAATATCATCTCCCTTCACAGGTTTTCAAAAAAGTATAACAATATAGATTACGAAAAAATCAAATATTTTCATAACAAAATTTTTTTTCCTGTTTCTTGTACCTACTAAAAAGTTGTTAACAACTAAGAATAGAGTACAAGAAAACTGAGAAAACGCAAAAAATGTTTTTATATTTTTTTGCGTTTTCTCAAAACCGTTAGCCTAGGGTTCAGTCATAGGTTTGGAAATCTGTAAAATAACAAAAAAAAGAAGGAGTTATAATATTGTACCTATGAATTTGAATTGGTTTTAATAACTTTTTAATTCATTCAATAAATTAATAGTCAATAATGATAAAATTTTATTATGCTCTAGGTTAACTGTTTTTATTTAGTTATAAATTTGAGGAATCTGCAGAATTAACAATTTTAAGTTGTTAAACAGACAATGAATGTTCATGTTATTGTCTTTGAACCATGAATAAAACAAGTATTTTTGGTCATTTAGGGTTCCGTTTCCAAAAGGTGAATACGGGATCCTATTCTAAGCCTCTGCTGTCTGTCCGTCCGCCCGTCAGCGGGCTGTATCTCATGAAACGTTACGAACGTGTATTTCTCTTACTGCTTTAATAAAAAATAAAAATAAAACATAACTAAAAGGTCCAACATCCATTACAATTATTGATAAACGATCGCCGAATTTAAGTAACGTCCAGCGCGGTCAATAATTTGATGGTTAACCGAGCCATTGTAGCATTCTATTTAAAAAAAAAAAATTAAGCCCTTTGCGAAATTATTAATAACAATAGTATGGAACCCTCCATGTGCGAACAGTCTCGCACTTGGCGGGTTTTATTGAGAACCGGTTTTGTAAGAGCCGTAACGGTTATAACATGATATCACTTTATTGGCATTCCGAATGAATACCAAATTCTTTGTTCAAAAAAGTTTTAATTTCCTAAAATTAGATCAACGTTGGTAATCAACCTTCCTGAACAAATATGCAAGCATTCCCACTCATTGTTTCCACTAAAGAAAATACGTGCGTTCCTTTGTAATTTTCTCAGCAGCTTATCTACCGCAGGAAATTCCTTTGAATTTGTTCTATTTAGGTAAGTACGGAAACGGCATTTCATTGCGGAAACACTCTGGAAAACCTCCAATACCTACCTCAAGTTGGAGTAAGCGCTAGCCTCATCACCTTACCCAATTCCCTATTCACTAAAAGCACTCCACTGTATAAACAAGTAGGTAGGCACAATAAATAAATCAGCGGTGACGTCAAGAGTTCAATTTGCGGGCCGAATCACGAATCCCAAAAAGATACACAAGGTAACAAATTGCCAATAAAAAGCTAACAAAATGCTCTGGGTAAGCATTTCGGTCAAAGCTGTAAATCCCGCGACCGGGACCGTAAATCCCGGGAAAAATATCGTAAGCTGTGTAATACAGTTGCGACAGCATCCCGGGGTCCCGCACTGATCCCTAGTTTGAATGTTAAATGCGCTTTAGTTGATCAATCTGGTAGTTAACAGACAAGAAAGAAAAAAAATAAAAAAAAATATTGTAACCATATTACGAGGTGAAAAATCATTTATTGAAAGCTTTTACTAATTTCATATAGTTAGTATATATAAACTTATATACTCGTAGCTATTCCCTCAAAATCTAGCTAGCCATCACTATAGGGCAGAGTGCCCAGAATGCTGGCAGCATTGCCACGTTGGATGGCGATGCTTATTCGATGACCGAAAAAAAGTCAGAGTTACACAATATACATCAAAAGGATTCGATACAAGTTGTTTTTACGAACAATAATTGAAACTAGAATGATGACTGACTATAGTTTTATCATACGTTCCTTTATGATAAAACTATAGTCAGTCATCATTCTAAGTTTGACTAACGGTCTTATAACATCTTTACTCAAGTATAGATCGATGACAGAGCAAGCTTTTAAAAAAGCCGGACCTTAGTAGGTATACTAAATTTGACAAGCTTATGCAAATTGTAAAGACACGATTTCTTACTAAACATTTGTAATGTTTTGCAATGAAAGTGTACTGTATTATGCCCTACTCTACTTAATATTATGTTTGTTTAACTTATGTAGTGACCTTAATCCTGACGCACAAAAGGAATTCACAGGTTAATAATTTTAAATTGAAACTGGTTCTAAATCTAAGCTTAGTGAACGATAAATCAAAGTGGTCACATTTTTCCCAGTATTACTTTTGTAATTTGTATTTTGTAACGTGTCTAAGAGTCTAAAAAAAACACTTTGGTTTTAATTTGTAACTGGCAAGTAAGATAACAAAATAATGCAGTTTTCTCTGGTCCTTAATTTATGAGGGTCCTGCTGGTAAAACTGCACACGAAAAGGTTACCCGTGACGAACAGATCACAATATAGTTTCTTACCCTACTTTTTACGCTACCTTGTTAGTGTAAACTCTACCCCTACTATATACAATACCTTGGTTTAAATAAACACCGCATTAGGACCGCGGATACTAAAACGAATCTTCGCTGTTCTACAGTTTCTAGTACTTCCTTAGACATAAACTACCGTAGCTTACGTTTTTGGTAATTAAAAGAATACAAAGATACCTAACAATGCTTGACTAATGAGTATACGTATACAATATATAGCTTATTAAAACAGAAATATATTGTGGACGAAGTGTATTGGAGGATATGATTTGTTTGAGCAACCTGTAGTTTGTTTTCAACTTTCTGCAGTTAGTTCATTTGATTCAATTGTGATGTTACTACTTTAATAATTTCGGTTTATAGATTCTTTATTTCTCAAAGAACAGACAATTGTTCACTTATATGAGAAAAACAAAACTTAAGTAACTTAAAGTAAGTATTACGTAAATTTGCATTTAATTATTTAATTGTAATTCTCTTTATTAATAAAGGACTACTTTTAGGTTTTGATGGTACAATAAATAAATATTCTATTATAATAAAGCTATCTATGTAGAAGTATCGTGGTCTGATTGATCCTCACATCTCGGCTGTCTCAAAACTCACCCATCCAGTGTTTTTATTTTAATAACGGTTCAAGAGCCGGCGGCTATGAAATCCGAGTTCCAGTACTGGTTCAGAGGTATTTTGTTAACTGTGGTCCAACGCAAAGCTCGATGCAAGTGATTCCTAACCGGTTAAAGACCTTGACTTGGGTATAACAGCTGTTTTTGTTAAAGTTGGGTACCACGGCCATATCGTGTCTTGATTCTACGATATGGTCGGTCGAGACTGACGTATGGTCGTTTGTAGGATGGCTAGGCGGATTGCAATTTCAAGTCAGCAATCCGGCGGAGATACATATATCATTTTCGCAAACTGTTTCAAATGATTTCTATATTATCTGTGAGATATCATGTATCAAGGTGCTTTATTTCCTTTAGACTTTACAAAAATCTTGGACACGTCACAAAATACAAAAAAATATTTAAAAAGTGATACTTTGACTTTTGTAAATTCAACCTTTTTAAGGTAAGTTAAAGAAGCGAACAAGAAACCTTTAACTTGTTACGTTGTTAGTTTTGCGAGATTGCAAAACTCGTCCGAAACTTTATTATCTTCTAGGTGGATTAGCTAATATTTTATTAAAAGACTGTTTGCAAATAATATTTTTGACAATTTAGAGTTATTTATAAATAATGTTTATAAACTCAATTAGACTTTTGTTCTAGAATGGTAGACCTACATTGCCTTTTAGAAGATACATTATTCTTGTATAGCCTTGGAGTGGGCACAACGAGTTTATTCTCATTTCTTGTGTTTAAAATACCAACGAAATGCCTAACGATTTAATAAAGCTGCATTTGCTAATGTAAGCCATAGATTATATGGTTACTAAGTGCTTTGTAATTACACAAAATGAAACTCGATTCGTGAGTAAATTTAATAATCAATTTTACTTTGAAGAAGCACCTAAACATAACATGCTTAGACGAATTTGAAATTTTGAAATAATATTCAATATTATTTGTGAAAGGGAATACTTTATTATTTGAGAAATTTTGGAGGTGTGTATACAAAACTAACCCAAATTTTAATATGTTCTTAGGTAAGGTTGAAATTTAATCAAATGAAAACAACGGAATTCGAAGTTTTATAAAGGGTGTCCAGCGGAAGTTTTTCAACTTTAAATTGCAATCATTGAAATATTAGCGGGGTATCGTAAACAGGCTGGGTATCATTAGAAGCGCAGGATTTGCGGATTTGTTAGTCGCCCTAAGTCACTGGTCAGGAGCACACCGCACGTTTGCGATCGAGCAATATTTGAAGTGCGGTAAATCATGGGTAAATGCGCGTCGCGTTTGTTGTTCTCATTAAAATTTTCGACGAATTTGTGATGGGAAGTTCACGCAACTTATCTGGTCGTGGGTACAAAGATTCAGGCAAGAAGGGACAATGGTCAGTAGAACTGCTCCTGGACCATCAACGTCAGCAACAACGCCAGATAATGTGTCTCAAGCTCATGTTAAATTATTCAAAATCCACGTTAATCGATTAGGCAGATAGCTGCCTCCACAGAAATAAAAAATTTAACAGTACATGTTATTTTGAAAGAGAAATTAAAGCTCTATCCATACGAAATGCAAATTATACAGGGTTTTAACCATAGTGACTATCCTTTACAAGATTCCTTTGCAAGAACAATGCTGGAACATTTTCGGACAATACTTACGCTTCGCAACATTTTTTTTGTGGCGAAGCACATTTCCACATTGATGGATATGTTAATAAACAAAATATGCAATACTGGTGCCCCGGCAATCCTTGAAAACGCCATCGAAAAAGTTTACTTTGTTTAAAAACGACATTTTAGTGTGCCATTTTAGCCAGCGGAGTAATTGGCCCTATTTTTTTTACCAAGGAGAGACAGTCACTGCTCTGGTGTATTGCCGTATGATAGACGAGTTTCTGTTACCGCAATTTCAGCTGTATTCAGTTGACAACAACAGAACACAATTTCAACAGGACAGCGCCAATCCGCATACAGCTAGGGTGTCGATGGAAAGGTTTAGAACATTTATTCCGAATAAACTGATCAGCAAGTAAGGAGACATTCTATGGCTACCTCGATGGCCAGACCTCACACCTTGCGATTTATTTTTATAGAGGAACTTCAAATCAAAGGTTTACAATAACAATCCTTGGACAATTGAGGCCCTGTAAAAGAATATTCGCCATGAAGTTCAAAGCATTACTCTAGGGATTTGTCGTCGCGTTATCACCAATTTGAGGGTCCGACTGCAAGCGTGTATTGAGTAAAACAACCATTATTTGGATAATATCGTTATTAAAAATTAAAATCCGCATTGTTTTGTTACATGTTTTTTCATTAAAAATAGCTAAAAACCATGAAGTATTTTTTATATTGAATTTTTAAGATGAAATTTGTCCGCTGGACACCCTGTATATACATAATACCCATATAACTACTTGAATGAATCAAGGCTGTATTTTAATAATAAAACCCTTAAGGTTTTATCCCCCAATGACGAAGAGGATTTTGATGAGTGTAGGTATTTACAGGTACATTTTGTAGTATATTCTTTTGAATTTAAAAAACAATTAAAACTGCATTCATTGATTTTTAAATAGTTACATGGTTTACCGGGAATGAAACCCGCTAAACGAGAAAAATTATTACCCTATAGCTTTATTATACCGATCGAAACGCTTCATCATAAGGAAAATTATTTGCTAAATGAGATAATATCAGAAACTGTTTTCCTAATAGACTCTGGTTAACTTACTAACTTATGTTTAAAAAAAAGTTCTAAATCAATTCAGAAAGCAGCAAGCAGGTTTAATTGAACACCAAGAGCGGTGCTGTAAACGTAGCATCGGACAACTTTAGTGGCGACAAACTAGAGGCCAAACACCTGCGAAACGGACCAACAGCTCCAGTTTGCTTTTCCGTTTGAACAACGTGTTGGCACAGTCTCGATTTGTCATCTGGACCACTCTTGAGGTTTATTATGGAGAGCTAGGAAGTACTTATATTGTACTTCTACGATGATAATATGGTTAGTAGACTGTTCTTCAGATGTTCGCAATGCAACGGAAATAAATCGCTTAAAATATGTATGGAAAAAAAATCTTTAGTGTTAACGTGTCGCTTGATGATGGGGACCATTGGTTTTGTTGCGTGATCTATTATTTTTGACATGCAATTTTATGTACCCAATTTAGGAAGAAGACATGCTCGAGAGATACGCATGTAAAAAAATATTTTTTTCAATCAAGCATGGCATTATGCACATTAGGTATTATGGCATTCAAAGCTCAAGGTATAAGCTTCAGAATTCCAGAAGCCTACCCTGGTTAAGTTACTCACATTAATTCGAGCAAGTGTGAATTTTATTATAACCAGTATTTAGCCTAGAGAAAGTGCAATGACCAGCCTGCTTTAGGGTGTGGTACAGCGGTAATTGGACAAACCGCATCTCGGTCTGTCCAATTCCAACTCGATTTTAGATTTATTCGAGTTATCTGCGTTGATTCGACTTCGTGAATAATGTTTATTTACCTATTTATTTATAAACAGTAGGAACCCAATCAAAACATTACAAAATAGCAGGCACAATATTGTTATTCGTTAGTCGGAATAATGTATTTTAACAACGGAAGGAAAATCTTTCTTATTTTCACAATTTTTCGGTATATTTTATGTAATGAATAAGTGCATAAATTGGTAAACACGCGTTGTTATAACGGTAAACAGCTGAATGAATTTCAATTCGACAAGGAGATGGGTTTTATCCTTGGTAATGATATATTTTTCTCAAAAAATAATAAGGTCCCTTAGGACCACAACAGAGACGAACGCTGCCGTCACCAGAAATTAGTTCAATATAAATAGAAAAACTTTACAAAGAATAAACTGAGCTACAACAGAAACTGCGTTTATTCTTTACATTCAGCCCGCTTCACTGAGACACTTTTCCAAGTGCCGTAATGTAAATCACCTGCTTGAGTAAGCTCACGAACAATTTCTTTAGGCAATGAAATACCTACTTAACAGCACTCATTTTAGTCATGCGGTCGGTTTTGCTTACTCTGTAGAAAGACGGTTACCTACTTAGCGGTCTAGAAATACCAGAGCTACTATATTGACCATGCAATGATAGTTTAGTGGAACAATAAACTTTCCTCTATGATAACAAGCAACTACTACTAACAGCTACAGCTACGTCGCTATGCAGAGTATGCAGTCTTCGTCTTGAGGACGCTTCCAAGTGGTATAGTGGTATACGGATCAGGTGAGCTACCTGTAGATTGTTTGAGACAGTCTGCAGATCAATAATTTCAATTGAACTTACTAGTTCTAATTAGTTTTTTACATATAACCCCCAAATCCCCAAATGATAAATTATGATATTTATGGCGCTCATTAGGGGAGGCCTATGTCCAGGAGTGGACTACTATAGGCTGATGATGATGATGATTGTAATATCTTTGTAACTAAAGGTTTACGAAATTGAAAATAAGCAACTTCATCACTTTAAACTGATATTTAGTTCTGCGAAAATATCTAAACAAACTTTATATTTCCGGGCGCTTGTTATTATTTGTTGATAGAGATTTCCACGATTGTAAGTTGTGCCACCAAACAATTTTATGAATACTATTTCAAAGTTATGTAAAGCTGAAACGTTTTTAAAGTTCCTCATACTTATGACAGTTTACTAGATGTTCGAAGTTCACGCTCCGCTGATTCACATCCGAGCGACACAACTTTACTCGAGTTGGATTCTATAAATTTTACTTTATTAAATCCTAGATCAATTCGATTCGCATACAATCTTGAAATCTTACGTTTGGTTTAAGCGGTTTCGCTAAACTTTCAGTAGATACATGTGTCTTGGCTTTTCTAGCGCAATAGAGAAAACAAATACAAACCCTCAGGCCTTCTCTTTATCTCTTATTCAAAGGCTTGTTTGCCTGGAAGAAATCGTTTAAAGGGCTTGAGGTGGTAAATTCTGTTACATTTTAACAAACAATTTCTGTCATAAGTTTTTAGAATACTATATATGTATCTCATGGTATCATAAAAAAATATTTTTGCGCCTTCAGAATCCGTAGGTACGTTTTATTATAACTAACACAGAAAACAGAACTGTTGCAGCAGAACACCTTGTAATTTGCTCATTTATTTATGGTTCTAGATTTTACTTTTCATTTGTAAAGCACTTATGCTAGCGAAGAATAAAATGATTACTACCTATTTTTATTAGATTCCCATATTTATATTCCCTCTCGCATTGTCTAGATTTCTCAGAAACCCATCGAGTTATTGTCACGTCTCTATGTCTCAATTTACTTCGTCTCGATTGATGTGTTCACACAGAAAGATGGACTAAAAGAAAGGGAAAATATCTCAGATAGATAAACTCTTTACTGGCGACTTCAGACATAAACAAAATAATTATACAGTACATTAGAAAATATACTTAAAAAAAACTAAATCTATTGATCTTCTTCTCACTTCACGCATTGACTGATAATGCTACAATGCTTCTGTTAAGGCTACCTCAACCCAAATCACCGCTCTTACCTATTTTATCAGATATTTTACAAGCACAAAGTGCGAAAAAAGGTTTAGTTAGTTTTTTCACCGCGTAGCATTACGCAGGAACTGCAGCTTACTTAGTTGTGTACTCCAAATACACGACGCACGAAATGCAACTAATCCCATTATTCATTATACATATACATCTGCCATATAACCCTAGAAAAATGTCTAAAACGACATCATCATTCAGACACACTGATTAAGGCCACGTAACGGTATCTCCCTTGTTGAGGTACTTGATGAGTACGAGTGATCTCTAATAATTTTTGAATCTTACTGCTCACAGATAAAGCTTATAACTGATTGCTATGGTCTTCAGTTATGGGTAAAACGGACACGACTTCATTCTTCGCAGTAAGCAACGGTATTGCAGGCTTGTTTCCAGATACTGTAGGTAGTGCTGATAATCAGAATGTTCCGCAAGACATACTTTCAAGAAGTACTATCATATTATCCTTTTGGATAACGTAAGTATAAAGTAACTCTGACGACATCTGAGGCGCGGTGGGCGAAGGTCCAGCTTGCGATGCAGGAAGTTGTGGATTGATTCCCGTCTCGGTACAAATGTTTGTACGTACTGTAGATATATGTTGAGGGAGCGATAGTTGTTTTCTATGTTCTTACCAATTAGAGCCAATGTGTAATATAAAATATCTATGTACCCCTTTATTATTATGTATATCAGTTATCTAGTACCCATAACCCATAGCATAAGCTAAGCAAGCTTGGGGCTAGATGATGCTGTGTGCATTCTACAAGCATTATTTATTAAATATTTATTTCCGAGATTGGATTGGTCAAACGAAGGTCTTCGTTTGACCAATCTCGGAAAGTGACTTATGAGAACTGACAATGTGTCAGCCTATCTATCACGAAGGCCTAGAATTTTCTAGGCCTAGGTATCTATCTATTCACCTCAAAATGATTTTACCGAAAGCTGATTGTACTAAGCCCAGCTTTGCCAGAAAATATACAATGATATCAAAACAGACCCTGTGTTCATGTTGCGAACGAAACATAAAGTATTTATAGGCCGGGCAGTGGGGTCCGAATTCAAAGCGAATTTTCCAGTTTTCCGACTGACTGCCATAAGCCAAATGAGACTGGACCTACCTTTACTTCTAAATGTTTATGTATGAATCTAAAACTTTACCTATTATTCAAAGAAACTAAATTCGGCAATATTTATGTCACTGTTATAAGATTATGAAGTTATTCTTAATTTAATTAAACTTACGTTGTTGCTTTGTACCTAAACCATAATTTTTTAACCAATCATGCTCATATAATGGGAAAAAAAACTTACATAAATTATTACCAACTTATTCAAAATATTAATCTATATTCTAGAAAGATAATAAACATTTTGCTTTCCCGCTTATTTGTCAGCGCAAATATACTCGTCAATCATGCTCCTAATTTTGGGGAAAGTGTAAATGCAAATGAAATGCAATTTCATATTTGCTTAGCGACAGTGACCTTAATGAGTCTGTCAGCAGATAGACAATCGATCGTTGTATTTGAATAGACAAAGAGCTGATAATTGCATGCGCCAACACTATAGATACGGATCGTTGTTTGCACTGCATTCACTGTGATGTGCTTTCATTTTGATGCGAGGGGTGGCATTAGTTTAGTATTCGAAATTCTCTGAATTATACCCATAATGAAAAATTTTATATTGCCATCTATGGCGCTCATTAGGAGGCATATGTCCAGCAGTGGACTATTATAGGCTGATGATGAGATGTGATGTGATACCCATAGAATTTACTTAAATATCATGGTGTATATTATAGATAGGTAGAGTAATATGCAACTACATTGGCCAGCAAAACTTAGTATCACACCTTTAAAATTGGAATATTTTTTGAAGTTCACAAGATATACTTTCAAAATACTACTTTAATTTAAGTAGTAACGTTAAGTAGTAAGTACTTAAATTACTAAAGCGAATAATTAATTTATAGTTAGTATATCTATTTCCTAAAAATCTAAAGCCGCCAGAGAGCAAACAGCCCATATTTCTGGCAGCATTGCCAAATTGGCGGCTCAAATTGTAAATGTACGTAAAAATTGAGCAAGATTCATCATTTCATCATTCAGATTCTTTCTTGTATAAAAATATATCAGAGCTTTTACAGTTGACATCCAAATTATAAAGTTTACTGAAATAAGTACATTACACTATTTATCATACCACTTTAATATAATAGTGCCATAAATATCTTCGCGCGACATCCATAAAGAAGAAGAATGCAGAAGCATGCCTGTGACATTGTGTAAACGATCCATTCTTTGCGCAGAACGAAAGTGTCGAGTACCTATCTCATTAGATTTGATCTTGAATAATGCATTCGGATGTTTTATTGATGGGTGAATGCGAATTTCAACCGTAAGGCCTTGGCTACAGTGACCTAATTTATTTACAAATATAACCGTTCACCAGAACCTACGTTTCTAATGTTTACTAATAATATTTTAAGGAGGAAATATTTGATTTCTTGTTTGGATTGAGGAGGCTTTGAAAGTACTGGACCGGTTCGAATATTTTTTTTTACTATTATGATCCTACATTATCCCTGTCGAAAATAGAATATTTTCAAAAAAGTTAGGCATCTTTGAGTCACTGTAAGAGCTCCCTAATTTTTTTGAAATTATCTATAGCTTATATTCATCACGGAAATTTAGGATTTTATCAGTGAAAGAATTTTTCGAATCAGTCCAGTAGTTTCGGAGCCTATTCAATTCAAACAATCAAATATTTCCTCTTTCTAGTATTAGTATAGACGACGATACTCTAGTATAATACAAATTGACTTGATAGACGTGCAAATATTTAGTAGTAATTTATATAAATTGGAATTAGATTAAATACAGATAATTATTAGATTAAATTAAATTTAGTACAGGGTTAAAATCGTAATTACGTGAATTTAAATTAAAAAAAAAAATATACATTAAAACAGTTATCACAGAGCCACTTATACAATTTAAGATTAAATTTATATAAAGCTCAGCAGAGCTAAGTGATTACCAAGATCTATCTAGGTAAAGATATTCTAGATAATTAAGTTACATTTTCGTGTTATACATTATAGTGCCCCTCCTTCAAAAACATAAACTTGCGATGAAGTGGCACATGAAAATAAGGTTTCCCTGTATGTCAATTAATTGACATAGAAAAAATTATTTGCCACTTCTTTTCAGAAAAAACCAACAATTTTAAAATGACATACTTACCTACTTGTTTATTAATAACACAATAAAAAACACAGTCATCCGTGGCCGAGACCGAATGTTACTTGAGAGAGCTCAGTCACAGATGCTTTGTTTCTCTTTACCTATTGTGATGTATGATTGTTCTGCTACAATTTTTTTACATTGTCCATTCTTGCCTACCTGTATGAGAACTTCGCTTATAGGTATGTTAAAATGGGTCTGCAGCTGATGAGGTACAATACCTAATGCATTGTTATAATTTCTATGTATGTATTATCTAAGCGAAGGTCCGCCTGCGATGCTGTTGCGTTGTGGGTTCGAGATCACTTTGGGATAAATGTTTGTATGATCAGCAGATGTTTGTTCCGGATTTCTTAGTAAATATACATATAAGAAAAAAAAATGTCATCTTTGGCGCTCATTAGGGGAGGCCTATGTTCAGCTGTGGAATATTATAGGCTGATGATGATAGTACAAAATATATATCTTTGTAATATATTGTACTGAGTATATCAGTCATCTAGTACACATAACACAAGCTCTGCTTAGTTTTGAGGCTAGATGATGCTGGTTGGATTATCCAGCACTATTTATTACCTACTGTCTTGTCAACTTCTGGATTTTATTGTTGTTTGATTTATGTTACTTAAAATTACATTCCTTATTGTATTATGTGTATGTATCATTTGTATGTTAGGAGTCAAAACAAATAAATGACACTGGTTCCCAAAAAGTTGAAACTAACCCCTAAGCTACGTTAAGCGAGCGATATTATCTCCAACCATCAATCAACGACCTTTTTATCGTGTTCAGGATTCCTGAAGGTTTTTGTATGCTTTAACTCTCACTCTTTAATCTCCCTTAAGGTGAATTTTTAGTCTAAGCAGCCAGTCTCAATAGAGACTACCTACAAACACTAGCCATGTAAACTGGGTTATAGAGATTTGATCACAAGTTCACAACACATTTTTCAAACACAATCAAAATGAGGGCCCTGCTTCATCGTCATTTCACATGGGTTTGAATTTGCCTCTGAAATTTCGACGTTACTCGATATCAAAATACGACATTACATTCATTCACAGGTAATGGTGTCGCATGTGTCAGATATAACAATACGAAAGTGACAATCGAAGTCCATGCTAGGGTTGAAATGTCAAAATTAAAGCTGATTCCGATTACCATTTGAAATAGGCAATAGGGCTGCATTGACATCTTACTAGCCTTCGCCAAGGAAGAATTCTGGCCGAAGAATGTGCTGTTACGATGTTTTTGCGGACAATTACCGATCGAAGCACATATCGCGTGACACACGTCGGCGGCAGTGGGTTATTTTATTTATCTTAGACAAAGGTATAATATAGTATAAGGACAGTATGGGCCGTAATTTTTTAAATATTCATCTTATACTGGACGAATGTTGCCTGCAATAAATTATTTATCTGTATTTATATCTACTATAATTTATAAAGAGGAAAGATTTAATGGTATGTTTGAATTGCATAGACCCCAAAACTACAGGACCAATTTGAATTTTTTTTTCACAATTAGAATAATACATTATCCTTGATGAACATTGGCTATAAAATATTTAAAAAACGCTAGGGATCCGAATGAAAACTTCAATGTCACCCAACGTGTGTAAAAAATATATTTATTGAATTTTTTGTTATTACCACTAGTTATTACTATAATAAACAAGTGTGTGTGCTCAAACACAAGTGCAGACTGTATTCCCTCACTCTCATGAACCGATAGGACGGCAGTCCAACACGACTGGGAGGTTCGACATTTAGTCCTGCTGTTATAATGATCACCTAAATTTAGAACTTCCTTACGCTGCTTTCCCAATACCAGGGGTTCAGAACCACTATGGAAGTAGCTTTTCCCGTACGAAGCCGACGTCGCGTCATAAGCTACGGCTTTCAGCGACATTGTACCGCTTCTGACAGGGTGATGACGAGCGTGACGTCGTCGGATCGTACGGATCTGGCCAGACCAGGGTTGGGTTCCTCTCGCTCTCTAAAATGTAGAACGGAACATCAAATATTGAGATCCAAATTACTTACGGGAAAATACGCTCCTAAATTATACAGCCGTATAGAATGTTCGCAGTAAGTGGATAAGATATGTTCTCGGCAATTTTCTGAAGTACAGTAGGAATTTTTAATATAGCTTAATTACTTTGCGTTCTCGTCAAAGTGCAATTTAGATAGGAATTTTGCTGGCACGTATCACGACGAACGTTTTATAACTTTTGGCCTGAAAATGTAAATGTAAGGGTTATGGAAATTATCTTGAGATGGTGTGTGTAATTATGTGTAATTATCTTGAGTGTGTGATATAATAGAATAAAAAAATACCAAGTAACTCCGGCTTCTTTGGCTATGTCGTCACTCCAGTGTTTTGGTGGTACTTGTCACCTAGCCTGACAAGCCTAGGAATCTACTAAATTTTCGAAGTAATAATAATTAATTAGAATATATCGTTACATACTACTGGTAGTATACTCGTACATATAAAAAGATACATATTGTGTAGCCTAGTAGTGGGCACTTATTTCTAGTATTTATATTACTTATCGCTATTTATAAGGAACCGATAGATTTTTTATGAGTGTACCTACGACAAGTTGCAAACAAACGAGTGTTAGCTCAACTGATCCATATCGATACCAGTCGGAAGTATCCCCAAGAGCATCTTTTGGTTTTTCGGCTGCATTGCCTCGCTTAATATGATGAAAAACGCGTGCAAAGTCGCAGGCAGATGCAAGTACCATATAAGGAGATGCGCAAACAAGACTTGGTATCTCCCTATGACTTAACTGTACGTTTAACTTTGTAACGTAATTAGAGCACATAAGGTTCTGATTCAGTCAACTTTGCATCACTTCGATGAGGGAAGTTCTCCGTGGCGTGAGGTTTGCTCAGCTGGTACTTTAGGTTACAGAGTGGAGAAAATCAGTATGTAAACTAGATATTGCTTCCTTCAGGCTGTCGATATGGTCTTGTTTGATTCAAATGTTTGTGTTAAACATTTTACTCCTAGACTAACTGAAATAGGATATTAGGAAATATAATAGAACGTATTATTATTAATACGTTCTATTATATTCTTCTCTGTGACCATCTACCGCGCAACATGATTTTTTTGCATGGAGCACAATGCTGAATCTATCTACCTACCCTTTGCCTATTTGTTATTAGTTTTTGTGAATAATTTAATTTAGATTAAGTAGGCTACAAATGTTTTATTCATGCGGGTACCTACCCAACTAACACTTAGGCGCTAAGACAAGAGCTATATTAGATGTATAAGAGCGCTAACCAGATCTTACAGTTATTAATAAGTGTTACTATTTGGAGTTAGAGCGCACTATAACTCCTCTATACCCCCGAATTGGGCACACTTTTATATCGCCTTGGGTTATTTAATGGCTGTACAACAGAGTTACAGATTTGGTTTAGAGGTATAATAGAGCTATTAGAGAGCTATAATAGCGAAAACTGAAACTACAAGAGATAAAAACGCGATAAATAAGCGGAAGTTAAGTCCTTTAGTGGTACAATAGATTAATATAGCGTTTATTAACTCTTTGGGTGCTTTGAGGGCTGCAAATAGGTGACTACTAACTCTTTAAGGGGAACAACAGAACTACAACGTCACTCACTATGTCTTTAGGTGGAATGAGGGTGGCAATAGGGTGATTATTAACGCTCTGAGCTCCAAAAGGTATCTATAAGAGCTATAAGGTTCTTAAATTTTAACATCACGATATTCTTTTTTTTATCAACAGAATAATTACTTCTAGTTTTGTGTGCGTAAAATGTTTAGATATTTATTAATCCAAAAGGGCGCCTCGTTTGTGAAACTGAAATGAAATCGTTTAGTTCCAACTTATTGACTACAGGAGAGGTTGATTTTTCACTGCGAACGTAAGTACATTGTGATTAAGTATATGTATTATTAACAAATTATTCAAGCGCCCGATGACTAATGTCTCTTTACTGAAAATAAACAATGTATTAGATATGGAGTAACATAAAAGTTTTCGAAGAATCGAATAAAACATTGTTTATTCCAGTTTAAAGTATCGTGCTAGTCGTAATTAATACACATAATGAAGCATAAGTAAAATACTTTATATAAATCATAGTTGCTTCTGTTTTTATAACCTTAGTCAGATCAATTCGCAACCTTTAAATGGTGGGCAAACAAATTTAGGGATCCGTAGTACTGTCTGTCCGTAGCTTTTTGAGTGACATTCATTACACTTCTATTTTACAGTAACGCGAAAGTAACGCATACTGCTACTTTAAAACCACTCAAAAATAAGAAAAAGGTCCTTTATATTATGTTTATGTTTAAAATTTATCAATTATTTAGAAATCAGATATAGATTTCTGTGTTAGGCTTATAAGTACTTATGATAGGATGCCGGCATAGGAGATTCAATTTTATGTATATATTTTATTCACTGTATCTTTTCTCTCTCCTCTCATTCATCTCCTTCATCCTCCTTCATCTCCTCTTTTCAGTGACGTCATGAAATAACTTGTATTTTAATTTCAGAATGCCGTAGACAACAATTGTACAAACTATAGAAAAAGGAAAATATGTGCTGTGTACTGCATGCTCCATCGGATCCATGGAAACATAATAATAGTACTAAAATGGCCTAAATGCAATGCGTTAAATAAAACTTGTAAAATCTACAAACACCTTACTACAACTTGATGGGCGACGAATAGTGTCAAGTAAAAATAAGAAATATTTCAACTTATGCAGAAGCTGAACGCGAATTAGATTTTTTGTTATAACGATATGAAAACGTGTAAAACTTGACAAAAAAAAAAACAAAGAGAAAGATGATGTTGATAAAGGACTTGATAAGTCGGAAGGCGGCCTCTGCAAAAGAGACCTACTAGTACAAGCTGTAGGTCTGATTGTGAATGATATGATACAAATTAATAACCTCTTGATCTTGACTATATTTTTATTGATTTATTACTATAAATCTTGATGATAAGCTGAATTTCATGAATCTTTATCAGATATTTTTTTTACTTTATAGTTTTTAAATGACAAATATAAGGATTCAGTGTGATAAATAAATATATTTGAATATGATTCATTTAAAGAAAAACTAAGTTAATTTACTTTGTATAAAAGAATAAAAGAAATGTGATTGAAATATTGTGTTTAATTTGATTTATTATTTAGAAAATTATGTACGGGACCCAGATTGACATTTTCGCAGAAAACTCCCGCTTGACTACTTCTAGTACCTACTATCACTTCGCCATTGCTCTGATATCAACAAGTGAACAAATAAGGGTTACAGAAGAGGTATTGAGATCTATTACTCTACCTAAACCTATACAGAAGTGACATTAGGCACTAGAAGTTCTATGATAGCGAAAAATGTTCCCACTGTTACAACTTTAAGTAATATAAGAGAGTATTGTACCTCTTTAGGTATTTGGTGCTATAATAACCATTGTATAAGTAATTATTGCTTTTGTACAACTTTAAGTTCTTGGCAAGAGTTCGTTAGCGCTTGCATAGCACTTTGGGGGGTTGTAGTCAGTGCTTACTTCTTATTTAGATTCTATCCCAACTAGCACACAAGCGGTATAAGAAGCTCTATAGTGGTCGTATAGAGGCGATTGATTACGGCATTGGCTCCATAGATAAGCTGTACAGTAGCCGTATAAACTGCTATACGGCCTCTGTACCCCCAAAAGAGGCACTTTTTATACAGGTATTAGTGCTAAAGTAGCGCTACAGTAGCGGTTATGGGGTTAGAAGAGCCATACAAAGGCGCTTCAAGAGCGGTCGTGTACGCTTATTGAGGTACAATGGCGCTTTAAAAGCTGTTACAAGCGCTTATGACTAAAAATAACTTCTTGTAGCGCTTTTATACCGCTCTCATCGTATTTGGTCGCCACTGTGCGGCTAAAATATCGCTTATTGCGTAATTTTATACACTTTATTATTAATTTTAACTGTGATGGTAAACAACGCTGGTGTAAGACATTAAAAAAATTTATCTAGAGTAAAAACCAAAAGGTAAGTTATTGAATACTATTCGCTTATATTGTGCAAGATATTACTGGGAGTTTACGTTTACCGTGAATATATATACGTAATTTCGCTTCAATTTTCATGCGCCCTCAAGATATTACATTTTAACATAAAAATACAATTTAAAATATAAGTGCCAAAATGTGTTTAACTTTTTCAAGACATTTTAAGCTTCTTGATAGTTCAATTAAACTCATTTATGAACAAATAATGTCGTATATTACGGAATTATATTTATAATAATGCTATGATAAATGATGTTTTAACCTCCAAAATACAAATTAATCATAAATAGTAATGGTGCCTGGTTATAGAGTTAATTCTCTCCGTTGTATCGCTTTAGGCTGTACAAAGGCGCCACTACTTTCTCTTGTAGACCTTAGAAGCGTACAGTTGTGGTATAAACGTGCTTTCAAACTCTTTTGGCCATAAATCAGCGCTTCAAGGTTCCATTTAAGAGCCTAAATCATAACTATTTTAGGGATCCGTCCGTGGAACTCAAAACGTCGGTAATTTTTTTTAATAATGAAGAAATTTATTTAATATCCACTCGAACGTTCGTGGGTACTACAGTACCCAGAAAAAAGTAGGCGACTTACCTCCCGAGCTCTACAGAGCCCACTAGTTCGCCCAGTCGAAAAAATAATTTTACTCTAAAACTGTGGCTCAAAGGCCAATAGTCTATTCCGTCACATTGACATAAACAAAGTTTTGTCTGTCAGAAATAAAACATAAACATTGGTGGTGATTGACCTTGAAAGCCGTAAAAATTTTCCTATTTCGTTATTTATGTAAACATTATTGTTATTTTTGCCAAACATAGAAGGTGTAAATTTATTGTCTTAGGTAGTTCTCGGTAGTTCTTGTGTTCATAAAATACAAAGTGTTGATGTTAGGTACTATCAATGGTATATTTTATCTAACGATGTTGCGTTACCTATTTCTTTCAGAATGCCGTTTAAAATCGTGAGAACAGTGGAAAGGGGAAAACCTCAGCTATGCATTGTACCGGCTCAATGGGAAAATAGGGGTACCCTAAAATGGCCCAAAAAAGGCGCCGAAAAGTTAGCCAGAAACCATGTCTCCTTTCCTAGGCCTGAATGGTCGGACATAAATTGTTCAGTTAAAAGGCAGGGTCTTTTATCGTATGAAGCGGCCGATGAAGAACTCCAGGCCATGCTACAAAATACGGATACTGAACAAGAAGACCAGCAGGTGACTATTCGGCGTCCAGTGAAACGTCGGGAACAAGTGGATTTAAACTCTCTTGCAGAGCAATTGGTAAGTAGTGAAGTTTGGTTGAGATTATTGTGTGGTCTCGATAATTAAATTCGAAAACTGTCTCTGAAACAAAACTCAATAGGTAAGTTAAGCTCAGATTACAGAACTAATGGCTAATACTATTTGTTCGATGTAATCCATCTGCCTTTGTTCTTCTGAGAAATAAAGTATAAAACCAAAATAATATTTTTACCATAACTACTGAACGGACTCGTCTGAAACTTAGCAAACAGGTACCTAGTTCAAGGCCTGAGATAAAACATAGTTTACTTATAATTCAGTTCCCATGGGATAGAAATAATCTTGAACAAGGTAGTATTTATTTAGTAGTTTTTGATGTAGCCACTCAGGAATAATGTAGCTTTATATTGTGAAAGAATTTTCTAAATCAGTTTAGTAGTTCCAGAGATTACTTCCTACAAACAAACTCAAAGACTTTACTTTTTTCTAATATTAGTAGATTACTCTGATAAGTATTCTTATCTACTTAATCAGCCTCATACGTACCCATCGAGGAACACGCTCAGAGATAAGAATTAGACATTATCCAATTCCATCCAATTATCCTTTGGATTTGGGGATGTCACATTTATTTTGCATGTACCTAAGTAATAACTATTATCTCCTATTTCAGGTACTTCCTAATAACTGGGAGAATGTTTCTGAAGTTGAAACAGTCGAGACCCCAGTGTCCCAAGCACTCCCAAGTGGTTCTGAACAGCAAACTGGTCAGACATATTTCATAGTTTCTGACAACTCAAGAGATCTAGCTCGTACTCTACCAGAACCAAATACCGACATTCAAAATATACTGCAAAACCAGTCTGTCTTATTTGAGCTTGTAAAAAACATAATTGAAAATCAAAAAAAAATTATGAATGAAATAGCAAGCCTCTCTATTCAAATCGAAGAGTCATGTCATGAGAGTAATTCCAAAGTAATAAATTTGAGCGAAGCTTCGGAAGCTGAGAAGAATTCATTCAATTTGAAGCAAATTAAAAATGTCCAGGACCTAGAGAACATGGAGCTGATACTTTCTGATAATGAAAGTAAAGAAAAACTAATTAAATCATGCTCGATAATTTGTTCTAGAGGTAAAGGCAATGGAATAAATTGTGCATACCGATTTTTAGATGTACTCTTCTGTAGAGAATTTCTGTGTGAATGTTCTTGGTCTGGAGGTGCTCGTAAGGATGGTGTAAAAGTAAGCCTAAAATGCTATAAGAAAACGCTCAACTTTTTCTTCAAAATCATCAACCAGTGGGACAATGAGTACACACAAGAAGCAAATGAATCATTTTTCAAAAACGTTTTGAAGAATGCCAATAAGAGGAAAAATGTTAAATTTGAAAGAATTCCTACAAAGAGGCGGAGGACCACACAAAATAAACTTGAAGATGTGCAGGCTATAACTGAGATTAATAAACAAATAGACAAGGAAAACGTTTACATGGATCAGTCAGAAGAAGAAGAATCACTGTGCTAATGGAATTTATTATACCTCTAATATTTTAAGACATACTAAATATTGAAAAGATGAAAAGAAGAGGTTAAAAAATTTATTATCGTTTTTGTTAATCAAAAATTTGTGATGTTATTTCTTCTGTTTTGATGTTATATATTCTGACCTAATTATTTATTAGAAAAATAACTAACAGATAAATAACAACAAAGTTTCAATTTTAACTCTCTATTATTAATAAGTTCTTAACATGTTAAAAGTAACCTACATTTTTACGGCTCTATTTATATCTAATGTTTATTTTTTTCTTAGTCTAATGCACGTTATTACTTTTGTGATTTAAGTTTTATAATAAGCATCACAACGGGGGTTGTGCCGTTATGAAGTAGATGCTTACCAAATGTTTGCTGCTATACCTACTTCTATTTGATGTGACTTACCCATAAAAATTGACGACCTCTGTGGCGGGGTGGGCGAAGGTCCGCCTGCGACGCAGAAGGTTGCGGGTTCGATTCCCGCCTCGGGACAAATGTTTGTACGATCTGCAGATATTTGTTCAGGGCGTTCTGGTCGTTTTCTATGTATAATAAAAATTATCTATATATGTAATAATATTGTATTATGTATATCAGTCATCTAGTACCTATAACACAAGCTCTGCTTAGCTTGGGGCTCGATGCTGTGTGGATTGTCCGGCATTATAAAAATTATTAAATATTAAAAATACATTTTAGTTGCATACTCGTACTTTTATACTGTCAAAACTTAGTGTTAAGATTATAATTACGTAATTTCATTGCCGTGTGGTGCCGGCATAGAATTTCACCACCCCAACTCTTCCCGTGGGTGTCGTAAGAGGCGACTAAGGGAAACACAGCGGGGGGCGGGCAGCAGCGCCTTCTGCAGAACAACTACACCGAACTGCGATCCCCAACCCGCATGCCCAGCGTGGGGATTATGGGCAATAACCCCCAAATAATGATGCCATCTATGGCGCTCATTACGGGAGGCCTATGTCCAGCAGTGGACTATTATAGGCTGGTGATGTGATGTGATGTGATGTGATTTACGAAGACTGATTACATAATACATAATAATAATGTACACGTGCCTACCTCATGTTAAACAAACTTATTTTTAAAATAAAAATAATAGTGATTTATATAGAACATGGTTTTATTTCAATATGTATGTAATAGCGGAAAAACATACATTTCCCTTTTATGTTCTATACACACTAACTTACATAGAATGTCCTCGGGAGTTACAATAATGTCACTTTTTGGTGTGGAAGTCACTTTATATATATTGAGAAAAGAAGATTTGATTGGAGTGAGGAATAAGTCTATTTTATTTATTAACTTATAACCATATAGTAGCACTCTCCCTGTATCTTCTTTGACATTCTCGAACTCTATTATATCATTATTTTGGGTCATAAAGTATTTGTCTTGAGGTTTGGACGAAATTTCATAATTATTAAATTTAAATGTGAATCGTGACTTTTTTTTCAATACTACAGGTGCCGTCTGCTTTAATGTTTTCATATCTTTTTCAAATACTATATCACCTTCACCAAGTCTCTTGGCTACTTGTGACAGTGCTTTATTTCCTTGACGTAGCATACATTTGATCGCATATAATTTATTTTCAAAAGGATATGCGCTAAAAGTGTGTAATGGCCCAAACCTCTCAACTTCATCCACAATGTGCGAAAGATTATGTACGTTGCTTGTAATGTAATCTATACCATAAAAAAATTTGTACTGATCTACAAATTTTAATAGCAGATTTTTTGACAACGGTAAAAAGTTTTCATATTTTGAAGTAGAGCAAATGGTTATAGCACAAAAAAGTAATAAAAAATGATCAATTACATCAAGATTAAGTACATCGGGTAGTATTACAATACTCAAGTAAAAAAAGAATGTTCGGAACTCTGTTGCTTTCCAATAAGCCAATGTATCCAGTTGTCTTACTGCTCTGTGAATTTCTGAGGGCATTTTGCATTGATTTAAAAAAATATTGACGATGTCTATGTCTCTAGCACACCATTTTGTTAAATATGATCCAAAATTTCCATTGCACCAACCAGTTAATAATCTTTTCATCATTCCTAAATCTATCAAATGCAGCGAGTCACCGATAGGAACATCCAGAACCATATCAATGGGTAATTTCAGCAAAGGGGAATCACACTTATGATGTGCTCCATACTTTTTTAGACGGAAATCAGCATTCGTTCTAACAGGACAATTTGTTTGGGGGAACGTAACTGTGTGAGAGTAATCACCAACAGTAGTGCATTTCATGCATCCATGTTTACCGTTGAAATTACACACCCCTGAAATAATAAAAAAATATTCATTTAGACAAATCAAATATCTAGGTACGGCAAACCAAGATGGGATTGCTCCATATTAGTTGACGGTTTAACCACATCATCAATTTTTTTATATGTAATTATAATTACCTATCTAATTTCTGCTTACCTAAATAAAATCTTGGATTTTGCCACAGAATATTAATACATACCTTTAATTAATGCTCTTGCAGGAGAATCACAGATGAAACATCTTATTGTTATTTTTATATTTTTTTCAAACTGTTCCAAATAGATACCATTGTCCAATAATAATAACATTTCCTCCACGAAATCATTTAAATATGCACCCAAATCTTTTGGTTTGCCTTTCCCATAATATATACCAATTATAAATGGATCTTGCTGGGGTATTTCAGAAATGTTACAAAGTATGGGCCAAAACTCTTGTTTAGAACTTTTGTATATAGGAAGGCCATCAAAGTTAAAATTTAAAGAAATACATTCAGGTATTTCATTTGCAACATAAGAATTCAGGATTCTTGTTAAAGGGATAATAACTCCATTGTGCCAATATTCACCATCATCTCCGATTGACTTTAAACTAATATTTCTAGGTGTACTTAATAACGACCGTGGATCTTTAGGTAAAATGTCGGGTATTCTTTTATTTAAAATTTTTGACAATTCTCTGAGTGCTACTTGCGTTATGTTGAATTGAACTGCCCATTGTCGTAATTCATTTCGAAAATCAACGTTTTTCGCGAAATCAGTATCAGTGGATACAGTTTCTTCATCTGAACTGGGTTGATCACCACAGTCAACATTAAACGAGGTAGTGTCACCTCGGACGGCATCCTCTTCAATAGATGAGGTTCGATCCCCTTCAAAATCAAGGTCAAACGTATCAGACACCTCTGCACTGCTACAAGATGCATCATAGTTATTAGATACTACGGAACCCGCATCATATTTTTCAACTTGCACTTCACTTCCAAATTTTCTAAACTTATTACATTGCTCCGGGTGACTAGTCAAGATATTACAATACTTTTTCTTAATTTTTTTACGTATATTTCCTTGTTTTTTGATTAACTTCCAAGATTTTTTTCCATCCATGACAAATTATGAAAATCTTCGAACAATGGCTGCTTGTTCTAATCTAATAACTATAGAAACTCCTACAACAGCTCTTATCCAACACATAGTGTTATTATAACGCTATAAGAAACTCTTATACCGGCTTTTACCGTACAATTACTCAACAATACCCAATTGTCGCGCTTTTAGCGCTTTAATAGAGTTATAGTACTCTGTTGTGAATATGGCGCTACAATAGTTGTAATCGACGCTATTATAGATCTTAAGAATCTATAGAAAGCCTCTTTACCACTTAAAGAGTTTCAAAAGAAACTTATAACACCTTACAAACACTCATACCTTCAAAAGTCCTCTTATAGATCTTCTTGTGCTATAAAAGATGTTTATAACTCTGACTTACCTCTGAAGCCCGTACAATAGCGCTACAAGACGTCACTGTAACTGTTTTAGGATTATGATTGCTATTGTAGAGCTACTATACCACCTTCCTGTAGAATGACTGTATAATACGATACTGTACAGCCTAAGGATAAATAAGAAGCCCTTAAACAGCTGCTATAACGCAAAATTGCTGTACAAAGGCTGTTTATGCAGCTTCTGTGCTAGTTGGGATGGTTGTAAGATTCACTTACAGCTATAAAACAAGATGCTTAGCCTGTATTATAGCGTTACAAATTGCTGCTGTATGTCTTTAACCTTTAAACTCATCTTGTTATTACCCTTAAAACTATGCTGTATAGCTCACAGTGGAATATTTTGTTAGACTACACTCTTATGTTGCCAAAAGTTGTTATTGCTGCTGCTATAGCACCTTTATATCACGTTAAGGTCTAAAATAAGCTCTAATTGACGCCAAATTGTTTGTTGGGTATTGACTATATCACTATTATGGGATATAGGCGTGGTGTATTATTTGCGAGCGGGATACGTAACGCGGTGTGCTGAAATCCGTTTCTTTGCTCGATGGGAGCGCCTCTCTCCATACTGACTGCAAGAACGCTTGCATGTTACATACATATGTATATATGTATAATATCGCAGGTATAATATGTTACATTAAGCCCCGTAAAGCCGGTTAGTATTAGTACGCACCTTAAAACGATTGCTACAATACACCTATGTGCTATTGTTACGCGAAACGTATCGGAATGCGGAACACTGAAGTTATGTCACTGCAATGCTTTGCACTGAGCCAACGCCGCGCTGAGGTATACGACAATCAGAAAAGTTTGCTCGGATGTGACACGTTTGTGAATAAGAGATACACTGTATATAAATGTAACGGATATCGTTGGATGTCTCCGTACATTTTAAAGTATGATAAATAAATTCAGAATCAAGTCCAAACACATTTATTTAAGACATAGGTACACACACAAACCATAAACGTACACCTATTAAATTTAAAGCATAAAAAGAAGACATTAAGACACTACGCACATTAACTAAATTATTATAAAAAAAACTAAATTAAATTCAATCGACACCCTAAAAATGCCTCGGACTTGATTAACAGACTTAACCTACAGATTTTTTAAAGGGACAATTGTATGTATGTAGGCTTCATTCTGACTGTGCGCAATTTTTGAAAATGTCTGGGTTCCTAATATCATAGGTCTTTTATTTTAATGTGCATTTCTTTTTGTTTCAGGCAAAGCTGCAAGTGGGATAAGTTCACAAGTAAGTTTCCCTAAAAACATCGACGAAATAATTGAACTCGTGAATTTCAGTTTTATGATTCAGTATTCAAGTATTAAGATAAGATAAGATAATAATTCTTTATTCTCGAAACTTATGACTAAGACAAAATAAAACTAAAAGTTAAGTATTAATGTATTATTCTTAACCCTGTGTTATGTATCAAATAGACTGATTAACACCGGTTTACCGTATAGCGTCGGATTACCATGCTGAACTGTGTCATGATTTTATGGCGGCTAGCAGCCTCAACCCTATCCGTGTGGTTGACCCGCTTGTGCGAAACGTCATCTGACGCCATTCTAGGTGATTCATCAGTAAACCAAAGTGGCGCATAACTGTTCAGGTTAAAAGCAACTTTTATTAATAAACGATGCTGTATAATATCGTATTGAGCGTGTTTACTACCATTATCCGTCGGGCGAGGAAATAACTTTCGATGCAGCGAGGATAAAATTTCATTGCATTTTCCCCCAGTAGGTATCATGTTTCGTGCCTTTGTAAATTGCGCTCTGTTTTCTTTGCGGTAGAATTGAAGTGGTTTTCATTTTTCCGAAAGCATCGTTAATGGTTACTGTTGGCAAAGTAGGCAAAGTTATTGGTTCACGGGTTATTAATAATTGTTATTACATGTTTTTTAGTTTTATCGACTGGATTGTAAATAAATGGGCAAACCGCAATATTGATTTATGTTAGACTAATAATTAGAAAAAAATACTTACTACTATTACAGTAAACTACATACGTGCGAATAAAATCTTATCAATCATCTAAGAAATTGTACTTAGGAGTTTGCAGGTTCGATTCCCGCCTGGGGATAAATATTTGTACTACCTGCAGATATGTCCAGGGTGTTCTATTTGTTTTCTATATAAAATGAAAAGTCAAAATCCATCTACTATATTGTATAAGCATATAAGTCATCTGCCTATAACAAGTTCTGCTTATCTTAGGGATTTATTGGTATGTGAATTGTCTAGATTTTTCATTTCTTTATCAGAATATATATAATAGCTTGAATTGAAATATCACATCTATTTAAAACACAGCTCAACTTAACTTTGTTCTGTTGACAAATCATAAAAGCCCATAACGACTACCTATATCACTATAATCTTAATAAGTACTCGGCATATGCACCAGTATATTGAACCGACTAAACACATGTTCTATTGGATTAGTTGACTTACAAAATGGTCCCCTTCCTCGTACATTTTTGCATTCGCGGGATTGGACGTGATGGATGCAGTGTGATCGAGCTGCCAGACCTTTGTAGCATGTTGATTTAAATCGAACACGGATGGAACGATTATTCGATATTTATTTGTTAGAATGAACGGCTTTAAAATATGTTAACACTAACTTTTATTTTTCTATACTATTTATAATAAGGAGGAAATATTTGTTTTTTTGTCTGTAAAGTTAAATAATGTAACCGAATGTGTATCTTCTCTCTTGATTCCCTAGAGTTTTTAAATAAAAAGATAGTTTTAAAATCTGCGATCCATTGGAAACGAAGGAAATAAATTTCCTTGTGCCTTATATAAGACAACGGATATAACTTTTTGGGGCTTAAAATTTCGAACATACTAAAATATTGTAAGTTATGGCTGATCAAGCTTATAATTTAAGATTTTATTAATAGAGTAAAAAATTAAATTAGATATAAAAAATAACCTGATAATTTTCCGAGTGGTATGGATGTAAGATTTTAATCGAATCATATGAAATGATGAAAACGCATAACACTGGATAGTCTTTTGTGACTTAGAGAATACAATTTTTCGATTCCACATCAAGGCACGTTTAGGAATCCATACTATTAGACGTATAATATACATTGTAACGTCACACGATTTGGGCAAGGAACCTATCCTATATCATCATCAAATGAAAATAAATAAAAAATAAATTATTTATTATTTTTCTTATGTTTTAAAGAAGAAAACATAAGGAATGTCGTTCTACACACCATAATATTTTCTTTAGTTAATCCTAAATTCAATTTCGCGTAGATTGTGGACTGATAGAACACGTATACGGTATGTTTTCTTAAAGAATTGCTTTCTTATTAGAGAACAGATGCTGGGGAATTTATGGTATTAGTGGGCTGTGATATTATCTATGAGTTTGCTGAAATTGGTAGAGATTATAGACAAACAATTTTGTTTAGATTGCAAAACAAACTTTGATACATTTCTATGCATGGTAATGTAGTAATATCATAATTATTCTGTGGTAATATTAATGTATACATCTGAGGTAATTTATAAGAAGATCTGATTATTTTGCAAATTCGAATACGCGCACTTCTTTCAGTAAATTTTAATCGATTTGGTCCATATCCACAATTAGACAAGGTTATAACAATGATGGTAATGTTAATGATCTTGAAAAAGGTAAGTTTTTACCCCAAACATTAACATCGAAACTAAATAATAACAATTGAATACATCGTTTCTAACGTTTAGCGTTGTGCTATTTAAATAATTATTGACATGTATTTAAATCACATTAAAATCAGATTTAGAATGTTTATATATAGGCAAAACCGTAACCGTTGTATTAGACAAATACGTTATACATCTATATGAAGGAACTAGTGGTTTCTTTCTCACATCTTCCACACTTGCGGACAAAAAATTTAGGTGAAGAGAAAATCTATAACACCTTATTTCTTCTATACTCTATTCTATAAAGGAAAGATTTGATTATTTTTTTGAATTGAATAGGCTCCGAAACTACTGGACCGATATGAAAAATTCTTTCACCATTAGAATCCTAAATTATCCCTGATCAATATAAGCTATTGAATATTTTCAAAATATTAAGGGATCCGCATGAAATATAAAATTTTTGTTAAATAACCGTGTGAAGCCCCTGCAGACCGCTAGTATTTTATAATAATTAACTTTTTTTGTAAGCCTATAGAAATTGAAATCTGAAATCTAACCTAGCCTCATATAAATTCTCGCTAGAAGTCCTCAATCCTCTAGCACCTCTCATCTGTCGCATCCAGGCTGCCTTTGTGTTTGTACACTCCGAGTCACAGCACAATATCATCGAATTATCGTACACTTACTGTCAGTCAAAGGGATTGTTCTTAGAATTCTTCGACAGGTCCAAACAGTATAAAAGCAGTTCCAGAAACCGGAGTTAGGCCTTTGACTCCGATATCGATAAAGATTGAACCCTAGTGGCTTGTGATTAATAATTAAAGTTCGCAGAAATTTAAGCACTCTCATATCGCCGATTAACGTTTGTGAATTTGAAATACCGCACTTTTACTATAAACAATAACTATCACCTCTTTTCTATTATATTACAAAAACCTAAAGATAATTAATATCCTTTATACGTTACGTAATTCTAGAGTGCATGGAAATTCATGGAATATTTCAGACATTAAAAAATAATCAACTTGATAATATGAGGAATTGCTCTCGAGCTAATTACAGCGCAAAAACCTGAAAATCTCGTTTAATTATACCCACATAGCTGCTTACCTTTGATTTATTGTAGCAAAGGAACCTGCTTTTTAATTTAATGAACCGGTAAAACTCGAAATTATGTAAAGATAAAACTGCTTTTGATGGTATAAATGCTTTTGGTTTTTGTTATGAGGCTACTTGATCTTAAGTAATACATAATAAAATATATATATTGCTAATAATATAAATATTGCTAGTTCTCATCGCAGCTTCATGTTGGGGAGGTTTGTTTATTTAAATTAAACCTAAGACACCAAGGAGTTGAAAAAATAATTCAAATGCCATTATTTTTCTATGTAAATGTTTTGCCACAGAATAACTATACAATATACATACGTTGGTATACCAACGTAGTTTTACTCAGAAAAATATTTATCAAGAATAATTTTTGTACTATAATTGAACTGGCAAACTTTTCTTAAATGCGCAAACCTAGCTTTATTTAAAAGTACCTTTACATTCTTGCCGGTTTTATTGATGCCCACGTAACCAAGCTCGCGTCTTCAAAGCTCCGTCCAAACCAAAGCCGCGCCGTTGTTAGTCTAGCAATTCAAATAATTCTAAAGTGCTGAGAAATTCACCATTCTATCAGAACCTAGAATTTACAGTGTAAATATTAGTAACTGGTCACGTAAGGCGAGAGTTTGCAAGGAGGCTAACGAGACACGTGTACAAACGAAATCTTGCTACAGGTATCAACGAGTCGAGATATCCACTGAAACTTGGAGGGGGTTGCCAACTGGTGCCATGATATTGGTTCTGGTAAATGGGAAAGCAATTGTAGGAAAAGGGGTGAAGTGGCGGCTTTTGTCGCTATCAAATCTCATCATGGGGACAGTCAACATGATTGGGATTGGCAAATTTTTTACCCAACACTAGGTAGTGAATAAATAATGCTGGATAATCCACACAGCATCACCTAGCCCCAAGCTAAGCAGAGCTTGTGTTATTGGTACTATATGACTGATATACATAACAATGAAATAGATAGATATTTTTATTATATATAGAAAACGACCAGAACATCCTGAAAAAATATCTCCAGATCGTACAAACATTCGTCCCGAGGTGGGAATCGAACCCGCAACCTCATGCGTCGCAGGCGAATCTTCACCCACCGCGCCGCAGAGGTCGTGAATTAATGATGATTAAAGTAGTTTCAGAACTAATTAGTTAGTCCAGTATTTTACGTTAATAAACACAAAAATTCAGGTAGAATAAAAATACAAAATATTTTTTTTTTCAAAATTCAGGTAGAATACGAGCTCTATTCGGTGAATCAGATATTTAAAATAAGAATAAAATTAAAAACATATAAATTACTTGAATCATATTTTTTCTAAATCTATCCGAAACTGGAGCGCTGAAACGATGTTTAAATTCAATGTTGCCTTGGATTGCTGAGAAATAGTTTCTGAACCTTCGCTACCCTAGAGTAAGTTGAAATTCAGCAAGTTAAATTGTCACGGTAGAATGTTGAGATTGGTTTGAAGTTCTTTCATACAAGTATTAGAGCTACACGCTATCATCATAAAGATGATGCCAATCTTTTTTGATATCTTTACTATAATATCAAAAAGAGGAAAGATTGGCTTCGAAACAACTATATATATTTATTATTTATTTGAAAAATTATTTCACCATTGATGGTGTCCGAAATGTCAGTTAAATAATTATTTAAATGAAAAGTGTCATTTCGGATAAAGTGTCCGAAAATATTGTGTCCCAAACGTCAGCAAGCCTTAGAATGCTACATTATCCCTGATGAACATAGGCTAGGGTATGAAAACTTCAATATAGCACTCTGGATTTTTTTGTTAAAGACCCTTGCAAAGCCGGGGGAACTGCTAATATTATAAGAATGTGATGGAACCTTCTCAACCCAATTAAAAGTCTATAACATAGTGGACAGATATTATCTTGATACTGATTTTCTAGCTTTATGGATATGATAGATACGCTGAAGATTTATTTATTTATTGAATTTGATAAGATTACAAATCAATTTACAGTCATACTATATTTTAAACATTTTAAAATAAAGTTACAGTATTAAGCCAGATTGTAGACCTAGATGTAAACATAATAAAAAAGTGCCGCAAACATAGGAACAATTTCCCTAGAAATAATTAAAATTAAATGAAAAAATACACGCTAATAGTGTATTTTAAATATAATATAGTAGAATTTACATGCATATCTTATAGACAATTGCTCAGTATAGTCGAAATTATTTTGCGGAATTTATTGAGGTTAGCGTTAAATATGTCCAAATCATTATGATTAGCTACCAACTATATATATGTATATGTATTGAAGACACATTTTATTAAAATGTTCACCTATGTATATACGAGACTCGAAACCCTCCCATGGGGTAGTACTATTAAATTTATTCTAGGCATAATGCGAGAGCCTAAACACAATTTAATTTTAGGCCCAGACATAATACCACGTATGTATCTTATTTTGAACACATGTTTCGTTATATTACCCCTAGTAGAATAATATGGGCAGTAAAATTGTACAGTATAATGTGAATTTACGATAGAAACAATTTTGATTTTATTTGGCATTAGATGGATTACAAATTACATTATCTTTTAAATTTGATAAGGCCGATTGAGATTCCTCGGTACTTTTGACTAAATTTTTATGAAACCGAATGAAAAATGTAGCTTTTTACTTTTAAAATTATATCTTTTCTTATTTTTTCAAAATTCGACTAAACAAGACGAACAACGATTTTGACCTTGCGAAACTAAATGAACAACTAATAATTTAATCTAAGAACCCAGACAGAAACTGTAAAACAAGCCTTTGTAGGTGTACTCACGATACTCAGAAATTTAGATAAATATTATCCACATTTTTCATAGCCAATAAAGGACAATTTGTCTAGACTGAAGAAATTTTACAGTGTTTTTAAGAACTTTAACAATAATTTTGAATCATATTATTGCATTCACGGAAAATCTAAACATTGTCTTCAAGTGCTGTTTGACATTTTGGTGTCCTGTTAAAATCATGAAATTTTAAACTATGTTGTGTGGAATCATGTAATCATGTTATTTTAAGAAGATTCTCGTTCAGATAGGTTGGTAAGAGAATCATCGTAACATGGTTTAGTGATAGTTTTTGCTTGCGGCTTTGTAAACGATGTTTCTATGGAAATGTTTAAAGTAAATTTTTTATATCATGGGAACTGATTTATGGCATGAACATGACGTAGGAATGTTTTTAAAAAAATATAGGAATTTGTATGATCACTTCAATAATGGTATATTTTTAAAATACTTTTTAAATACCCCTGCAAAGCCGGTATGCACCGCAAAATTTACAATATGTAGGTATGGGTCATGTCAGACTAAAATTATTGTGGTATGTAACAATAAAGATCAACTATAGTGTCAGTGTAAAAAAACGGCACGTACCTACGTAAGGAAACTAATAAATCTCTCCATGTAACAGCACTTTTCTTTACGACTAGTAAAATTGGGGCTGGGCTTCTTTTAGCTCAAGCCCTTTAGCCTAAATCCAACATTCAGAGGGCGGCACTACCGTGGCCACTTCATGCGACATAAAGCTTTTATGGAGATACACGGTCGGCCCATGGGACAATTTATTCTATGGACTGTTCACACTACTAGCTGACATATGCCCTCTACTGGTATATTTAGATAGCCATTTTCGGTCTCCGGGGGCATTTTCCGAGAATTTTATTATGTTTTATCGTTTAGAGCTCACTTGCTAACTCCCTTACTACCTATGACAGTAATGGTAATGATGTCTTCCTAGCACAATTTTTGTCACAGCGTCCAGTCTCAATGGCGATAACATGTGCGTTATACATACATTAGTGCACAAGTGGGTGCGCAAACACAGATGCACTTTGTATTTCTCTCATATTCGGTACGGCAGCAGATCGAAAAAAAGGTTAAATATAGTGTAGTATTTTTTTGGTCTCGTGCTATTTATGTGCGAACGCGTTAAAAAAATCTATATCTACGAGTAATTTTAGCGCACAGCATTCCGTGAGAAAGAGGCTCGTTTCTTGCCAGTAGTGGTTAATTTTACGGACATTGATAATTCGAGTCTGTGTCAAAATTTTTATCAAACCACGCTATTTTAGAAGGTTGTGTACCGACCTACTTATTGTCTTGAATCCTGCGTAAAGTGGGCAAAATCTTGGAGTTTGTTGTTTGCGCAGGGTTGACTTTGTTTTGAGTAAAAACACGATCAGGATCGTTGTAATAACAGGCGGATAACCGAGGGGAATTATACTCGGTTGAAATTGCTTCCCGACCAGACAATTTGCCAGATAATGGGACATAACTATCGACACGAAGCCTTTGTGGTCTCCCGGACCATGCTGTGCTGATAAGAATACTCATCTTTTACCATATACATATACTTTACTTACCTTGCGTTTACCTAACTGTTTTATAGTAGGGTTAACACCACGGACAGTGTATTCGTAGCTAACGAAGCTTCCCATTAATAATCCAAGTAAATCCTAATATAAATACCATCAGCAATGTAAACAGTCGCCGGGATCCTTTGTTTTTGTGCTACGCGCCGCTGCGGCCGGGGCGTCGCTTTATGGCATTTTGTACTGATTCTTATTTATTCAACGACGATACTTATGTGGTTGATATTACTTTAAATTGATCCATATCAATACCATTCAGAAGCGTCCCCAAAACTCTGGCTGCATTGCCATTTTTTAGAACTATGTTTAAAAAATTAAATAATATCCCATAAATTATTATATTATTTAATTTCTAAGATACTCGTATATCCCCGTGTGCGAGGGCTTACGCATTAATAATAACAAAAACATATATTTGCTGTTTAATTTTTGTTATTGTGCTTCTTGCTGTCCATCTGATTTTGTGTCAATGATAATAAAAACATGCGAATAAAACGGATTCTCTGCCTGAAACAATTTCGACTAGTTATTGTTTGATTGGATTTAGCCCAGGAACGCAATTCCTGGAAGATTTTGTGGGAGCAGCAGTGATATATTTAGAAAAAAAAGTACCTTAAAGACGACGTTGATCGTAGATCTGTAAAGTAATAGCCGTATTGCCGGGCGCGGATTACGGAAACAAGCTCGAAGGTGCTCCGGGTTCACGCTATTCCAAAGTCAATTTTAAAGTTATTTGCATATTTCGTGTTTTCCGGATGAGATTGGCCGGTATCAGCGCCGACGTTCCAATATTCATTAGGCTGATAACAATCTAGGTAAATTCGCAAAAAAGTCCAAGGTTTTTACTTATTGGATGCAGGAAGATGTTTTGGGGAGAAGAATTTTACCAATATTTGCGACTTTGCTTGGCATTGAAGTTAGAATTTGCATATTATAATTTCGCGCACCGAAATTGCGCTTAAAAATCCGTTTTAAAATGGATTATTAAAAGTTTTATAATGCATAATTAATTAGAATAGAATAGTTTATTGCAAAAAGAATCATTATATTACAAATAATTACATAATTATGTATGTATGTGTCCATAAAAACGGTGTACTAGCCTTGTAAGTGCGATTACGGTAATCCCATTCAAAGGATAGCCAACCAGGGATGCGACTTGGACGAAATTAAATAACGCCCCAAAAATTTACGATGTTGGCGGGACTTGAACCCGCGACCTTCCCTCAGTAGGGGCTGCGCTGACCACGCCACGAAATCAAGTACCCACCCGACTTGTCGAAAATCTTTGGGACTCTCTTCGGACCATAGCGCCGTTAGCTCCACCTACAGAGGAAACATAGCAGTTTATCTCCTGTTCATAGACTAAAATTACATTTAGTCCGTATAACGAGGTATTCGCATGCCCAGCGTGGGGATTATGGGCATTAACCCCCAAATGATAATGCCATCTATGGCGCTCATTAGGGGAGGTCTATGTCCAGCAGTGGACTATTATAGGCTGGTGATGATGATGATGATGATGAACGAGGTATCGCGTTTGCTTATTTAATAAGATCTTATATAAGAATAATGATGCCAAAAAGCATTTCTTAATAAGATCGAATGGATCCCACATCTATTTCAAGGAAAAGTCACTCTTAAGCCAAAATTATTATTTATTCCTTTTTATATCTACCTACTTGTTTCAAATTAGCATGTAGACAAAACTAGAGTAATTCTTAAATTGTATATTTCTGGATTCTTAAGAAAATAATAAAGAACGAGCAAACATAATATAGTAGGTTAGTTCTGGTAGATTAAATTTACTTACCATGAAAAAAAAGAAAGCCATCGAAATAGAAACAGAAAAGCTATGAATCTAAATCAAGTGGTTACTCATCAAAGTTCGACGACGTGGGGGCCGCCGGCGGCATTTCAAACTCATTTTCATATTACCCCGTGGAACCCCGGTGCTGATACCACAGTAAACTATGTCCAGTACCGCATCACGTTTATGTTTCAGGACATTAGCCGGGTGGCGAGCGCCGACTCGGAATTTTATAAACAGCCAGGGGGAAGGATCTAAGTAACCAAATCATGTCATCACGACCATCATTTTCGGTCATTTTATTTTTTTATAAAATGTTTAGGAACTTAACACCTTATGTTGAGCAACTCAACAAATAATTATGTAAGAGATTCCGAAAACGTTCGGAATGCTACTTAAAAAAAATTAAGCTGAAAGTTGTTAAATAAATAAAGTTACAACATGTTTCAAAATTACATGTAAATAAATTAAGCAAAAATAAAAACAAGAGAATAATCTAAGTAGGTACTACCTCTTACAATGCTTTTAAGTTCAATAGAATTTAAAAAATATGACTGCTTTGAACGTCTGATAAAACTTTAATAAATGAAATATTGGATAACCTAAACTCAAATCATGCTAAACACCCCGTTATAAATATTTGACCGACTGAATATTAAAGCAAGTAACCTTAACTCCACTTGAACAATGTAACTAATGGAGAAACCTACTGTATTAACAACTATACTGTTCCACAAGTATGGCACATACATCCGTAGGATTAAGCAAAAGTTTAATGCCTTTTTGCTTACGTTGAATTTTTCTTGTTAATTCGAATGAGTCTGCCGGCAGGGTTATAATGTCGCCGTGAACTTTGCTCCTATGTTTGGATGGGGAGTACTTCGTATGTTTGCGGGCAACTTTCGAGGTTGGAAGTTTTTCAGACTTTGTCATTGTCGTTGAGATGATTATAGAGGTTGTTGCTTGGGGCATTGTTTTATGTTGAACATTTGATAGTTTCATCAATGATTGTCTATCTAGACTATTCCTACTGGAGTGTACTAACATTGTTAGCCTACTTTAATATTAGAGAGCTGAATTTGTGCCGTTGTGAAGATAAACTGAAGATAATATAATAATTAATGTTTCATTTATGTTCTATTTCATGGTGGAAACTTTTATGGTTTAACTGTTATTTAATTTTTTTTTGCCTAAGTTTATAAGAACTGTTTGTTTCCCAAATAAGTTAATAGTTTATTAAAATAACAGGGTGCTCGCGGTTTCACCCGCGTAACTCCCGATCCCGTGGGATTTTCGGGATAAAATACCTATATAATATATTCCAAGTCATAAACTATCTGTGTACTGTTTCATCAAAATCCGTATCATAGTATTTTTTGAATAAATATCAGCGAAAACCGCTGGAAATCTCTTATAGGGAGTAAACGTTCTGTTCAATGTAAAAATACTTACAATACAATACAAAAATTATTTATCTAACCAGAAAAATAATACAACAAAAGACTACATAAGACAAGTACAATGGACCTTATAGCTTAGAAGCGATCTCTTCCTTACTCTTCGCTCAATTCTATCGAGATGCAAATACCAAACTTAGTGTCAGATTCAGAGCCTTGCTGAATCCGCATTCGAACCCGCTCATTACAGCCGAGATTGCCTTTCCGATGTTATATCAAAGATTCCGTACAAGTTGGCGAACAAGCAACTTGGAAAACTGAGTTTTAACCCCGTTTCCTGATTGTTACAGAACTGGTTTTTAATTTGCAATATTGAGAAACTTTTATATACATAGAGTGGGCCGAAAACAAGGGACGAATATGGTATAAATCGATATATCATTTATTTTCCAGTACATAAGTGATATACAATATGTAGTTGACATACAATAGTGTACAGATTCCATTTTATTTTCTGAAGGGGAAAATGGAATAAGAAATAACAGTAAGGGAATGTTGGCCTTTTAAATTAAGATTCTACTACAACATAAGGGGATTTGAAGGGAGACAGCTGGAATAAGCCGTAGTAACTGGATTAATACTTGTATATATTCTTTTATTATACCACAAAAAGTTAGAGAAAATAACAATTAATAGGTATTGTCTATAATATTCATCTTCCTTCTTTATATAAAAACAGTGCAAGAAAAATTCTATTCTTGTCGAGGAATTTTTGGATCAACTGTGATAAAATGATATTAAGGTAATTTATATTATTCTTACCTATTTCCTTATTGGTTTATAGCATTCTTGGTGTTCCCTAAAATAACTTTGCAAATTATAACGTTCGCAATTTTCATAAAAAAGCTATATAAAATACGGTAGAATTATTAAAAAAATATGAGACTTCTCTGAATATTAAATAGGAATGCGATCGTAAAATAAAATTACGATTTCACGTTATTTAATTAAATGGCCATAACCTTCAAACGAGGACTTTAATGGCCGCTGGGAAATTATTTGCATTTTCTTTATTAACTACTTGTTTTTGTCCGCGGCTCCATACGTGTTTTTTGGATCATCATCATCATCATCATCACCAGCCTATAATAGTCCACTGCTGGACATAGATATACGTATTCTTATACGTATTTTTTGGATACGTATAAGATTATTTCAATCCCATGGAAAATCATTAATACGATAGAGAAGGGCTAAATATTCTTAGTTCTGTAGTTTTGGCGTGAAGAAGATAACTATCATTCTATCCCACTTTCGTATTTAAAATATTTAGAGTGCGTATGCATCTGTCTTCCAAATGAAGACAGCATTTAGATGACATGACATTGATAGTTTTTTTTTCTTAATAAAAGTTCACCTTGTCAGACAATTATGCTGACCAAAACACTAGAAAAAGATCATACAAACATTTGTCCCGAGGAATCAATCGAATCCGCAACCTCCAGCGTCGCAAGCGGACCTTCGCCCACTGCGCCACTGAGGTCGTCAGGCTTATAATCCTACCTCGTACCATTTTAGTATATCATCCTGTAATTTTATTACATGATGACTATAAATGTGAATGTAACTATGAAAAGTTAACAAAGGATGCGACTGCAAAATTTGCTTTTTAAAACAGTCTATCGAGCTCAAACTGCGCACGTCGGAGAGGTCCGTGTACAGTATGAGTCCCTCGGTCTACAACAAGATTTTCTACAATGTTAATAAGGCTACTTCCACCATGATCTTTAAGAATATACTAAAAATAGGACTCTTGGTGAGTTCTCCTCTGTGGATGAGTTCTACGCATTGCCCATAATTTATGTATATAATATATTGCGATGAAATAATTATGAAATCACTAAAAAAAATATTATATTACTTTATTATAAGGTCATTATTATAAATTATATTACCTTACCAGTTTGTGACTTGGCGCTACCTATATATATATGCGCTAGCTATAATAAATAATTATGTTGTTTGTATTGTATTATCAAAATGTAAATATACCTTCCTAAATACGATTCAAGCGTTGCATAAAAAATACCTATTTTGTCATTATTATTTCTGAAACAATGTTTGATATCTTTTTTATGTAATTTAAATCTTATGCCTACATATGTACGTGCAACATCATTATACTGTGTTCACATAAATTATTTCAATTTCAATAAAGCTCAAACAGATTTAAATCATAATCTAGATCAAAATCCTGACATTATAATCTGTATCTTGTGTTCTAATCTTCAAAAAGGGGATAATTTGTATTTTGATTTTTATTGAAATAATAAATAAAGTTTGAGTTCTAAATAAACAGACAGATAATATAATAACACTAAAATAGCTCTACGCCCATTGCCTACCCTATGCCAGACACAAAATGGTAAATCACAGATTTATGCCACTGTCATTCACATACATTTCAATGTATTTACAGGCACAATAAAAGGGAATTGCCTCTTGTTGCTTTCAGAGCCGTATTTATCGTGAATTTAGCACCCTAGCGAATAAATCAAAGGGTAGAAATTCAGAGTAAGTTTTCTGTTTTGAATGATTTTATGAAGTTCTCCAGATACCGTTTTGGGTGTCTGCATATTGTATAGATATTTTATGGTCGGTTAAGTCACGTTAAAAAGTAGTTTGGAATTGTCTTGAATCCTCTTTGCTCCATCATCATCTTCAGCCCATGCAGTGGACTCTCCTAATGAGCGCCATAGCGCCTGAACCTCTTCTGATTACTAACCTATAGTACTTACATGTATAATTAGTTAAGGCGCATACAGGAGCGAATGACCTTGAGCAATTTGGGCGGGGCTATGGTTTCGCCCCGCACCCTTCCGCGCGCCCCCCGCCGCCGGCGCCGCATAGCCAAGAAAATGAAATAGATTTCGCGCGTAAGCCGCAAAAGATAAGCAGTAGAAATCCTTCATGGCCGCGTGGTAAACCAAGCCAGGTGACACGCGATAATTGCCCGCGCGGCGCGGGGCGTTCGCGTTGTAGGTAATTTCCTTCTAAACTAGCCTATATTCCAATCATTCGAAAGTTTTATGCAAATCAGTTTAGTAGTTAGGTACATGGTAACAAACATTCATACAAGCTTCTCTAATTTTCAATGTTTGTAGGATATCAATGATAGGTAGGTTATACGGGTGGAATAATTTGAAACAATAAATCTCTGAGCTAAAGGAAAAAGGTCATAATGGACCAAGAGAAAAAAATTACCATTACATGGTATTTACATAATAGGTTTTTACACCTATTCAAAGAAATGATGCCAGAAATCGGATGTAAAGATTTGATAAAACAGTAAATTTCTAAGCAAGAGGAGAAAGGGCATCCTGGACCAAGAGACAAATTTACTTTTATGTAGGTAGTAGATTTTTTTTCTTTTATTTTCTTTCTGCTGTTTTTTAGGGGTTTGAAACCGAGGTCAAAACCCTAAAAACCAGCAGAAAGAAAACAAAAGAAAAAAAATCTACGATATATAAATGTTGTCTCTTGGTCCAGGGATCCTTATGACTTTGATTCTGTTTTGTGCTTTGAATCCATAATATTTCAGAAACTACTGCAGCTATTGACTTGAAATTTGAAATAATAATACATTTAGTGCGCCCGCACAGATTTATAGAAAAATAAATAAAAAATTAAGATGAAGATTTTCAGTACAAATTTTGAAATCGAAATTTTAAATGGGACCTACAGAAATTAAGGTGGTATGAAATGAAAGGTACTGATTTGTACATTTCGTTTTGGAAATTTTGATAAATTTTATACTTTTTGAGAAAAAGGTCGAAAAAATTACCATTCCCCCTCCCCCCCCCCCCACCTATCTCCGAAGATTGCAGAGCGATCGATGTAAAATGTACCAAGTATTTGAAGATATGGATCTATATTTTACAGGAAAAATATAAAGAAGTCTGTAAAAATAATACTTTTTGAAATATGGTCAAAAAAGGGCGGGAAAAATTTCTAAAGTGGTGACTACCAGAGAAGTCTGTTAACATAACTACTTTTAAAAATTATGGTCAAAAAGGGGGGGGGGGATTTCTAAAGGGGAGACTACCCCCGTCGAGTGGGGTGGGGTATCAATTTGCACATTCCAAAACAGTTTTTGAAATTTCAAAAGGTTTTATACTTTTCGAAATATTTTGATAAAGGTCGAAAAATTGGCCATCCCCCCCCCCCCCCCTATTTCCGAAGATTGCAGAGTGATCGATATAAAATATACAAAGCGTTTGTAGATAAATATACAATGTGTCTGGTCACCGGTGTCGGAGACTTTGGAAAATATTTGTCGGAAATTTTTTTTTCAAAAAATCTTTTTTTAGGTTTCATAAATTCTTTTTTCCTCTATTATAAAATGGAAATGGAAACAATGTTATCGTTGCTTTATTGTCCACATTATTGTCTATCAAATAAGCCCTCTATCAAAATCAAAATCAAAGTGCTTTATTTCCTTTAGACCTTACAGGACTCTTGGACACGTCACAAAATACAAGTTAAATAAGAAATAAAAATGGGAAATAAAGTGATCACTTTGATTAATTGTTCACTTCAATCTTTTTTAGGTAAAGTAAAGAAGCGAACAAGAAACCTTTACCTTGTTAGATTGTTAGTTTTAGAGTTGGAGCATAACTCGTCCCAAACTTTTTTGTCGTCTAGAAAATCTGATATTTTATAGTAAGCTTTTTTACAAAGTATATTTTTGACAATCCGTTTGAATTTATTTATAGATAATTTTTGCAACTCACTTGAAATTTTGTTGTAGAAGCGTATACATTGCCCTTTAAAAGATACATTAATGTTACGTAGCCTAGTAGAGGGCACAGCCAGTTTGTTCTTATTTCTAGTATTTAAATTATGTATATCGCTATTTTTAATGAACTTATTGATATTTTTATGAGTGTACAACAAATTTTCATAAATATATTGACATGTTACTGTCATTATGTTTATTTCTTTGAATTTTTCACGCAAGGATTCTCTGGGACCCATATTATAGATTGCACGAATAGCCCTCTTCTGCAGCACAAATATGGTGTTAATATCTGCAGCGTTCCCCCACAGCAGTGTGCCATAAGACATAATACTATGGATTCCATAGTATTATGTCTTATGGCATACTTCCATAGTATGGAAGTAGCTGAAATAGACTAGTCTAGAAGTATCAACGTCTGTAAGATGACGGATTTTTTTGACTGCATACGCTGCAGAACTAAGTCTCTTCGATAGCTTATCTATGTGTGAGCCCCATTGAAGTTTACTATCTAAAGTTATTCCCAAAAATACAGTACTTTCTACTATTTCTAAAGATTCCTCTTTTACCTTTACATCGGCCTTAACTTGTTTTACATTGGGTAGAATAAATCTAATACATTTCGTTTTGGTTTCATTAAGCAGAAGATTATTGACACTAAACCAATTGACTACTTTTGAGATTGCATTATTCACATCGTCGAAATTTGTGTTATGACGTTTCATTTTAAAAATTAGTGAAGTATCATCAGCAAACAATACAATCTCGTGATTATTCTTAACGAGATGAGGGAGGTCGTTAATATAAACAAGAAATAGGAAAGGACCGAGGATAGACCCCTGCGGTACACCCATTGTAACTACAGATCCCGAAGAACGTTCCCCATTAATGTCAACTCTTTGTATCCTGTCACACAAGTATGAAGTAAGAAGATCCAAAGAGTTGTCTTTTATTCCATAATGATGTAGTTTCCTGATTAATGTTACATGGTGTACACAATCAAATGCTTTTGACAAGTCGCAAAAAACGCCTAAAGCATCTTGCGACTTCTCCCAAGCATCAAAAATATGCGATACCAACTCTACACCAGCATCAGTGGTAGACCTGCCGCGAGTAAACCCAAATTGCTTACAGTGAAGCAGGTCATTGCCATCGAAATGCCTTAGCAATTGATGTAAAATAAGTTTTTCAAAAACTAGTGATTTGTCGATAAAATTTACCGTATTTCACCCCCCCCCCCCCCAAAGTCTCCGACACCGGTGACCAGACACATTGTAAATCTATATTTTACAGGAAAAACATAAAAAAAAATAAAAAAAATAAGTGCGTTGGTACCAACGCTAACGCACCAAATATTTTTTTTTTCCTACCCACTAATCTCTGTAGTAACCGCAACCTCCTGCGTTGTAAGCCCACCGCGCCAAGAGGTCGTCAATAAACGTAACAACCTAAACGACCAAAGTTCAAAACCCTCGGCGCGCGGTTACACTCGCAATTGTCGTACTTGTTTATCTAGAATTCTACATAATTATGTATAAGTACAAAGTGTGGCCGTCGCGAAGAAAACCCGTAAAAAATACTCGTAAATAAAAAATACCCGTAAAAACACGATAAATACCTACCCGTTAAAATAGTAATAAAAATTATGAGTTCAGATCGCGTAAGTTTAAAAATATCCGAGCTCTAGGAGATGAAAAAAGGCTATGTACCATTTTTACCCAGTCTCCTTTACATTTTGAATCCCATTCTCATTTCATAACAGTAAGTAAGGTGGGGGTGTACCTACCTAATGCTTCACTTCGGAGAGTCATAGAACTGTTGCAGCCATACTAGAATTCTGAAGACGATCATGAACCGCGTTAGGAAGAATGCCGTACCTACGTACATATTTTATTTCGTCGCATAATACATCATAGCTACCTACCTAATATTAGCTACCTACCTAAGCGTAATGGATGTTTTACCTGTAGCAAAACATTTTCACTCCAGTTTCAACTTGTCCGGTCACTGTAAATCTATAAATAAATAATAATGTAAGATCAGTAATAAAACAAATAAATGGGTAGGTCTAAGGAGTATTTACTTACATTGTCGTTCATTTGTTCCTACCTAGTTTAGTGCCTACCCGATCTCCTAAAATAAATATACAAATATGTAAAATCTACATAAGATTGCTAATAGGTAGTTACAATAGCATAAATTTTCTAAAATAACGAGCTTTCAGAGCTCTGGCTTTCTTCAGCTTACTGATCTTCGGAATTTTCAATATTTTACAAACTGTTTTACACCAAATAAAGCGTCCATGCGCGGATAACTTTGAATAATAAATAAAGCGTCTATGTGCATCAATATAGCATTATAGTAAAAAAGCAAAAGTACGCCTCGCGCTCACCTAGAGCGCGAGGCAGACGAACACAACCTCCCCGTACGACAGTCAGGGTTTCACTGCCGCCCGTCGCCCGCGCAGACTACCTTCAAAGGTTACCGCCCACTAATCATACGCAAAAATTTAAAATAATGATTTTCTATGTGAAAAATCGTCGTATCACAAAATCATACGTTCAGTTTGAAGATAAAGTCTTTGCCGACATGATGGTGAAAAAAAAAGTATAAAATTCTAAGTAGTTTAGAAGTAGATACACTTTTTCAGTCAGAAACAGCTCCACTTTGTGATTTTTTTTCACCAGGTTAACGAGCACGTAGAACATTTTTGTACGTTCACTTTACAGATAAAAGGTCAATGTATAACATATATTTTTTTCAGCCCATAAAATTGACTACTCTAGGAGGAGAAAGCCTCCAAAGAGGAGCAATCAGCTACTGTATGCGCCTTAAGGTATATATCAGTATTAGACTAGCATTGACACTGCTATCCTAAGATCTCCTTCACCTTGGTTGTCTGAAAATCCTTATAAGCGATAAGGCCGCTCCTGTAGAACAACGGCAATGGATAAGTTAAATTAAGTATCGAATGTTTTTTAAAGGGTATGAAATAAAGCATTTTCTATCCATCTATCAAATACTTATAAGTCCTGTAACGATATATTTTTATTCTATATTATTATTTCAAAATTTTAGTAGATTCAAAGAACCTCATTGTTTTTTTACTAATTTAACTTACGCGTGACCCTGTCGCGACGCGCGCGCGGCCCTCGCGCTCACTGCGCCGGCGCAGCAGTGGAGGGGATTGAGGAGCTCACTCGGCTCTCGACCGCACGCCAGACCCCGGCAGAGCTTGAAGGCGATACTACGTCTGTGCCCTCCAATTTCAAACTTAACGGTCACGCACTCTCGATCTACTAGACGCTAACGAATCCTAAAACATTCTATAATTTTTATTTGCTTACTGCCTTAGGCTTTTTTCAATAAAGTCAGTGCTTGTGTGTTCCCAATCTTGGGTAAGTTGTGCATTTTAAATCTTTAAGAAGCGAACCAAACTTTCTTTACTATCTTATATCTTGTAAACGCCGCCTCTTATTTCTTTCTGCCTTGGGGAAGCTTTAAGTCTATTCGGGATACTGTACGATCCTTGGGCTTCCCCTGCAAACCCTTACGCTGGCGTATCCTTATACCTGGTTCTGGAATTCCAGGAACACCTTATGACCTAGAACCCCTAGTTCTTGAAATCGGAACCGCACACCGCTGTGGCAGCGGATACCACTGAGCGCCTACTCCCTACGCTCGTTTCGGAGGACCCGGTGCGACGGCTGGACGCGCCTATCTCTGCGCACTCTTCCAGGACCAGCTACGCAGGATCGGGAAGACCTGGACGGCGCTAAGGAGTACGGGAGTGCCACGGAGGGGAGTACGGTTACCGAATTAACGCAAAGCTTGTGAAATTTGACCCGGCTAATGACCCACGAACCCTGTCTCTTATTCTTATTCTCAATTCTTAATTAAATGTCTCTCTAATATCTAACTATCTCTTTTATTTCTCTTATTTCTCCCTAGGCTTGTCAGGCTAGGTGACGCGGCTAGCTGTGGCAGCGGATACCACTGAGCGCCTACTCCCTACGCTCGTTTCGGAGGACCCGGTGCGACGGCTGGACGCGCCTATCTCTGCGCACTCTTCCAGGACCAGCTACGCAGGATCGGGAAGACCTGGACGGCGCTAAGGAGTACGGGAGTGCCACGGAGGGGAGTACGGTTACCGAATTAACGCAAAGCTTGTGAAATTTGACCCGGCTTATGACCCACGAACCCTGTCTCTTATTCTTATTCTCAATTCTTAATTAAATGTCTCTCTAATATCTAACTATCTCTTTAAACTTAAATATTTATTAACAAATAAATTACAATGATCTAACTAAATAAAAAAAAACCCACTAGTATTTACAATTGAGCTAACTGCAGACTGTTGCGAACAAACTACAGGTAGCTCAACTGATCCATATCAATACCAGTTGGAAGTGTACCCAAGATGCTGGCTGCATTGCCACGTTGTATGGCAATGCTGATGCGCTGTGCCAAATATTGACCAGCTCTCGGGTCACACGTCGCTTCGACCAGACGCTCTGATAATTTTTTGAAGACCCGGAGAGCCTCGGTACCCCACGGACCTAGGGTCTCGACACCAAGGGGAGCAAATTTGTAGGCTCTGTCGAGACCTGCATATTTGCGCCTCTTAAGATCCTCGGCCAAATCTGCCGCCGCACCAGCCCTCACGGATGTCCTTGGAAGATGGGAGGGCGCAAGTGTGTCGACGCAAGTAGCGTCCCACACAATGGGCCTCCCCAACTCCCATGGGACAAGTGTCATACCGTCGGGCCTCTTACCATCGTCACGCAACAGACCATTCGGTTCGAGAATAGCTGGTACGCTAGCGGTGACAAAGGCCCGCCGGATGATGTCGTTAAGGCTGGCATGACGAGACATCCGACCGGCAGCCCTAGAACACGATAATCCGTGGTGACCAAGCTGTTCGACAGCAGTACCGCACTGGCATTGATGAGGCGCGCAACACCTTGCACCCAACCGAAGAGATGATGCAATACGGAAAGTTACGGAATCCAATAAAGTGCCAGTGTTATATGAAGGAAGTGCTTGCAACCAATGTCCTGACTCCCATTTAGAAACGGCCAGGAGACGGGCACGATCTGCTGAGCTGGAGCACGTTTGTAACAAACAATTCCGTGTCAGCTCACACAGAGGCCCGTCCCATTGCCGTTGGGATAAAAGAGATTTTGGGAGAGCAGCATCGGGGCAAGCACTTTGCCAAGCCGTTCGAGCTTCGTCTAAAAATGAAATTTTAAATGAAAATCCAGGTAGTGCCGAATCAGGCTTTAAAATTTTTTCAACTAATGAACTAGTGCTGTAGACGGAAGACAAGAACGCTGGTAGGGCTACACTTGAAATTTTGCGAATACCTAAGCCTCCCAATTTGACAGGCAGGGAGGCCTGCGACCATGCCTTGTCATCCAAATCGATATTCAAAACCGATGATAAAGTATTCTTTATTATGTTGTCTAAGCCTTCCAATAGCTCGCTGTGTTTCCACAGTTGACAACATCTCAAAGAATAAGTAAATTTAGGAACAAAAAGGCAAAATCGAATGATCGTGAAAGCCATATGGCTATTAATTTTGAGAAGTCTGTCCGAGGTTTGGAAGAAATTTTGAATTTTCTCATCTACAAATGGCTGAAAAGACTCATCAAGAATTGGCGAACCAAGGAGCCGAAGTGAACGTTTTTCTACAACTAAAATGTTAGGTGCCAAACTATTGAATTTTTTTATAATACTGTCTTTGTCTACACAAGAGCTGGAAATAAAAAGCTCACATTTCGAAAAATTTAAGTCCAAACCAATTTTTTTAAATTCATCTGTGATGATTTTTAGATCATTGAAAACTGTGTCCACTTCGCCACCTAAGGTTCCGTCATCCAAATACCAAACATTGAGCTTGGATTGGAGACGTTGAATAACTCTGTGGATGGCAAGGCTAAATATGGCCGGACCAAGAGGGTCGCCTTGCTGGCATCCAACAGTAGACCAAATGACATTATTCCTATAAATTAATTTTGACGGAGAACCATAACATTGCCAAAGAAAAGGGTAAATTTTGGGAACTTTTTCTTTAATTTCATTTAGCAAGGCGCCCCTGTCTACTGAATTGAAGGCGTTTTTGACATCTACCTTTAGAATAACTGCCCCATAATTTTGGTCCAAAAAAGTACGAAGGGAATGTACTGCGGCCTCACAACCGCCTCGCGAACCAAAGCCTAGCTGAATCGGTCTAAAATACTCGCCTAGATAGTCGGCTTCTTTTCGACAGCAGACTTTAGCAGCAAGGCGGCGGTAGGTGGTGCCCACAGCTATGGGTCTTATACCGCCATCCTTCTTTTTTAATGCGCATAGATTCGCACCGTACAGGAGTTCTGTGATCTCGCTGTTGACTCGACCTGACAACATCAGGTTAATTAGAGATGTCAAATCTTCCAGAAGGACTTCACCTGCATGACCAGAACCACCAGAAAGTAGATCTTTAAGATGCTGTGGAGTCACAGCATCTAGGCCGCCGGCAGAGCCATTCTGAAAAGACATGACAGCTGTAATTACGTCCTGAATAGTCGCGCCCACAGCGTCATCACTCTCTTGCGGTGGATCGGGGAGTTTTATATTAGCCCCTGCAGATGGATGCTTACTCTCAAGAGATATGAGAGTATCATCGTTATTTGGCGCCATCGTGTCATTGGAAAAAAGTATGCGAGAGGCACCTTTGATATCACCATCACTGAGTTTACTCTCCACAAGTCTGTAGATAGTAGACTCAGACAATGATTTAAATGGTTTTGAATTTTGGAGTGTGTCCTGATCAATAATTGAAATAGGCAGCCCTTCGCGTGCAGTGTAACTAATACAATTTTGTTTGATCTTTATCGTAAGGGACGTTTTAGTGGCCAAATCTTTCTTAACATGTAGTACACTGTAAGGGAAAACTAGTAAATGTTCCCAAGCTCGCTTGGTGTTTTTTGATACAGTATTCCTAATGGCCTGTGAAAGAGCGGAAGCGACAGAGATGCGAGCACCACGAGGAATACGTTTCAAAATAGGGGTAGTAGCTTTATACTCACTCAGAACTTTCCAAAAGGGTGTATCAACCGTATAATCTGAATTTTGCGTCAAAACATCTACCGCTCCTGCAACCGGAGCAGACAGCGGGATAAAAGGATCCTTATGGATTCTTGATTGATGAATTTTTAGGCCTCTCTGTCCCTTGAAAAAGCGGGCCTGGGGACATTGTGTGCACTCTAAGAGAGGCTGCACAGACACGATGGGATGGATTTCCGTAATATTCCTAATGGCACTTTCGTTTTGCGTGCATTGTGTCATCACAAATCAATTTTATAAAATGTAAATAAAATTCTTACAAATCTAAATAGACTAAAACTATAGAGAAGACAGAGGTTGGCGCACGCGTGATAGCCCGGCCGGGCTCCACGGGAAACGCCCTCCTTACTGTAAACAGAAAAATAACAAACACTAAGCTTCTGTCAAAACCAAAGTAAACAAACTACAAAGAGAGAAACCACCTTTTTGATTTACGTTGCGCTGAGGTTGTCCCCGACCTGGAAAACAATACCTGAAGCGCCCAAGGTGGTGTTCCAACGGCCCCAGGGCTCCAAAGCCTCCCCAAAGACCGTAGAAAAATTCTTTCTGAAAAAATTCAAGCAAAAATAATGTTAGAAGGGTGACAGTTTTTTTTTTTTTTTTTTTTTTTTTTTTTTTCAACTATCTCTTTTATTTCTCTTATTTCTCCCTAGGCTTGTCAGGCTAGGTGACAAGTGGCGCCCATATACGTGGTCAAAGGTCAGATTTCACGGTTTTGTTAACTTTTTGTTTTTTCCTTGGTGTTTGATTTATTTGGTGTGTCGTAGTTAGTTTGTAGCATAAATCTTCGTCTTCTATGGTCGTGAGTCCGTAAGTACCTAGTTTTAATCAGTTGTTTTGTTAATTTAAATCAGTGCTTAAGTTATTGTGCCGTTTTGTTTCCTTTGTGTAAATTTTTGCCGTGACTCACACCTCAACGGAAACTTTGTAACGTTTTTTCTTGATACCTTCAATTAATTATTTTCTTGGTTGCTTCTTTTTCTTTTGGCACAATAATTAAGGCTAATTATTTTCTTGATTTTGCTTGTACTGTAGTTATTTTAGTTTACTACCGAGATAATTTGCACAACTTACCTAGGTAGGTACTTGCTTTCTTTTATTTCTATCTTGTTTCTCGTAATTTAAAAACTTGACTATGGCGTTTACTATTAAATTCTTGCTTTTACAAAAGTCTGAGCTCATGTATGAGGTTGCGATTAGAGGTGAGACTCCTTCTGAGAATGTTGAGGGCCTCCGTCGTCAGGTTACAAAATTAACACAACTATATCCATCTGATGATATTAGTGAGTCTGTTTTTTCATTCGCCGATGATCTTATGGGGGCAAATGATACTCTCGATAAAATTCGACATAACTTGGAAACGCTTAAATCTTCAACTACGTCTACAAATAGTTTAGCCAATAGGACCAGGGCCTTACTTCACCACTTGTATTATAGGCTTCTAAGAATCACAAGACCCGACAAAGTGGAAGATGCCGCTTTGCTCGAGAAGGTGCAGGAGAGCTTTCAAAGGAATTTAAATAGATTTTCTACGTTTGATCTTATTCCAAGTTCTGCACCTCAAGCTGCTCCTGCTTCTAGTGTAGCCTCCAATGTAACTACAGCGGATGGCCTCGAAATTGATCGCCTTAATATAAAAGTAACTTGTGATCGTGGAGTTACTTCAGAGCTCAGTAAACTTAAGTTTGACGGTAAGACATGTGTCCGTGCCTTCATACAGCGCCTAGCAGAGTTTAAATCCTCGAGAGGAATGTCAGATGATAGGATGCTAAGCTCGGCTACAGATCTGTTCACGGGAGATGCTTTGCATTGGTTTCGCGCTATGAAACCAAAGATAAACGACTGGAGGGTTCTATTGATTTGCTTGAAGGAAGACTTTGACGTACCTGATTTCGATTATAAAATGGCTGCTGAAATTCGTAGTCGGACACAGGGTGAATCTGAAAGTGTAGTAGTCGTTTATTTTGCTATTATGGAAGGAATGTTTAGTCGCTTAAGTAAGCCTATGTGTGAGGAAGAAAAATTGGAAATACTTCTCCATAATATTCGCCCTTGTTTTTCCGCTATCATCGCCACTAGTGTGACAGCAACGGTCGATGAGTTGAAGATAGCATGTAGGAATTATGAACGCATCAAAACTCGCGCTGATAACTTCAAGGAGCCCCCGTCTGCAAGCTCTGCTACCTTGGCTCCGGAGTTTGCTTACTGCAAACGAAAGGAGGCTGCTACTAATAACGATAGGCCAAACTATGGTTTTTATAAGTCGCGATATTCTTCTAATACTGGCGCAGGTAATTCTAAGCCTGGCCAGCCTAAGGAATCTAATAGTGCTGCTCGCTTGGCTGCTATTTCTAGGGATTATTGCTACCGTTGTAAGAGCGATGAGCACAATATGAAAAATTGTACGGCGGAGCGCACTATCTTTTGCTTCCGCTGCGGCGAAAAAGGTGTTAAGACGCCAGACTGCCCGAAATGTTGCAAAGCAGCACCAAAAAACTAGTAGACGATTGCGAACATTCGAAATCAGGTCATTCTAAAGACTCGGATTGGAATGATTGGATTTCGTACCTTAGGAATTTCTTTTCTAATTATTCAGTTTCAGCAATCTTCAATTCTAAGCCGAGTGGTGATCCGCGTCCTTACGCTAAGGTTCGTATCGGTGATCTCTCACTGTACGGGTTACTTGATTCTGGTTCTTCTATATCTATCCTTGGTAATTACTCTCATAAGCGTTTGGTTAATTATGGTCATAAGCTATGTACTGAGGAGTTGATAACCGTTACTGCTGCGGGCGGACAAAGAATTACATCTGAGGGTTATATTCTCTTGCCTGTCGCTTTCGAGAATAAATTTTCTTTGATTAAAGCACATGCTATTCCTGGCATAGAAACTACTTTAATTTTAGGCATAGATTTCTGGTCTGTTTTTAGTCTTTGCCCAAAATACCTTACAAATTCTGAAAATTTGTTTGCTTCTGATCCTGGGCTCTCTGAAATTACGGATTCATCTAATTCTCAGTTGAATTCCTTTGAGAATCTTCTCGATTCTCAAAAGCTTGTTGCAAATAGTATCATCGAGCAGTTCCGTGACATTTCTTTCGCGGCTAAAGGCTTAGGTCTAGGGATTGCAATCCGGATATCCGGATATCCGAATTATCCGGATATCCGCTAATTTTCATATCCGGATAATGGGAGCTCCTTTATCCGGATAATACGAATAATACGGATAGTTACCTACAGTTGATTTTTCTAATTCACGACACAACACTACAACGCATCCAGCATTTTAGAAATGTTATACATAATATAATGCATACAATACTTTGTATTGTTAAAATAAACATATATTAATTCGTGCGTGTTTCTGAATCTGAAGCTATAAACAAGCAAGACCTACACTAGCGGTAGCGCGCAATCGCAACACTATCGTTGACACTGGTTGGTCAGTGATTCGACGACACCGACACAGACCGAGGTTCGATGGAAAGAGATGTTTATTTAATTAGATTGATATGTAACATAAACGTGTGTGTGTACACTTGTAAGTTTGATCTCATGACTGTGTTGTTTCTTTGTTAAATCATTTTAGAGTAGGTACCTATCTAATAAAACAGGAAGTTGATTTACGTTACGTTACGGAGGAAGGATTCATATTTATGTTAAAAAATAAGTTCGATGGAAAGAAGTAAACCGTTTTTATTTCATAGATATTTTCGTTTTTTAACCCATTTGATCGATACTCTTATTTTTAATCTCTATGTTGTTCAGTTTCTATGCGAATATGCATGATGACAGATTTTAAAAAACTGTTCTATTGATATATATGAAATTACATATTATTTACAATGAATAACATTTTTCTGCAGCAATTAAAGGTTTAGTAGGAAAACACTAACAATTTAGTCTTTTAATTTAAAATTCGCACCAAAACGCTCGTCCGTGTCATGGCGTCGCTTGTGACGTCACGTCTGAGTAAACTAAACGTAAACACTAGGCTTTCATTGAATAATTTTGTTATTTTGTGTTATTAAATATGAATTAGAAAGTGTACAAGCGATGTGCGGTCCCTCAGTGTAAGAATAGTACATCAATAAAAACTCCTAATAAGTTATTTGTGTTCGTTCCGCATAAGAAAACCATACGGGACAAGTGGCTTAAACTTGCAAGGCGGGATTCAACAGCGATATTGCCTAGTACTCACCTTTATTTTTGTGAAGATCACTGACGTAAGTTTTTATTTTGTTTTGCAGGAATTTTAAAATAGTATGTGGTATAATGATCTTGTTTAGGGTCTAAATTTAATAATAATAAATTAACTTTTTTGAGGTTAGGTTTCGTCTCGCATCACTGTGATCTTATTATGTATTTTATTCAAATTTCAGTTGCCAAATGATATGGAGAATTTATGGAATATCATTTGATGGGATCGGTGTCACAAGTCCGCATGAAACCTTAGTGAATCCTTGTTCCATCGTGACATGGTTATTTCACTTTCCATTTAATAAAACCACTAGACCTAACTCGGTGAAAACAAAGTTGAATCGTAAATAATACAGATAACCAGTGCTGCTAACGAAACAAGATGCTTGTATAGTCAACTCAGAGATGACGTCATTTGCTCTGATTGGTGTTCAGCCTATCATGGCGGATTGCCGTATTTCGTAGTTTTATTTTATTAAAATAAATATCAATCTCACTATTAATAAAAAAATAAATGCGTGTTTTGTATTCCATGACCCAAGTTTTATTAAAGAAATAAATAATTTTAGTGATTTTTAGTTACTGTCAACATGCCTAACGTTTTTTAAGTATAAATTAATAAATACTTATACTTTAAAAACCCATTTTCCTTGTTGTAATTAAATTTTTATGTATATTTTTCAATTATCCGAATTATCCGAAATATCCGGATATCCGAATAGTAAGGCTCACTACTATCCGAATTATCCGGATACGAAAATTTAACGGATAATGCAACCCCTACTTAGGTCGTACAAATCTCATCAAACATCGTATTAACACTGGAGACGCTGAGCCTATCAAACAGAGGTATTATCGTATGTCACCTGATAAGCAACGTATTATTTCTGAACAGCTTGATGAGATGTTATCTTTGGATGTGGTCGAGCCTTGTGAAAGTCCCTGGTCTTCCCCAGTTTTGGTTGTGGGTAAAAAGGACGGAAAACCTCGTTTCTGCCTAGATAGCCGTAAGCTCAATTCGATTACTAAAAAAGATGCATATAGCTTGCCCTATATTTCTGAGATCCTAGACAACTTAAAAGATGCTAGATATATATCTAGCGTCGATCTTTCTAAAGCTTTTTGGCAGATTCCGATAGAAGAAACTGATCGCGAGAAAACTGCTTTTTATGTTCCTAACCGTGGTACATTTATGTTTAAGACTACAGCTTTCGGCCTTACGAATGCGCCAGCTACGCAGCAGAGGTTGGTGGACATTTTGTTTGGTCCTGAATTTGAGCAGAGGGTATTCGCTTACTTAGATGATATCATTATTGTTAGTTCCACATTCGACGAGCACGTATCTTTGATTCTTCGAGTTCTCAAAAAACTAAAGATGGCAGGTCTGACTATTAACCTTGAAAAGTGTCAGTTTTTTAGAAGTCAATTACGATACTTAGGCTACATCGTTGACTCTCAAGGCTTAAGAACTGATCCTGATAAGGTGGAGGCTATAATCAATTATCCTAGGCCTACTAATAGGAAAGAAATGAAGCGTTTCCTTGGCACCGCTTCCTGGTATAGACGTTTCATCCCTCAATTTAGTACCATAGCTGGTCCACTTAATAAACTAACCAGTTCTAAGAAAAATGCTCCAGCTTTTACTTGGTCTCCAGAAGCAGACAAGTCCTTCTTGGACCTTAAGTCGAGATTAATCCAGGCACCTGTCCTGGCTTGTCCTAACTTCGAATACCCATTCGAGGTACACACTGACGCTAGTAATTATGGTATTGGTGCTATGTTGGCTCAAACTATCGATGGCGTGGAACATCCAATAGCATTCATGAGCAGGTCTCTAAGCAAGCCGGAAAGGAATTACAGTACGACAGAGCGTGAGGCACTTGCTGTGTTGGCTGCTCTGGAACACTGGCGTTGTTATCTGGAGAGTGACAAAACTTTCACCGTTTTTACTGACCATTCGGCTCTTAAGTGGTTTCTTTCACTCTCAAATCCAACAGGTCGTCTTGCAAGATGGGGTGTCCGTATCTCATCATTTAACTTTGAAATTAAACATCGCCGTGGTAAAGACAATATTATTCCTGATGCTCTTTCTAGGTCTCCGATTGCTGCTATAGTTAATACTAATGATCCTTCTATCTCAGTCTCAGTAATAAAAGATGATTGGTACCTTAATATATTGAATGGCTGTCAAGATTCTCCGATCAGTTTTCCTAATTATAGAGTGGAAGGTAATGACTTGTACAGGTACATGAAAAATAAAAATGTTCTTACTACAGAATTTGACTGGAAGAAGGTGATCCCTAGGGAGCTTCGAGAACAGATTATAGCTGATTGTCATGCGGAGCCCACTGCTGGTCATTTTGGCGTGTTCAAAACTTATAAACGTTTGGCACTTCGTTTCTATTGGCCTGGCATGCATGCTGATGTGGTAAAATTTATTTCATCCTGTGATACTTGCCTTGCATACAAGTTGTCTACCTCTGGTACCTTGGGGAAAATGGGTAGACCGAAAGACGTGTGTCGACCGTTCCAGGTACTGTCTATTGACTTGGTTGGTCCTCTTCCTAATACTAGAAAACAGCATAAGTATATCTTTGTTGTCACCTGCTGTTTTTCAAAATACTGTCTTCTTTTCCCTCTTCGAAGGGCTACTGCTGATCTTGTTAGTAGACACTTAGAAAATGATGTCTTTCTTGTCCATGGCATCCCTCAAACTGTGGTACTTGATAATGGTTGTCAATTTATCAGTCGTGAATTGGAAAACGTATTCAAAAAGTATAAAGTACCACGTGTTAACTTTACTCCTAAATATACACCTCAAATAAATACAGTTGAAAGATACAACAAAACTATTGTTACTGCTATATCTACTTTTGTTAATGAAGATCATAGAACTTGGGATTTAAACCTACCTCAAATACAGTTCGCTATGAATAACTCGATAAATGAAACTACTGGTTTTACACCGTCATTTTTGGTTCACGGCAGAGAGTTGGTTACGTGTGGATCTCATTTTCTCGATAACGATAATCCTAATGATTTAATTTACTTGCCTCGTGATTTATATGCTGAAAATCTTGGTCACTTAAGTGGTATTTTTGATAAAGTACAAACAGCCTTATGGCATTCTCATGTGAAAAATACCCAACGCTACAATTTACGTCGTAAAGAAGCTGAGTTTAGCGAAGGCGATATTGTCTGGAAGCGTTGTTACTTTCAGAGCGACAAAGATGCATACTTTAGTAAAAAACTAGCGCCTAAATTTATGAAATGTCGAGTAAAACTTAAAAAATCTCCTCTGGTTTATGTTCTAGAAGATATGAACGGCCGTGATTTAGGAGTGTGGCATATAAAGGATCTGAAAATAACTGGTTCTCATAAATAGTTTTTTTTTATACCTACTTAGTGTTATCTACCTAGTTGTCTAATTTGGTTTTCTTTTGTTGTTCGATTCTTATCTATCTATCTTATATTGAATGGTTATTCTTGTGTTGGATTCGGCTGAAGAATACTTATTTTCTTGGATTGTTGTAGGTAACTAACATGGTAAAATCTTGCTTTTCTTCCCGTGGTCCCCTTGTAACCACGGCGAGAACTTTGGTCCCCTTGTAACCATAGCGAGAATAATATTATGTAGTTTTATTTATAACTTCGCACGACGTCGTCGCGGGTGGTGTCCCTTGAAGCCACTGCGATGAAACTTGTTTTCCTAGATTCCTTGTACCTAAGACTGTAAAAAATAGGTATTTGTACTTACTCGTAAAATATTTTTGTCAGTCGAATCTAATTAATATTCATTTCATTTATTAGCTTTTACCTTAAACTTAATTATTTGCTGCACGTATTATTCTACAATTTATTTTTTCTTGTAAACTTAACTAAACTTTGATTCCTTGAATTCGTAAAACTTCTGCTCAAATGGCTTAAGGCATCGTGTTTCTTTTACGTTTTTACTAAGTACACAATGCACTTGTAACATCTTTCAATTGTTACACTTGAGTGTTTAGCGTTTATAAACTGGACACTCTTTGGTTTAAATGGTTGCGTCAATTTAAAAAAGCTTATGGACAAATTGATTGTTTTTATGTAAGGTCGGAATGTAAGAGATGATTGTATGAGTATGAAAGATGAGGTATGCAGAAATATGTATGATTATGAAAGTTGATATGATTAGGTTAGTGTAACTATTGCATATATTTTTATTGAGCAGATTCTAAGTTTTGTCGGATTTTATTGAGAGCAAAAATCCTTTTCTCGGAAGGGGGGTAATGTAACGATATATTTTTATTCTATATTATTATTTCAAAATTTTAGTAGATTCAAAGAACCTCATTGTTTTTTTACTAATTTAACTTACGCGTGACCCTGTCGCGACGCGCGCGCGGCCCTCGCGCTCACTGCGCCGGCGCAGCAGTGGAGGGGATTGAGGAGCTCACTCGGCCGGCTCTCGACCGCACGCCAGACCCCGGCAGAGCTTGAAGGCGATACTACGTCTGTGCCCTCCAATTTCAAACTTAACGGTCACGCACTCTCGATCTACTAGACGCTAACGAATCCTAAAACATTCTATAATTTTTATTTGCTTACTGCCTTAGGCTTTTTTCAATAAAGTCAGTGCTTGTGTGTTCCCAATCTTGGGTAAGTTGTGCATTTTAAATCTTTAAGAAGCGAACCAAACTTTCTTTACTATCTTATATCTTGTAAACGCCGCCTCTTATTTCTTTCTGCCTTGGGGAAGCTTTAAGTCTATTCGGGATACTGTACGATCCTTGGGCTTCCCCTGCAAACCCTTACGCTGGCGTATCCTTATACCTGGTTCTGGAATTCCAGGAACACCTTATGACCTAGAACCCCTAGTTCTTGAAATCGGAACCGCACACCGCTGTGGCAGCGGATACCACTGAGCGCCTACTCCCTACGCTCGTTTCGGAGGACCCGGTGCGACGGCTGGACGCGCCTATCTCTGCGCACTCTTCCAGGACCAGCTACGCAGGATCGGGAAGACCTGGACGGCGCTAAGGAGTACGGGAGTGCCACGGAGGGGAGTACGGTTACCGAATTAACGCAAAGCTTGTGAAATTTGACCCGGCTAATGACCCACGAACCCTGTCTCTTATTCTTATTCTCAATTCTTAATTAAATGTCTCTCTAATATCTAACTATCTCTTTTATTTCTCTTATTTCTCCCTAGGCTTGTCAGGCTAGGTGACAGTCCTTATAAGTGATGATCAAAAAGTAACGGAATAACTATTAAACTACGAATCACAAAGAATATTTTAGTTTAGCGCTACAGTTTACTTATTGAGACACATAAATATATAATGCTGTAAAATCAACACATCATCTAACCCCAAGTTAAGCAGAGCTTCTGTTATTGGTACCTATTAGATGTCTGACATTACTTATTACAGTATACTACAAGATATTTTTTATTATCCATAGAAAACGACTAGAACATCCTTGTTCACGCCCCGATCTATTTCCGAACGCGTGAACCTGACATTGACAGATTCATGTTTTTCAACGAAGTCGAGACGAGTACTGCACCAATCACGCGCCGGCGCAGAGAGCCTACCAGGCGGTCGATACATCACGTCATGTTCGTGTGTAGCCAATAGTAGACCGCAGCCATGACGCGACGTCGGCGAGCACCAATCCCACGGGCCCCACGTCACGTCACTTTTGTATCCAAAAACCGTTCGACGAAGCAGCTACGCAGACAGAACAGAGAGAACAAATAACCCTAAGATCGCTAAGACGTCCTTCCCAAAGTTTCCATGTAAAAAGTTCTAAAAACACTTGTAATTTATTGTAATTCTTCCATAATTAAACCCAGTCAAACCCAAACCTATTTTATTTAAAGTTTTGTTCCCTAATACTGAACAAAAAGTGGCGACCGTGACAGGACCCGACTTGCACGCTAATCATTTCTAGCGAGTTCGACAGGTCCAATAAAAACCAAAAATCAAGAACTGGATGGAAGACTGCTCTCGCTCGGAGAACAAAGGCTGGACTACGATCACCGGAGGAGAACGAGCCCCGGAGGTCAACGCAGAACGAGCCCCGGAGGTCGACGCATGAACGAGCCCGAGGTCAATGAACTACGCGAGTGACCATCTACGTAACCTACGCGGCGCATTGGAGGTGCCTACGTTCTGGAGCCGCCTACGCAGCTGACAACGCAGCTGAGGATCCTGAACACTACCCCTTTGCCTGCCTATCATCACAAAGTGAGCCCGTTCCTATCATTTTCCCACTGTGCTCCCCTTCTCTCTGTGTATTTACCTAGTGTCTTTTCTCTGAGTGTTCGGTGAATTTCTAATACTGGCTAAACTCCCCACTAAAAACAAAGCGCCTACAGAATTAGCGGTAAGCACTTTGCCTAATAATTTCAAAGGGAATCTGCACGCTATATTCTTGCGCCTCCAAATTTGCCTACTTCAATAGCCTATGCTGTGCACTTGCCTATCTTCGCAATACTGCGCACGCTATATTCTTGCGCATCCAAAGTTGCCACGTCAATAGCCTATGCTGTGCACTCGCCTATCTTCGCAATACTGCCCCCTGAAACAAACGACGTACTCTCAGCTTACTGCTATCAGCTTCTTGAGTGTTTCCGACGTTGATTCCAGCGTAAGCGGGTCAACGGCTACGAGCGCGCGTTCCTGCTGCCAACTGAGTAACTGCGCTGCTCAGCTGTTCGTGTGCTTTGCTGACGAGGCGTCGGGCCTACCTACGTGCCGGCCAACGAGACGAGGGGCGTATCGTATACAAATTTCATTACTTACTTGATTTCTTTCTTGATACTTCTTCGCAATGACTTCCGAACTAAAGTTAAAGGAACTAACTACAAGGCGTAGTTCCATTAAGGGACGCGTTACTAAGTTTAAAACATATCTAGATTCAATAATGACATTTGAGAGTGTTTCTGATATAGAAATAAGCAAGCTTGCGATGAAGTTATCAAGAATGGAAGCGCTATTCATTGAGTTTGACGGGTTGCAGAGCCAAATAGAATCACATAATGAGTCAAATCAAGATATAGAATTAACAACTCGTGATTTAATAGAACAAGAATTTGATCATTGCATTTCTATTGCCCAAGATTTTATTCAGTCACATAGTTCACCTACAAAGCTCAATGAAGGCAATACTTCTAGTTGTGCTCATCACAGCTGCCATCATGAACAAACTGCATGTGGCTCGCTAGGTTTCAAATTACCTACTATTACTATACCTAAGTTTGATGGCACTTATAGCAAATGGTTAGAATTCAAAGAAGTATACTCCACACTAATTCATGATAATTCTCAAGTTCAAAATATTCACAAATTCCATTATCTCACATCTTACTTAGAAGGTGAAGCTGCTCGGGTACTAAGTAATTTAGAAGTATCAGACAAGAACTATCATGAAGCTTGGTCACTTCTCTGCAACCGCTTTGACAATAAGAGGCAACTTATAAACAATCATTTAAAATCACTATTTTCTATTGAATCAGCTCGGGAGACTGATAAGTCTCTTAGGTTTATTATCGACCATGTAAGCAAAAACCTACGTGCCCTCAGCACACTAGGACTACCTACGGACAAGTGGGATGTCCTAATCATTTATATCCTAGTGGCAAAATTGGACAACAGTACTGTCTTCAAGTGGGAAGAACACCGTAACAATTTCACTGAATTACCTACACTCGATAACTTCTTTTCATTTTTAAAAAATCGTGCTGATGTTCTTGAAACTGTTAACAGGATTAGAACTGACAAACAGGTACAAAACAAGCCAACCCCTAGTAATTATCAAAACAAGACACAAGTAAAGTCTATGGTTGCTACGTCAAAGGGGGCTACTTCCTCTTCACCTCGTCTCTTTGAGTGTGCAGTATGCTCTGGTAGTCACCGCATTTATGAGTGCACTGTGTTCAAGTCTCAGACGCCTGAAGATAGGAACTCCACTGTCGCTTCACTAAAGTTGTGTACTAATTGTTTGAGAGCCGGTCATACTAGTCAGGCTTGCAAATTACCTGGTTCATGTCGTTCTTGCAAACAAAGGCATAATTCACTGCTACACTTAACAGATGATGATGTTTCTTCTGCTTCTAGCCAACCTAAATCTGTAGTTATGTCTACTTTGTCAACTCCAGAAATTTTGTTGTGTACCGCTAAGGTTCGCCTAATTAACCCTAATACTAATGAAACTATTTGTGTTCGAGCGTTACTTGACAGCGGGAGCCAATCGTCATTTATCACTGAAGGTGTTAAACTAAGACTCAACTTGACTCCTCAGCCATCAAATGTCAGTATCGTATCGTAGCCATTGGAAATAACACTCTAAATCTGAATCCTGAGAGATGTGCTCTCAAACTACAGTCCATGTCAACTTCATTCGAAGTCACTATGTCGTGTTTAGTATTGAAAACTATAACGGACGATCTACCTAGGCATCCTTTCAATATTAATTCACTAAAATTAAATGACTTTGTACTTGCAGACCCCAGCTTCAACGAACCATCCCCTATTGATATGCTTATCGGCTCGGACCTGTTTTGGGAGTTGATAGGCTCCAAACAGCAGTCTCTAGGGCTTAACAACCCTAATCTTCGCAGCTCTAAGCTCGGGTGGCTCATCGCAGGTCCTGCACCAAATCAAACCCAAGTTCCGCCTAAAAGGTCACTAGTTAGTAATTTTCTAATTAAAAATGAAATTCAAACGGACATCGAAAGGCAACTTACTATGTTCTGGGAGCTTGAAAACATTCCCATTGCTCAACCTCTCTCCGAAGAGCAAAAGTTTTGTGAGAAATTCTATCTCTCCACTACATGTCGAGAAAGCGATGGCCGTTTTTGTGTAGGTATTCCTCTTAAAGATGAATTAAATTGTCTCGGCGAGTCCTACTTCATAGCAAAAAAAAGATTTCAAAATCTTGAGGCACGATTCAGAAAAAATCCTGAGTTAAAAAAGATGTACTCAGACTTCATCCATGAGTACGCAGATCTTGGCCACCTTTCAGAGTCTTCGGAGACTAAACCTCCTAATGCCTATTTTCTTCCTCATCACCCCGTCATCCGGGAGAAAAGCGAATCCACTAAGCTCCGAGTAGTATTTAACGCGTCGGAACCCACTACTTCTGGTTTTTCGGTCAATGACCTACAAATGATAGGTCCTACAGTTCAGGATTCACTATTTAACATTCTTCTTCGATTTCGACTGTACCGTTACGTCGTTACTGGAGACATAGAGAAAATGTACAGGCAGGTAAATGTAAGAGAATCTGATCGCAATCTACAACTAATTCTGTGGCGCGATCATGAGACTGAACCACTGCGCACTCTCAAACTAAATACCATCACTTACGGTTTCGCTAGCTCTAGTTTCCTTAGCACTAGGTGCATTTGGCAGATCGGCGAGGAATGTAACGATTCCTATATTAAGACTATTATTCAAAACGATTTTTATTGTGATGATCTCTTAACCGGTGCCAATACTGCTGACGAGTTACGTTACATTCAACGCACCGTCTCCACGGAGCTTGCTAAAGGATGTTTTCCACTAAGGAAATATCGCTCTAACCTTCCTGATCTTCTACCCAACTCAGACTCTTCTGAAGATTCAAATCTAATCATCAGCAATGCCGCTAGTACACTCGGTATCGGCTGGTCTCCCCAACACGATTACATAAACTTTCCTTTAGACTGTTCATCAAACACTAATCCTACTAAAAGAAATATATTGTCGTCTACATTTAAAATTTTTGACCCTCTAGGTCTATTGTCTTTGTGCACTATTAGCGCAAAGATATTACTTCAAAAAATTTGGGCCGAAAAAATAGATTGGGACGAACCTGTACCCCATTCTTTCCAAATTTCTTGGCAAAGGTTCAGTCAACAAATCAGCACGCTGTCGTCTCTTAAAATCCAAAGACAGGTTCTAGCCCATGACACAGTTGATGTTGAACTTCATTGTTTCTGCGACGCTTCACAGCTAGCCTATGGAAGCTGCGTCTACCTGAGATCTGTCGACAAGGATGGCCATGTTCACGTCAACCTACTATGTGCAAAGGCTCGTGTAGCTCCCATCAAAAGTTGTACCATCCCACGCTTAGAGTTGTGTAGCGCTCTTCTAGGTGCTGAATTAAGTACCGCTGTCAAAGGAGCTTTGCGGATCAATTTGAAACGTTCTGTGTTCTGGACCGACTCTAGTGTTGTGCTAGGCTGGCTAAAAAACCCTAACAAAACTAAAACCTTTGTAGCAAATAGAGTAGCCGCTATAGGTGAACTTACCGATTCCGATGCTTGGCGGCATGTTCCTACTTCTCAAAACCCAGCTGATCTCGCCTCGAGAGGCGTAGAACCGAAAGAAGTCAACAATTTAACGTTGTGGTGGCACGGGCCACCGTTTCTCAAACTTTCCGAGCCGCATTGGCCTTCTCTTTCTGTAGAACTAAATATGGAGTTACCCGAATTGAAAGCGATGCCCGCTTTGGTGGCGGAGGATGCACCTGCGGTACCAGACCTTAATTTGCAAAAATTTTCTAAACTTTCTGTCCTACAAAGGGTTGTAGCCTGGGTTCACAGGTTCATTCACAATTGTAAAAATCCAACCAACAAACTAACAGGAACGCTACAAGTTCATGAGCTAGATAAATCAATAATTTTTCTTGTCAAAATTGCCCAAAGAGATATTTTCTTTAAGGAAATCCATTCCTTAAAATCAAAAAATCTCTCAAACCAAATACTCATCTCTGCTCGTTAAACCCATTCATTGATGATACAGGTGTACTACGCGTTGGAGGGCGCATTGATACATCTTCCTATCCCTATGAAAAAAGACACCCTATTGTATTAAAATGTAATCATTATCTAACTAAACTAATTTTCCAAGCTGAGCATCTCAAACTTTTGCATGCTGGCCCTCAGCATATACTGGCTTCAGTCCGAGAGCGCTACTGGCCCATTGGAGGGCGAAGGCTCGCTAGAGAAGTCGTACGACACTGTCTCGTTTGTCGTCGATTTAAGGGCGAAACCATGACTAATATAATGGGGGGTCTGCCTGCAGATAGAGTAGAGCCTGACTTCCCTTTCACTACAGTTGGCACTGACTTCGCAGGCCCTTTTTTGATTACAGATCGTAAGGGTCGAGGGTGCAAGATAACAAAGTGTTACCTATGTATTTTTGTTTGTTTCCGCTATAAGTGCCTTCACTTAGAAGTAGTTAGTGAACTCACCAAAGATGCGTTTATACTTACATTAAAACGATTCATTTCTCGTAGAGGAATGCCCAAGACTATTTATTGTGATAATGGTCGCAATTTTGTAGCTGCCGCTAAAGAACTAGGTAGTTTTCTACAGTCTAATTGTGACTCTATTTGTGACTTTGCTGCCAGTCGAGGCATTGAGTTTCGTTTCTCACCTGTATACGCTCCTCATTTCAATGGTTTGGCCGAGGCCGGTGTCAAGTCAGCAAAGCATCACTTGTATCGCACTTTAGGTCAATCTCACCTAACCTTTGAGGAATTGACCTCTGTATTTACACAGATAGAAGCTATCCTAAATAGCCGACCCCTATGTCCTTTGAGCCCCTCGCCTAATGATTTCCAGTCCCTTACCCCAGCTCACTTTTTGATTGGCAGACAAATGATGGCGATCCCCTCGTCAAGCTATCTAGACTGCGCTACGCATCGCCTCGATCGGTTCCAGCGCCTGGAGCAGGTCAAGCAGCACTTCTGGAGTAGATGGTCCTCGGAGTACATCGCTGAGCTTCAACAAAGAACCAAGTGGCAAGTGAAGTCCCGAGATCTCAAGCTGGATGACCTAGTTTTGATAAAGGAGGCACAGACGCCGCCCTTATGCTGGCGCCTTGGGAGAGTCAATCGTCTATATTCGGGCTCAGACCACACGCCTAGAGTAGCAGACATAACAACGGCTAATGGCACTGTAAGGAGAGCAATAAACCGGCTGGTCCTACTTCCTACTAACGCTGAAGAGCACGAAGATAAAGCTTGAAAGCGTCCCTAGAGCTTTCAACGGCCGGGAAGATGTTCACGCCGATCTATTTCCGAACGCGTGAACCTGACATTGACAGATTCATGTTTTTCAACGAAGTCGAGACGAGTACTGCACCAATCACGCGCCGGCGCAGAGAGCCTACCAGGCGGTCGATACATCACGTCATGTTCGTGTGTAGCCAATAGTAGACCGCAGCCATGACGCGACGTCGGCGAGCACCAATCCCACGGGCCCCACGTCACGTCACTTTTGTATCCAAAAACCGTTCGACGAAGCAGCTACGCAGACAGAACAGAGAGAACAAATAACCCTAAGATCGCTAAGACGTCCTTCCCAAAGTTTCCATGTAAAAAGTTCTAAAAACACTTGTAATTTATTGTAATTCTTCCATAATTAAACCCAGTCAAACCGTGTGCGTTCGCCCAGCAAAAAGTATCGTCTTTTCAAGAATCGAATGATGCAGATAATTTGTGCCCTATGTCGTGTAAATGTGCCCAAAATTTTAAATTTGTGCCCCCAAGGGCTGCAGAGTTATTTAGGAAAATCTGATTTTGCTGCACGAACGTTCGCCCAGCAAAACTTTTTTTAAAAAAAGGGTATAGCTGTATTTTAAATATGCAAAAAGATAGCTTAAATACTAGTGTAAATGTGCCGTAAAAGCAAAATTTGTGCCCCTAAAGGTTTTAGAGATATTTAGTTTTTTGCTGGGCGAACGTTTTGGTGATTTCTATATCTCGGAAACGGCTGAACGCACAGTCATAATTTTTTGTTCCTACAGATACGGTAAATTTGTGCCATTTGTGCCGTAATTTTCATTAACATGAGTAGCATGGTTCAGGAGCTATTATTGTTTTTCCTAGAAAACGGAAAAATGCTCTGGCTCTCGAATGAACAAGACCATCGACTTCACGTTGGTGCCGACTGGTACCCATTATATATTCACACGATCCTGTAAAGTTTCACCGGCCTACTACTTATAATAGACGAGTTATTAACGATTTTGTCTTTTTTTTGAGGTTATTTTGAGTGAAATTACTTAGGATACGAAAACACTAGTTTCCTGTGAGCTGGCTTATTACATGCTTCTACAATAATTTGAGCCCTATTTTAAGAATACGTATGCAAAAAATCATCTTTGTATACCCAATACTTTAGACAATAATGGTAAAATACCATTCGAAGTATTTTTGGTAGATAACCAGACCAAATTCGAATGAACATTAAAAAGCGGCCGTACGATACTACAAGCTATCCTTCCTTACTTGGTGGCGTTGTAATGAAATTTAAGTAGTACAGATGCGTACAGAATTGTTAAGTAGAAAATAATATTTATGTCACGAAAAATATTTTACATGAAATAAAATGTGAATTATTTTGTTTTTAATAATCTTACTATTATAATAAATGGGAAAGTCTGTGTGAATGTTCGTTATAAGTACCTAGGTAATCTTTGTGACTACTTAAGTGATTTAAATGAAATTTCGTAGGTAGGTAGGTAGATAGTTTAGGACCTAGAGTAGGATTAAATAGGCTAAAATTTGGAAATTTTAACCTCTGAGGGGGTTAAATATGGTGGTAAGGGTTGTATGGAAAATAATTTTTACTTGATTCGATTCACTCAAAACTCGGTATAAATGAACTATGGATTGAATAATTAAACATGTAGGTATTTTTACACAACCCCTAGGGGGTGTGCAATAAATTTCTGAAATTTATACGAAAAAAACTGGTTCGCGGGCAAAGCTGCGGGGTGCATCTAGTACACTATAATTTGTAATGTAGGTATTACTAAAAATAAATTGTCCGGAGACAACGGCACATCAGTGACCTGTTGAGATAATAATGAATGAATGATTTAACACCAAATACCTATAGGTACAACTTGACATCTGATCTAGCTTGATGTGCCGTTGACAGTATAGGTATTTGTTTTTTTTTTAGAAGGTAAGTAATAAACGAAGATAACAAAACAGTATTGTTCTTTTTTTACATTGATTTATTTTTTATAGACAAATAACAATGAATATGCTATTGTAAATTACAATAACCCGAGAGGCAGGCAGACTCAAAAACAAATTACTTATGGGTGCGTGCGATAAGGATGTGTGTGTGTGTGCATTCGAAGAGCACACACAACGGTCGTCGGTCACTCCGAGTTGAATATTGTATTTACTTATCAATTTGTAGAGCGTGTTGGCAAATACTTACCTACCAACCATTATAATATTGGTACCTATGAAAAGGTTGGCTCGTTATGATTTAGCAAACAAACAAACCAGCCTACTAATTATTTATTCGCAAAAGAGCCGTGGATTATTTTCTTACAGGGGATACTCTTTAGGATTATCAGATAAAAAACATATGTAGGTACAGGTATGCCTACGTATAGGTACTTACTAAGTAGGTACCTACTTAATTATTTATTGAAAAGAGCATTTTCATCATATTATATTCATAATTTTTCATCATTCATCATCAAAAGTATATTTTTAAAATGACAATTCCACTTTTGTACGCAACGTTCTCTAAACACTAAATATTATCATGACGATTTAAGAAGGATAGCTTGTAGTATCGTACGGCCGCTTTTTAATGTTCATTCGAATTTGGTCTGGTTATCTACCAAAAATACTTCGAATGGTATTTTATCATTATTGTCTAAAGTATTAGGTATACAAAGATGATTTTTTGCATACGTATTCTTAAAATAGGGCTCAAATTATTGTAGAAGCATGTAATAAGCCAGCTCACAGGAAACTAGTGTTTTCGTATCCTAAGTAATTTCACTCAAAATAACCTCAAAAAAAAGACAAAATCGTTAATAACTCGTCTATTATAAGTAGTAGGCCGGTGAAACTTTACAGGATCGTGTGAATATATAATGGGTACCAGTCGGCACCAACGTGAAGTCGATGGTCTTGTTCATTCGAGAGCCAGAGCATTTTTCCGTTTTCTAGGAAAAACAATAATAGCTCCTGAACCATGCTACTCATGTTAATGAAAATTACGGCACAAATGGCACAAATTTACCGTATCTGTAGGAACAAAAAATTATGACTGTGCGTTCAGCCGTTTCCGAGATATAGAAATCACCAAAACGTTCGCCCAGCAAAAAACTAAATATCTCTAAAACCTTTAGGGGCACAAATTTTGCTTTTACGGCACATTTACACTAGTATTTAAGCTATCTTTTTGCATATTTAAAATACAGCTATACCCTTTTTTTAAAAAAAGTTTTGCTGGGCGAACGTTCGTGCAGCAAAATCAGATTTTCCTAAATAACTCTGCAGCCCTTGGGGGCACAAATTTAAAATTTTGGGCACATTTACACGACATAGGGCACAAATTATCTGCATCATTCGATTCTTGAAAAGACGATACTTTTTGCTGGGCGAACGCACACGTCAAACCCAAACCTATTTTATTTAAAGTTTTGTTCCCTAATACTTAACAATCCTGAACAAATATCTGCAGATCCTTTACATTTTCCCCAAGGGGGGAATAGAACGTGCAACCTCCTGCGTTGGCGGACTTTCATCCACCGCGCCTCAGAGGTCATCGACATATTGGAAAACTTATAAATAAATAAATAAAATATATAATAAAATGTAAATTGTTATCCTAGTTTGATTCGGTGAACAATTCCTACGTTCATTGTGAATGTAAGCGGGTTAACTACGAACCTATTATATGTTCTAAGAACACCAACGTTTCAGTGAGCGCATTGAGGCGATACGGGCGCGACGTGAGCCACACTCACCCTGATGAAGTCCCTCGTTAAGGGATGAAACGTTGGTGTACAACATATAATAGGTTCGTAGTTAACCCGCTTACATTCATAATGAATTCGTCAAACTACGATAGTTTTATAGTAAAATTTCCTACATTATACTGGGAGCGAATCTGTATGAAAATATATCCCTACAAAATCCGTCGCGCAAAGGTAGCAGCAGTTCCTTACTTATTAATGAAATTAAATAATTTAACTTGAGACTAACTTGGATAACTTGTAAACGTCTCGTGCTCTATCATTAAACCCCGCTTAGGTAAATGATGGCTAATTAAGACTACTCGCTTGCTTAACTTGAAAACTTGAAGGTGAAGGTGGAGTTGGAGGAGATTTAAATGTTTTACTTAAATTGAACATGGGTTAAATGGTTTTACACTTATTATAACTTGGGCTTGTGGCTTTGAATACCTTTTCTTTGTTATTTTATGAAAAAATATAAAAGCAGCCGCATCGTAGAATCAGCAGAGTTAAGATGCGACTAGAACGTTCTACGTTTTGTAAACGGCTTAGCCTTGTAGGAGGGCTAGGTTGTTTACAAATACACGCAGATTTTTGGGAATACCTATTTACTTTTATTCGGTGACGTTTAGCCAAATTGGTGAACGTTGATCATTCGACGTTTAACACTATGCAATGAACTGAATTTAACCGTTTTATAAACCGCCTAGACATCCTACAAACGGGCTGATTTGACGACTTGGCAGCGACATAGCTCGCATACTGCGATATCAACTGTTTTTACACCGTGGAAACAGTTTCTAGTGTGGAAGGTATGTAAAATACTTTTTGAAAATTATCTACAATTTTTTATTTAAATTTCATTTTTTTACGTAATAGCTGATTATTGAAAAAAATTTACTATTCCCATGTTATAGCAAAAGTCTGCGCTTTCTTTCACTAAACCCGGTTCAGTTCTGGCCAGATTGATTGTTGGTATTCTGTTCCAGGGAAATTTCGATTATTCTTGAGAATCAAAGCGATCGCTCTCCTCGAAGTTTTCAAGACGTTGCATTTGTTATTGAGAATGAGCCGTTCAATTTCGTTCCCGAAAATAACTGATGAGTTTCCCGATCCCTCATAAATATCCATTGAAGCCAAAATTTCTTGGAAACTTTGGGATCTGCTTTTAAACAAAGTAACTTTTATGATCAACGGAATTTTGAGTGCTCGTAGTTTTGCCATTTTATACCACCTCGTCAATCCTTAAGAGATGTTTGAAGAAGCTTTAATTTCAAGGGGTGAATTCCGTTAAGTTCTTAGCTTTATAATGACAATGGTATCGTCTCAGAATTATACAATTTGGCATTAGGTTCTGAGATGTATATTTTTTGGCATTTTAAAGCAGGTAAGCAAGATTCAGCCCCAGCTGTGCTACTTACTATTCTAAAATCTTCGATATTGAATTGGCCACGTTGGGCCATCTTTCTAACATGCTACTAACAAAATGTACCGGTACAACTTTCTGGCGCAAAGACCAGATCAACGACGGAAAATTTGAACGTCAACTTTAAAATATTAAAGTCAAAGTCAATTCTGATTCAAGGTAACAAACATTAAATACATTGCAGTAATTAAACGTAGTCGAGCAAAACAAAGTCAAGTGTGGGTAAGAGGTAGGAGGTTTATTGTAAAGTAACATAAGTATTAACAAACAAATAAAATAAAAAAAGTGAAAATCTTTAATTGGCTCTCTATGTTATTACTGTAAATGATTAAGTTTATTTAAGAAGTGAAAAGATTTTCCATTAAACTGTATAAATAAATAAATAAAAAATAACTTGACAATTGAGTTTGAAAGTTAACAGCTTTCAGGCTTTCCAGGTCAGTCCAGCCAGTCAGATAATGAGTATGTATTTTTTGTACGATTCTCATGGAAACTGGCATTATTTAGGTATTCCTGTTCCCTGCCTTCCTAGATGGCAATCCACGGAATGGAAGATAGCGTAATCGCTCAGCGGGTCTGTGTTCCAGTATTTAAAGGAGAATTCTTTAAATACTGGAACACAGACCCGCTAAAACCACGAACATAAAAGAATTTAGCTTTAAAAGCTACCTTATGTAACATAATCATCGTAGATAGAAAGAAGGTTAATAAATAAATTTTTCTTACAAAAAAATCTCAAATCAGACACAAAAAATGATCAACTACGAGAAGCTTTCGACACTTGGCACACAATGCCACTCTCGATTTGTCACATTCGATACTAAATCGATTTATAATGATCATTGCCTATTTCTCGAAGCTTTCTTATCTGGGGTAGTGAATTACAGGGGGTAGTAAATTACGCACAGTTTACCAAGAATACAGTAGGTAGGGATGTTTAACAATGATATGAATTACCAAGTAATTGGTAATTCATATCATTGTTAAGGTGGATTGTAGTCCCGCAGGCATCATGAATTTACGATTCACGTTATCTAGAAATTATTTTAGTAGCTGTATTCCTGACAGGCCTTGTACATAAATAATGAAAAGATATATCAAAAGGAAAATAATTGGTTCGTCATTTAATTTTCATTTGATATTTAACAGCTTTTTCGTAATTATAATAACTTGTTTTATTTACCGTGATTTATTAAACAAGTTAATATATTTGAACATAAATTATGCAAAGAAGAGATCATAATTATTTTACGTAGATGTCTGATTTGATTTTGTCCTTAAAATTTGGATCGAAATGTATAAATAATGATCCAGACAGGGTCCCATAAACATTTTATTCCTAGTATTTGTACGGTAAAAGTAAAAAAAACAGTGTAGGTAAATAATATTTGAAATTATAGGTACTGAAGGTTTTTAGTTTTTATCAAAACTATAAATTTATTATTAATGTGGTTAGATTCTGTACTTTCTACACTGCGTCGCAGCGTCAAGACGTTTCGTGTCGTTATCGAGGCACTTTCGTTGCGTTTCGTATTGATTTACAGTTGCCAGGCAGAAGTTAGGGAAAATACTTGAACATTTCGTACAAGCTGTTAAAAGCTAGGAGTGGTTCAATTTATTTGTGATCTTTATTCAGTTCAATCAGATTGAAATATTAAATTCAGCTTAGTACCAATATAGTATTATTAACAATATAAAAGACGTGAAAATAAATAAAACACACATAAAGCTACACATAGAGTCCACAGGTCATCGGAATGTTGGCTTATTTTGGTCAAATAATTAGCAACGCCATCTAACCTGGCAATGCTGCCAGCACTCTGCTTTAGGTGACGGCTTTTATAGATATAAGACTAGTTGTAATTGTTTTTAATTGAGTATCGTAACTTTGCTTACTTTCGTTCGTTTGAAACAACGAGTAGATATGTCAAAAACTTTAACATTATTTTTCAGATGCCTGTCAGCACCATTGCTACCCAGTACCCACCGACTTTTCGCAAGATTTGACTATGCATATTGAAAACTAGATCCAAACCAAGACCTATCGGAGATTAACATTGACTTGTGGTCACTGAACCATAGAATTCAGTTAGATATCAGTAGTTTCCGTAGGACAAGGTAGACCAACCACGTCTGACCTAATATCCATATCCATTCAGCTCAGTCGGAGGCCTATTTACCGTAGGCCTGGCGTGCAATATCCGGCGTGTGGCCTACGACGCCCGGCTGTAATGACGATGCGATAAGAATTCAATAAGCTTGTGAGAGTGCACTCTGTTTTCAATAAGTTCTTTTCAGGGCGAGCTGGAAAGATGGCTATATTGAGTCGATTGAGCGCTCAAACAATTTTTTATGAGATTTGTTCTGCCCCATGTCGCCATATTATATTTATTGCAATGGAAGGTGATGTTGGGGTGGAGTAGAGCGCTTAATCTGGGTGATTTTTTCCAACATGTTGAATAATATCATCGTCATATTTCAGCCAAAATGTAAAAAAATCTTAAAGAATCATATCGTATCTTGCTCTTGTAATCCGTTTATCAGTGAAAACAGAGTATGGCAATTCGTGGCGTAGTTTAGGTGGAATCAGCGAAATTAAACTTACTAAACGCAGAAATCTATATTTTATAGATTTCTGTGTCCTTATAATTAATTCAACCAATTCCTGTATACTGCCTTGAAAACGTAACCCTCGTAATAAGTTCAAGGCTAAATAAAGCAAACCTTTTTACAAGAGGTTGTAACGTGCCCTCCAACCTTTGCCTCGGAGCGAGCAACTAATGAAATGAAACCTCATTTTTACAATAGACTAACGAGATTGAATTTAAAGGGATACGAAACACTATTTGGCTTGACAATCGAAGATTAAATTCAAAGGGATCCTTGAAACTATTTGGCCTGCATCCAGCAGTGGAAAAAACACCTGAATGAAATGCATTATCCACTAATTCAAAACAAAAGCACATCTAAAATACAAAACTAGCTTTTGTTTTGCGAAACTTTTAGTGCTTTTGAAACCATTCCGTTCCGGCCTTTGGCGCTGTTTTCTTTGGCAGAATAAACATAGAATTTTTGCAGTTGTTTGTTCTAATTGTTCGTTTAGTTGTTTGAAACAAAGGTAATTACGGATCAGTGGCGTTGGCGATATCCCAGGAACTTCCGGACTATTCTCCTTTACTCTGCACACAAACTGAGAGGTAGTACCAATTATATATGTTTACGAACAGTTTTTTATATTATTTGTTTTGCTGCCAGTTAAGCCCAAAAATGTGTACCTATCCTGACAGTAACATAGGCTTATCATCGTTATCTTGAGTTACATCTACAGTGACAAAATGGCTTTACACAAGCTTCAAAGGCCCGCGAGATGTACATATGTCATCTGATGCCGTCAATATGAATCCTTTTATCAGTTACAGGTTATATTTTAAAGCCGATTTGTATGCTGTGCGGTAGCAGGCGACAACTTTAAGAATTATCATGATGAGTCATGAGTCTAATTTCCTGTGCGTGTGTATCATTATGATGTTAACCAATTAAAAAACTTTTCTTAAAGAATCACGTCTTGTCTATCAAGTGAAATATTTAAGAATTAAATAATTTCGGTACATACCTTGTATAAAATTTTATTCGTTAAGATTCAAAATAAATTTCCGTATATCCTCAGAGCTATTCTTTATTACAGGTATCATGCTATTAGACCCTTTTATTTAACCTTTGTTCTGAAAAAAGAGCTTTTAAAAATCTAATGTACAGAGGAGTTTTATTACGAATGCTTTCAGAGTCGCAATTAAAAATACGTATCAATGCGGACTTCTGCGTAGGTATTCGGAAATTTGAACTTTTCCTGGTATTTTTGTTAAAGTAGATAAGCAATAAAAGCCAATCAAAATTTTGATCAATCCAAAAGCTAACGAGAGATCTGCAAAGGTGACCTGCGGTCTATGGTCCTGGATTTTTTTGTATACAAAAGGGTAAAAAGCCGAAGAAATATTGGATAATAACAGTAAAATACCTAACAGAGAAAATTGCAGAAGTTCGAAACATTTTAAGGTTTTAAAAGTTTTCATTCACCATATAAAGTCTTTCGTCTGTTTTGAAATCGATTATGCACATTTTCATGTGCTTGAGCATATATTCGTTGTTTTTGATTTACATGATTACGTAGCTACCTTATTAACTTGATATTTTCTGTCTCTTTTATTTAATTTTTTCCTATAAAATGACTTTATCAATTCTTTTACATTTCAGTTCTTTTTCTTTCATGTTTCATAAGTTTTTCAGAATAAAGTATTAGATATCTATCAATCTTGACAAACATTTCGTGAATATATACAACTATAAAGCTCTTTTAAGTAATTTCAATCCATGCAATCAATATGTTGGGCAAGTGGCCACCCTGCTCCGGTTATGCAAAACAACCACGAATCACCCCCATCAAAGCATCAACGGGAATTTCTCCAACGGAATTTTAGCAACGGTTTTTGCTCAATCTTTTATCATGTTTATTTTCGGTGCTCCGGTAATCTAGCAGACGGTACGTATAGATTGAAGTGGATGGGCACTCCTTGATTGGATATTGGACGGAGGTATTTGTATCAGAGATAATGTACGGAGCTGGATTATTGTATGGCTGAAGGGAAAACAATATAGTTGGTTCGAAGCAGTCGATGTTTATCTGTTTATGACTGGTGACCCAAAGTAATCTATTGATGGATCGGTGTGAAAATGTAATACATTTTCTTCATAATACATATTGTTCAAAATACTTCCATTACATATTATGTATATTAATTCACTTCATAGGTTCTTTCAACTAACCCAAGGGTGAGTCTTTCGCAGCGCATTGCAATGTAGCCAGCATCATGGGAACACTGCCAACTATTCAGCTATTCTGATGCTATGTTGATTGTCCAGCATTATTTATTTAATTTATTTATATTGTTCATTTGATCTAGCTGTAGACTATTTGCAACAGTCTGCAGTTGGCTCAATTATAAATACTAGTTCTAATTTGTTTTTGTTATTTGATAAGAAAACCTCTTTACTGACAAAGAAGAGAAAATTGGAATTGAATAAATAGAACCAAATGACCACTAGTATTCACAATTGAAACTATTGAGCTAACTGCAGACTGTTGCAAACAATCTATAGGCAGCTCGATAGATCCTTCTATATCATTATCAGTCGGAGCGTCCCATAGATGCTGGCTGCATTGCCTCGCTTTATGGCAATGCTGATGCGCTGCGCCAGATACTCACCAGCTCTCGGGTCACATACGCTATTTGATTGTAGTTTTCTTTCTTATTAGAAGTCACAGCTTTTTCGTCCCCTGAAAAGAAAAATACATAATGATCTTTATAAATTGCCTTACATTTCTGTTATAAAGGTTTATTTATAGCGTTAGTTCTTGAACAAAGGTTTATTGTTCGATATCTCAATTCTCTCCAGCTCTCAATGTCAGACCCAGACGGTCACACAGTACCTCAATGAACTGTGTTTTTGTATATACACAACTAGCGGCCCCCCCCCAGACATCGCACGGGTATTAAAAAAAAATTCTGAAATTATACACACTAACACGATGGGTTTCACGGATCCCTTACTTTTTTTAGTAGCATTTGGGTTTTTGTCATTGACTCGACACTCCACTGACACGCGCACGGTTTAATTATTGAATTTTTCATGCGGATCCCTAACTGTTTTGAAAATATTATATAGTCTATGTTCATCACGGAAAATTTAGGATTCTAATGGTGAAAGAATTTTTCAAATCGGTCCATTAGTTTCGGAGGCTATACAATTCAAACAATCAAATCTTTCCTCTTTATAATATTAGTATAGATAATACCTCTGTAACGCAGCGGACAAAAGTCCGCCTGTGCTGAAGCGAGTTCGATTTGTTTTGTGTTCGATCTTGGGAACAGTTCAAACTGTTATCGATATGGATCAGATAAGCTACTTGTAGTTTTTTGTACTTGTTACTATGTTACTTGTTGTCTGCAGTTAGCTCAATTTTTTCAATTGTAAATAAGTACTAGTTATATTTTGGTTATTTAAGTATAATCTTTGTTAGTATCTACATTAGTTATCTAGCAGCTAGGTACCAATATTGCGCAGTGCTATACATAGTTCTGAATATTCTGTGCCATAGCAAAAGCTCTGCAAAGCTTTGGGCTAGTGAGAATTTTCCAGAATCATTTGTCCAGTGGTCCAGAATAATTTATTTATTATTGACCAGTGTAGATATACCTTTATTCTAATGCAGCGAGGATGACATAATCTATATATTCCTTACCTCAAGGACAGCCCATGAGATAAAGCGCTTTCAAGCGTTAAAATTGCTTATGCTGCAAGTGTAGGTATACGGAGGCGTGGAAAACGCACACGGTTATAAAGCGCTAGAACTGCTATACGTGCACTATTCGCGATCGATCGTAACGTAGTTCAGTTTTCAATTTGAAGCGTTGTTTCCTATGGATATTCAGCTACGGACATGAAAATGTAACCTTTTGGTATTCGTAGACGGTTTTCCAATCACTTAAATGAATTTGAAAACTTAAACTTCATGATGAGAAGAAGTCAATTTTTTACCTGACTACCAAAGGCGGGTTTGACGTTAGCGCTCTACATAGCTTTTCACATAGCGTTGAAACTACTGTCCAAAAAAACGAGCGTTTTAAAGTAAAATCTCAATGTTATTCTATTAAATCAGCTCGTGGTTGTAAAAGTCTAGTTTTGTTCTTTCCGAAACTGTTTCTCAAAGTTTATTATAGTTGCTAGTAACAAACAATCAGCAAAATTGTTAAATACTAAACACGACAGTCCGTAGCGGTGTCTCTAAATAAATGAATGAATGAACACTTTATTGTACATAATATGAAACATTTACAAAAAATTATATAGTACTCCTGTACCTAAACTAAAACAAAACGTACAGTAGGCGACCTTCTTACTAAAAGCAGTTTCTAACATTTCTAAATTTTAGTTGATTTTTCTTTTTCCAACAGACTAAAGTTAGCCTACGTGCGTAGGGTAGAATCTGTCTCGGTGAACATTACCTACCTTCTGTCAACTATAAAAGATAAAAAAAACATAGTCTATCGTCGTTGTAACGGTTGTTCTTTGTAAATAAAGGTTCTAACCTTGTTCAGAAAAAATTGCTACTTTTGCGTTTACTGAACGCCTATTCCCGATTGTAACCTACCCCCTGCGATCCGATCCCGATCAATCGGGAATAAAATTCCCTATTGTTACTTCTAGGGACAATCGGGAGGACAATATTCCCGATTATTCCTACCTCGATCAATCAACAAATAAAGTACAAATTAAAATACACATTTCGATTACATAAAAAATCACCAATTTATATTTTTATATATAACACTATATATTTATATATATATAACATTTATATATTTATATATAAATGTTATATATATATAAATTTTGTCAAAAATATTGACAAAAGTATTCATTCTGACTACTGTCTTCTATTTTATGCCTAGTCTCAAAATTAGAATGATAAAACAATCAATAAATAAAGTACAAAATAAAATACACATTAAAAAAAAAACATATCATACTGATTATATTTCACGTCCAGTGGTGATATTTCCAAGATCACGGCTGTATTGCTGACACTGAGAACAAGGAAAGCCCACTGAGGATCGCGTCGACACGAGACTGGCAGTAACATGTGTCGGGACTCCGATACTATTCTCCAATTTTATATCCAGTTTCGATACTGAACTGGAATGAAATGCTTCACCCCTGGGATATTACTTGAGATATTTGCAATTTAAGATACATATAGTATTTATTAGGTTAAACTTTTTGGTAAACGTTTGGTGTAATTTTGTTAATGTTAATCTATACGTATTTACATTGGGATTTTTGACATTGACGCGACACTCCATAACTGACCTGGCGGTAGAGAAAAAGCAAGCACAGTGCGCCATATATTCAACCTCCTTTTCTATTCTGACGGGCCATTATAGAAAAAGAGGTTGAATATACAGCGCACGGTTCAATTATTGAATTTTTCATGCGGATCTCTAACTTTTTTTAAAATATAATATAGCCTATGTTCATCACGGAAATTTTAGGAATCTAATGGTGAAAGAATTTTTCAAATCGGTCCAGTAGTTTCGGAGCCTATTCAATTCAAACAAACAAACATACAAACAATCAAATCTTTCCTCTTTATAATATTAGTATAGATATAGATAATTCTATATTTTATACTTCTACGTTTGGGCAACTCTACGACTACGACAAGCTTTTGATCGAATTGTTTTCTTGATCAATAAAAGGTTAGCTTCTCTATAGCGAATAAGACTTATAAAAAATATTATAAGTTTGTACAAAAAGTTTGTTGTGAAATTTACTGAATTTATACGGAGGGAGATAATGACCAACAAGCCTTTGGGTAGGTATCTACATGACCTAATTACGCTTGGCTTCATCCACGACAAGGAATTATCACTGTACTAATATATGTTTATTTTATATCTCAAGCACAAGTTTGTACAAAGCAGTTTGTGCAAATGAGCTGCCAAAACATAGCAAGATGCCCTGTAATGGCATTATATTTTACATACACTAAGCACCTCCTCTTACTAAATTTCCTCCGCACGTCCTAGAAGATTGGTTTATGTAGCGTTCGTGTGGAACTGTACGTACGTAACTTACGGAAACAATAAATGCGTCGTACCCGTGACTAAAGAGTAGTCTGATAAATAAAATAAATAAATAATGCCGGACAATCCACACAGCATCAATGATGGTCAAAGGTCTCCAGTGGTCGCTGCAATCCGAAATCAATTTATAATTATATTAATGTTATTATATTAAATGAAAACAACGTTTTTATAAAAATAAATATAAATTAAAATTTTAAAAACGTATGTAGACACTAAAAACCTATTAGGTACCTATTATAAATTAACATAAAGGAACCGCAAAAATCAAAGGTAAAAACCCTAGCCCTTAATTAAACAGTATAAAAAGATAAAAATAAAGATACATTTATTACAATACTCATTTAAGGACAAAGAAAATTACAATCCAAGTATTTTTTATTTATAGTAAGTATATTTTATTTGTCAGAATAAAACAATTACAAATAGTATTTACCTACTCTAAAACCGCTTTCCTAAAAATCGAAGCCATCACAAGAAGGCCACGTTGGATGACAATGCTTATTCTTTTACCGAAACACAAGCTAGCATTCTTTTACCGTAATACAAGCTAGCATTCCGATCATCTGTGGACTATATGTGTAGCTTTGTAAGATCTTTATATATTGTTAAAATAATGCAAAGATATGATCATTTATAACGGGATATTTACCATGATTAGAGTTTCGAGTTTTCCAATATTTCGGCAAAGTTTCATGCGCCATGATCACGGAACAACAGTTGTTAATTAAAGTAAATGACTTTAGTGTTAATAACCATGATAATTTCAAAAGTTTTTTCAAAGATATGATGTCGCTTTCTATATTTAGCCTATACTCCAAGATCTACCAGATATTCACTGAAATGTTAGTAGCTAATTGGATTGAAATAGACGAAGGTAGTGGCGGATAAGCCGGAGAATAATTGTCGTCATATTAGCGAGTGAATAATTTGATCAATAGACCTGTCAACTTCTGATATTCCCCAGAGCTATGCTGTGGAATAACGTTTTGGCGTAAACGTTTCCTAGGCGGACAATCAGGACGAAGATCTTGTCATTGTACGAACATTTTGTCTCTATACTAATTAAAAACTATTTTTGCTCCATGTTCATCATTCGCACCGCAAAGGAGTGGAACTTGCTTCCTGCTTATGTTTCTCCGACTTATCACAACCTGACCTAGGTTGGCCCTTTAAGACTTTACCACTTTATAGGTGTCTTCTAGACCTTCATGATACACTGTCGGCCACATCTTCACATTCCATCAGGTGAGATCGTGGTCAAAGGGGAGCTATAAAAAATATTCGAAAGCATTATTGGCGCCACAGCTCTTACTTCTCTGGACTCTTACTACTAAAGTTTAGGGCTTGCTATGGAGGGGATGGGAGGGGGTATATATGAGATCGCACGCGAAAAAAATAGCGTTGAAGAAGAAGAAGTATTTCTACGCTATTTTCGAGTAACACCAGCGATTCCCTCTCATCGAAGTGATCCCTTAGCTAGGTATATTTTTACCGGGCAGGCTTTAGTTTGGTTGGGTCGCTCCCACCAATAATGTATTGCAATGCATCCTTTTTGTAGTTCAAAACTACTGTTAGCGAATCTATGAGAACCCAATATCCTGGACTATTGTATAGTGGCGTTCATCGTTAGAGTCTGTCTTCATAGAACTTGTTTTTAAACGTAAGGGACCTTTAAAGTCAATTTCTATGAAGACATAACTGTTTTAAAAGTTGGATTCCTCAATGATTGAAGATGAGAATATTTGGCAGAGGATCTCAAGAGGCGCAAATATACAGGTCACGACAAAGCCTTCGATTTTGCTCCCCTTCGAGTCGAAACCCTACGATTGTAAGGGAACCGAGGCTCTCCGGATTTAAATTATCTGCAACAATCTGCTATTCATCATCATCATCACCAGCCTATAATAGTCCACTGCTGGACATATGTGGGGATTATGGGCAATAACCCCCAAATAATCTGCTATTATTTAAGTGTGAATACCAGTTTTAGTTTTGTGATTTAATTGTAATTTAATTGTAATTTTCTTTGTTAATACACCTTTTAAAAGTACAATCGTTCGCTAAAATCTTGCAACTGATAGCAAGCCGTTTTATACTAAAACAACAAAGTTAATTAATTAAAACTACAACTAGTGTTGTTACGAGACTTTGAGCCTGCCAGCGAGTCTGCTAATTATGAGCGCCAATGTAAAAAAATGCGATATTGCATCTTCGCTCCCCTTTTCTCGTAGGTAAAAATCAACAAAAGTCATAAAGTCATAAACAAAGTTAGTCTTCACTATGAATGTAAGCGGGTTAACTACGAACCTATTTTGTGTTGGAAGAACACCAACGTTTCTTTTTTAGTTACGTCTTAACGTATTTTTCTCAACGTTGTTTCAGTTTTTCCTACATTACATAGACGAATAACTTGTTCGATCCTATTTGTACAGAATATTCGTAAGTAAACAGAGGACTTTCTGTGAATTCATCATGAATGACGAATGTCAATTTTCTTACGAAAAGTATATGTTGGATATTTTACGAATTGGGAAATTGGTATATTGTTTCCATCCCAATTTACTATACCAGATATAATACTAATACTTTTCGACAGAGATATCGAATAATAGTTTTTGTTAAGCCTCCACAAAAAAGAATGCAAGTAGGTAGGTAAATCTTAAGGTTGGTCGCACGCTTCCGATTGGTATTATAGTTGAGTTTTGCAACAATCTAGAGTTACCTAAACTCTTTCAATTAACTTCCTAACCTGCATCGCTACTGATGTGGGACTTGGCGTCATACTCTCTATAGTTATTTTGCATACACAGAGTCCGGTCAAGCATGCTGTTTCTCATTTCACTTATTCCAAACATAGTTTATACGTTACGCATAAGTTTTTTGGCAAATAAATATTTTTAACTTTACACAATAGAACGCCATCATCGCTTTCTGTTTTGCCGCTATATAATATAATATCGGCAGTAGGTACAAACATTTGTCCTAAGGCGGGAATCGAAAACTCCTGCGTCACAGGTGGATCTTTGCCCACCACCGTGGTTGTCGAGAGGTCCTTCTCCACTTCTTTCTTCGTCAAAAGGGCGTCGGCCTCCACTTTCATCTTAGCCTATTTTTTTAATTTCGTTGTAAAAATAATGTATTTCAGCGGGACTTGAACCCGCGACCTCTCTTTTTGGGATATTATTATTTTTAATTAGACCCGAGTGCGAGGGCTTACGTACAATAATAGCCAAAATATTTGATGATAAAGTAGCTGGAGTTTGGGTACCCTATTATTTTCCCAATTGAACCCCCGCCGGCAATTTCCTGATCTTTTCAACTGAATAAAATTAATATTAATTTATACAGGGCGTAAACCAACCTAGATATGCCTTTATTAAATTCATAAAATGATTGAGCATCGAAATTAATTCAAGAGTTCATCTGTCACGATCTCTAGTTTAGTATTTAGAACGCCCGACACGACTTTTTCATAAAAATTTTTTCACCGCAGCCTTTTTGATATATTTCAGGATTACCCAAAAAAGAGTGGAAACACACACAACTTCAGGGTCTCATAAAAATGAATGCTGTCTTTCTTCATTCCAACATAACCAACATTTGTTCCACGGCGGGTATCGAAACCACACCTAATCACATTTAAATCATGTCAAGCATGCCTGAACTAAATTGGGTGTATGGGGTATCGTTTGAATTTCGATCATGACTGAGTGAAAATGGCTAAATAAGGGTTTTCTAGGAAGTTTTTGAAAAAGAAAAATGATCTTGAAGGAATAAGCAAATAAATGATTCTTTTTATGTACTTACGAGTATAAGAAAGGAATGGCTTCAGATAAGAATCTACAACCGTCAAACCAAACTTAAGTCTGTTCTCTGTTAATTGCAACCGCATTAAATAGACTCAAGTTTGTTTTAAAAAAACGATCACGATCTCTTGCTGAATAGTATCAGAACTTGTAAAGTAGCGCATTGGGCAATAAAATTATTAAACTCAGTCCATTGAGTCAGTCATTATGATGTCTATGAATTGGCTTTAATTAATTTAACATCTTTTATGAGCATTCTGTTGTGGGGTTGCTAAATGGCCTCGCATTTCTGAGATAATATTTCATTGCTTTTGTTTAGACTTAGAGCAGAACGAAGAAATCAACAAAAAAAGTACATTATTAGCTTTCGGAATTGACGTGGTGTGACTGTCAATATCTTTTTAAAAATTTGACGTGTTCATTTTTTTATTTACCGTACAAAACACATCACAATCACAATCTATAAGATTAAAAATTGATTGCAACATCAACATAAATTACGAGTAAGATAACATGCTATACCTAACGAATGTATAAATTAAATTTTTTCTTACCTAATTCTATTTAGAGAATAGGTCATTCAAACTAAACTAAAATTGTAGTATAGCTAGAAATACACGACTTAAACAACGTATTTCCTCGCATGCCAAGAAGTATTGCATCAAAAGTTAAATTAAAAAGTTTCTTCATTCGGTGCACAATGCGTTCCAAGTTTATACGGGCTCATCATGGAAGCTTTGCTACCTGAACTAACGTCTTACCTAATTAAGAAAAGCTGCAGCATTTCGTTTTTGTTACCGACTGTACAAAAACGAAGAAACTTTTTTAAAAACTACTTTGTATAGAACAAAGTGGCTTCTGGAAAAAAGAAGCACGCTCGCGTCGTCTTTTGTTACTTGTCTTGGAAAGGACAGTCACAAAAGTAGAAACTAGTACCAGCACGACCAGCACCCTTATTGTCTAACTTGAAATCCATTACCAGTGAACTTCAAACCGATTACCAGTTGTAGACCCAGTCAGAATGTTGTCGGTATCGTCTAAGGTATTGAACTGGTCTTCGGTTTCAGCTATTTACACAATACGAAAGTGACAATCGCAGTCCAGGCTTGGTTTGAAATGCCAAACTGAAGCCGATTACGATTACCAGTTGAGTTAGACAATAGAGCCGCAGGATAAGATATGTGTTCTTCGAAAAGATTACGTTTAAACTTATTTTGAAATAAGTTTTCATAAAATTTACGTAAAACTGAGCAAACGATGGTGCTAATTGTCCGATTATTTTTCAAATAACAGCACCGTACGCAGAATATAAAAGAAATGCCCTGAGAACGTTTGTGTTTTGTCGCCGTGTAATGTCCAGCCAGACCAAGCCTTAAAGTGTCCCAAATATGGACGGCATCACTGCCACACAGCACAGAAAAAATCAAATATAGCATTGAATTGGTAATTATCTGGATAAATTTTACAGTGCCACACTAGCGGAAATCGTGCGCCACTCGCTTGCGGTAAGGAATAAGATATGTCACTGTATCGAAAGATGACTTGTGTGACGTGTACTTATTTTATGTTAAGGAATATAAGAAATGTAGTTAAAGAATATGTTGACGAGTTAAATTTGAATAGATGATGTTGAGGTGATTAATAATAATTAACTAGGTTCACTAACGCATTAGATGTACCTGTAACGATAGCTGTGCAATATTTTCAAAGAATACAAATAAAAATACAAAAACTTGAAAGCTGTGCGGTCGTGGGTAGCGGTGCACAACGTAGTAGATGCTAAGTCCTTTAGTAAGCTCAGATATTGGTCAGATATTACAGTTCACAGGCCGATAACTTGCCCACGCTGATATATCAGACAATACTGCTTGATCACAGCCCAGTGCATTCATGACAGTACATGCTCTATTCACCAAGTCTACGCGGGCTATGCTATACGTGCAGACGGCAAGTAGCCAGGACAAAAAAATGAAGTGAAGAGAATATAAATAACTTACTATTTCTTATTTAATAAATAAAATGTATGAATTTTGGCTTGTCTAAGTTATTATTTTGTAAGCCTAAAGAAATAAAGTTATTAATATTTGTAATCGGAATTGGCGGTCTGAGCATCACTCGTGGAAGCAAGCATAGCAAAGGTACAAGAAAGTATAAATGTTCCAGATAGTTCCAGTCATTTTCTACATAATAATATAAAATATCCATCTATACTTGCTGTATTAGGTAAGTACCTATATACCAGTCTTATAGGAACCATATACACAAGTTTTGCTTGGCGCTAGATGATGCTGTGAGGATTGTCCAGCATTATTTATTAATTTAAGGAATTCACCTTTATTAATGTACTTTGAGTTTGAGTAACATATTTTGGAAACAATGGGGATGGGCAGGGCATCAATCACTAGCCCTTTTCCGTATAGCCACCGGATGTGTATCAATCGAGCGTTGTATTCAGATATAAGCTTATATAATTCAGATGTTCCGTATACTACAGCATATATGGAAATTTGTGATGACACGGCATACTGTGTGAATGATAGAACATGACATTCTCGATTCACCAAGTGAAATGAACTTTGAACTCCAACAAATATCAATATCAATCATTCTAGATGCTTGGGACTGCAGCTGAGAAAACTGTTCTAGATTACGGGAAGAAAATCGAATCTGTCCCTAGACAACAAACTCCTTACATATACTGAAACCGATATGGTCTTATGGTGCTGAGTTATGGGGTACCGAAGCAAACACAAACCTGGACATTTTGCAACGTTTCAATCAAAAATGCTCCGCCTAATAACAAATGCTCCATGGTTCGTGACAAATGACCAACTCCACCACGACCTACACACCAACGGTTAGGCAAGATATTGACACCAAACTTAGATCCTACGCTCAACCACTAAAAATTCACCCAAATGAGCTGGCTAATGACCTCATGAAAAAAGACACAACATCCAGACGACTAAAGAGAAAAACCCCTCAAGACCTGATATGAAAGCATCAAAGAAATGGATATACCATTGGGCATACACCATACATGACATGGCTGAAGCAAGAAACGCAAAACTCTTTGCTCAGTGCCTAAATAGGCAGATAGCAAGATAAGGAGAGATTTAAAAAAAAAAACAGAAAAAAGATGTTTACAGTAGGCTAGCTCTACAACAAACTACAGGTAGCTGAACTGATCCATATCAATGCCAGTAGGGAGCGTCCCCAAGAAGCTGGCAATGCTCATGCGCTGTGCCAGATACAAACTTGCTCTCGGGTCACACGTCGCTTAGATCAGAAAAAAAACTCCCTAGACAACAATCCCCATCCTTACCCACATAAATTCTTCTACCTTTTCATAAGTTCGCATGTGGGGTTCTTGAACGGTACAAGGTTATATTCTGTAACGTTTTCTGACGATATCGCTTTCTTTTTCGTAAATTAATTCAAAGTATCTGATCCGTCTGATCCCACAAAAATTTCCTAAATATTATGAAACCTTTGTTCAAGGGAAAAATGTTCGACCTTTATTGTATTTACTTTATCTCAAAAAAGATACTCCTGTTATGAAAATCTGCACCAATTAGAGTTTTTTTCAGGAGGAGGCTGCTACATGCTTTTAATATTGTTTTAATTGACACATACACAACTTATACACAAATTTACAAAGCAGTGTTTGGTAAAAAGTAATAATAATAATGTTACATATAAGTCTGTGTCCTATGTTGCTCAGATTCTCATGAGACTGGTGTCCTCGACTGGGTCAACCGCCGCATAGCATCAAAAAGGAAAGAAGTGATTTGTGTCATATATATTTAGGAGCATTGTCGTAGTGTTCCTTTTTTGTAACATAATTTAATATTAAATGAGGTTCTCAACAATGGAATAACTATTGTAAGCGGGTAACAGATATATATATATATATATCTTTTTTGCCAAACTCATAGGCTGAGTAGGAGGGTCCATTTCTAACGCGCCACGGCACTGTATCTAATTATACTTTATATCAAGATCTCAAAAATATCCATCCGTCGAAGTTATTAAAATATCAATGCAAACATTGCCTGGACTATTTATTCTGAAGGATAAGTATATTGTATGACAAAAAAATTGCCTCGCAAAGTTATTGGAATTTTAATATTTAGGAAAACGCCATGGAAGTTTACGACGGCCGTTGTGTTAACATTTACCATTTTTTCAGTGACTATAATGGACACTTCAGAACTTGGGGAAAGTTTTAATGAGATTAGTCTCCGAGGCCCACTGGAGCTGACTGTAACAATTTGTTGCAAATTAGCGAATGAAACATAATATTTTTGTAGATCTTTCAAACTGACGGAATACAGGAGCGGAATTGGACGGTGGATTAGGCGGTGATTACTGTGATTAGGTAGGGGTGCATTGTAAAATGAGAATAACAAACACATTTGCTGTTTCCCGTTCCAAATTAGCGCCGCAACATAAGCTTATCTTATTATGAAGCTGAGCAAAGGGAATTTCAAAATTTTCTCTATGGATGTTATACTTATAAAATCTCTTTTAAAGCCTCTGTAATAATTTTATTTAGTATAGTTGAGCCTGAAATTAAAAAGGTCAGGCGGGCAACTGATTCGGGCCGGAGTTGGGTTTTAACGCATTATACCTCTACAGATTTTTAGTAATGTACGACACTGCAGGTTTGGGTCATAAACGATTTCCTGAAGACGCGGTGTCTTATTATAGCGGGTACTTACCCCCGTCCATTGAATAAACGTTCATTTGCGGGTAATTCATTATTTGAAATTAAATATAAAATCGCTTTCCTCTATTTAATAGAAGAGAATATAATAGAATTATTTATTCAGGTAAACACAGGAACGGGGCAAACATCGTGCCAAGCCGCTAATGTTAGGTTTAACTAGACACAGAGTTCTCACCTAGTAAAATAAGAGGTATTATCAGGTAGATACATACTTATATTTATCCAAATACTTAGATAATAATCATTTAAGCTATTCGTAAAATAAGTACCATAAAACTGGGATGATCAAACAAATATTGAGTGCCATTAAAAAAACATGTGACGAAGCTTAATCATGCTTAAAAACTAAATATCTTAATACACCTTCAATATCTAAATAACGTTAACGCATGAAAACAAGCATTTCGTCTCGGGGCTAAGCGTCTGAGATCGGTCATCATCAACAAGTAAGAGAACATCCTCAAGAAGAACAATCCAATGAACTCATTGCGTTCATCATCTGCACGAATGTCGCTCGTGATGATGGCCAGAACCTACAGTTCACGCAGTATCAGTAAAATTGACGACAACTCCTTAGTACTTAGTACTGCTTACATGTTTTGTGATTGCGTATACAAAAAAGCATCGCTCTCCCCAAAATGCCGAAGAATTTACTTGATTTATAAATTTTATCGGAAACCGTAAATGTTGAAAATGCTAAACAAAAACCAACTTATAACCTAACATCTTATGCGGCTGATGCGGCTTTAAACTTTGACTGCAAATTGAACAAAATCTTGACTTGGAATAAGAACAAAGACTTGTCAGACCAGTCATGTGTACCACAATCTATTATCTTATAAAGAGCCATAACATTTGAGTGGCGCAAGGCTATCATAATAAAACTTTTATAACCCATATCCTACGCTGCCGATGAAAAGACAGTCTCTGGTTTTATATGAATTTGTATATTTTGACACAGATTTTGTCATGTTCTTAAAATATCACAGTTTTATTAAATACATCGGTAGATGGTAGATTTACACTTATATAAATATTATAAATGCAACATTTTTAGCAATGTACAGTGAAAATCGCTGAAAGAAACATCTGAAAACCCTTTTCAATAAAAGTTATTGATATTTTAGGCAATCCAGCTCGGTTTTATTGCATTCATACCAGAAACCGATGACTGGTTTCTATTTTAACAAACTTGCCGCAAAAGTCCAAATCCAGAAGGATATAAATAAAAGGTTTTAGTCACAATTGGGAAAATTCGGAACATTGCCTTATACCTCCTCCCAGGCTCGTAGTATTTTTAGTTTTAAACGTATTATTAATATTTGGGCTTCTTCTCATCATGCCTCTGAATTTTGTTCGCTTTACGAACGCTTTATGAACAGTCAAAGTTTCCTCCAGTTTTTGTAATAACCTTTACATTACTATAATTTTGTGTGCTATTTTACAACTTAGACGGAAAAAATTCTGCACCAGTATCTGCTACAACTTTCATCGAATTTAATTCTATGAATAACTTAGAAAAAATGCACATGCAATTTTATGCTCAGTTCGAGGTAGAAATTATGTAACTGACGCAATAAAACGTAATTTGCGGCTTGCGCATGTTTTGAAGTGAGAGTAGTTTAGTATTTTGGTCTTGATTGTTAATTTATGCGATGTTACGAGTATCGTACTCGTTATTACACTTCCTTGCATACTGATCGTAAGTTGGTGAAAGATTAATAGGTATGCCGAGTGGATGTCTTCCGGTTTGAGCATTCGTATTCCGATTGCTATAAATAAAACGTTTGATTGGACATTGTATTGTGGTCGGAAGTAGCGCTTAGGTATGGAATGGATTGCACTTACATTCATGCAAAACTCTGAAATTAATCCTCAGAAATAAAATTTATTAATTTTAGCTACAGAAGGTGTTGTTCTGTTTTGTTTTTCATGTGGCATCAGAAAACCCGTTTTTATTGAACTAAAACTTCGAAGATTTGTTAACGAACGTGCTAGGAAGCATAAAGGCGTCTAGGCCACAAATTGGCCAGCGTGTTGGCCACCAAGTCATTAGCATGAGCCAAGGTTCGTTAAGAAGCGCCAACTCACTGCAATCTCTCAGTTGTTTATCAAAATATTAGCCTAATGTCACAATTTGGCCTCTGCCCAACGAATTTGGCTCGCCGCTGGCCGTGTTGTTTATTACTAGGAGCTGTAGCGACCCGTGCTTCGGGAGATTTGTTGGGTGCCTGCTCACTAGAGTTATAGGCTTTGTTTCTCTTGTTATAGCATGGAATATTTTATGGTTATGTAGTTGTTGATGGAACGTTTTTGGTTTCTTATAAAGTGCCAAGAGTTTGATCTTGTCCCAGTGCCCTGTGGTTTTTCTTACGCAACCATCATGAAAACGATCTTTTTATTTATCTTATTTATCCAGGTTAATATTAATCTGGGCACAGATAATAATTTGGGTATACTTCTAAGAGGCTTCTTTCACTTCTCGTTATCAAGACGATGAGAAATAAAGATCCTACAAAATAAGACAGTTTTGAAAAGAAATACCGTGAGAGCGCTAAGAACAAAAAGCTTGCAAAGTTTGAGTTATTATCCGAAGTTAGGCGCTTGACGGTACTTGCCAGGGAAGAGATCCCTAGATGCCGAAGTCCGGTCTTGATAGGATTAATTTTCTTATCACAGCGACAATCTAAAGTCACGTTCTAATAAGCTTGATTAAAAGACGGCGGTTAAAAAGAGCTGAGAAATATGACATGGGTTACAAGCAGGGCAAAACGCGTTTCACAGATACGACAAGACAGCGGCGTGGAATCGGTATAAACCGTATTTAGAACACATTGTGACGTCACACGGTTTGGGCGAGGAATCTTGTATGTCATAGAGAATGGGTCAGGCTGGTTGTAGCATACTACGAGTCGACAGAGTACGGAGTTTTTTGAGAAGTTTCGAGAGCGACTGCGAGCTTTTCTTAAAGCTAAAAAACAATTCACAATCAGTCAGCTTCGCTGTTAACGGTTAAAGGTTTCATGGCCAACGAAGCAGATGTTGTCCACCAGCGTTGTCGTGAGGGTCGCAAGCACTGACGAGGCTAGCTTGTGTTAAAGTATTCACTGCCCAGGCTCAGTAGATGGCGCGATGGTATGACCCGAAAAGGGCCGCGTTGATGTCAAAAGTGTGCTTTAAAGTATGAACTTAGATGAGTTTCTGTAATCTGAGGTAGTATACGCAAAGAGTCACCCTGGTTAGTCCTTTGTAACTATAACGATAATTGCGTCGCTCGTGAGTGCCCAGCTCTAAGTTCTGTAGTTTACAAGTAAAATTATGGTACATAATCTTAGCACAACGCTTTGCAACGCCCCAGGCTATATCTGAAGCGAGCACTCTAGGAAGTTGCCCAGCTTGTGCAGTACTTTACCTGCAAATTAAACTTATATTTAAACCTGTTTGTTTTAATCAGGCTTCTGCGAAGGCAATTTCAAGGTTTGCTTTTGTTTGAAACAATTTGTAACCGGGAGGATTAGAGATAGGTTTAATTTATACATACATTAATTTTATAAAGTTTATTAATTTATTTATTTTCCAATAAGCGTAATTATTTTAATCATAACGATGAATAGGTTTTTATAGGTCGCTTGATTTATAAGAGAAGAGGCTAAGTAGATGAAAAACTTTATTAAAACCTCACCTAGGTAATTTGTTATCATCATCCGTCACCAGCCTATAATAGTCCACTGCTGGACATAGGCCTCCCCTAATGAGCGCCATAGATGGCATTATCATTTGGGGGTTAATGCCCATAATCCCCACGCTGCGCATGCGGGTTGGGGATCGCAGTGCGGTGGAGTTCTGCAGAGGGCGCTGCGTGCGCCGCTAAGTTGTTAGTTTATGTAAAATAAAATTCACTAATTTTTTCTTTAGCTATCGTTTTTATTTTTAGTTCCTTGTATTCGTAATGAAAAGCACAGGTACCTCGGGTGAAAGTAACTAAATTAAGTCCCTCGAACTATTGGCACCCTCGCTACGCTCGCTCCAACGTCTCGGGACTAAATAAGTTACTTTCAAACCTAGGGTAACAATGTACTATTTTACAAATGGGCTTATTTGACCATCATTATTGCTATTTGGCTCTATTTTCTATTCGTTTAAATGCCGTTACTTAATAATTCGTGACATTTCTTATTCTGTCATAGACTCTTTCCTTTAGGTTATTTTGGTAACCTTAAATGTAATTAGACTTAAGCTAAAAAGTAAATATAAATAAATCTACCTACCATAAGAATTTCCTTAACATGGAAATGCTCTTTAACTTCATTAAGTTAGCGTATAAGAAATGGAATAAAGTTTCTCCTACACAAACAACAAAAGCCAAAGAATAAACCTATAATATTATCTAGTTATTTATAAAATTGGTTTTGTTTTATCATGATGTTTGATTATTTTGAAAAAACTAACAATTTACTTCTAATTTCTTCATCATCATCATCAGCCCATGTTAGTCCACTATTGGACATAGGCCTCACCTAATGATCGCTATAGCACCCTGTCTTCAGCTTGTCGCATTAAGCATCTGCCAGCATTTTTTCGCAGATGGTCATCCCACCTAAGGCTTCCTACACTACGTTTACCGAGTCGCGGTCTCCACTCAAGAACCCCAGCCCCCATTTCTTAGTGTTAACACTGTTTTTTAAGTTTATTTGGATAAATACTTATGCGGGAATCACCTTTTTATGGGAACACTTCGGGGTCATTCTCCATAAAAAAGCGAAAGATTTTTCAAAATCTATCATTATAATTTGCAGAGAAAACGACATACGGATTATTCCCCCTGCGTCGACATTACTCTGCATCGATGATAAAAATCTATATACCTACATTATCTTCCACTTTATTTTTAATTATGTAGTAAAAAATTTGAATTACCATACCAAAATAGAACGTGGGTATAAATAGCACGGTCGATATATCGGAGCACATCAAGAGACGGTCGTGACTTCTCCATAAATCCTTTTTCGATCTGACATTAATAAAGTTCATGAATAAGATTCCGATGGAATGAAAAGAACGCAATAATATGAGAAGTGCTTGACGGGTAAAACCGAACTAGTTCGGAAAATTCGGACATTTCGGACACTATCTCCGAAACTTTTCACATAAATCGTGCAACGATATTATTATACTAGTTCCGATTTGTTCGCCACAGGCCATCAAACTCCGAACTAGCAAATTCGTATGTATGAAGTTTTTTAACAAACCACAGAAAGTTTTTGTATGAACTACAGTAAATTCATGTGGAAAGGATTCATTAGGTTTATTTTGGGTTATCTGAAAGGTTTTAGGATCCGACGAGAATAATTGATTCAAATAATCTAAGTACTTAAATAGGATAACTGTAAGAAGACCCAATTTGTGCTAAAAGTAAAACTAAAATGGAACAAAACATAATTAACGTATTGGATAATGTATGTATATCAATCCTTTAGTTCTCATAAGACAAGTGCTGCTTATACAGGGTGGCCCATTCAAATCGGTCAGTATGGGAAAGTCTGAAACTGTAAGACATACGAAGATTTGTTCTTAGGAACCATGTCACCGATTTCGATAAAAAGAAAAACTGCATTCATACAATTAAAAAAAAAGTGTACCCAACTGGGGAATCGAACCCGGTTGTTTTGAAAAAATAAACTTACACTATTTCTATTCAGATATCGTTTGTGTAGGTCTTAAGCAGTAAATATCTCTAAGAAACATAATGTCTAAAATGAATAAAATGCATTTTTTTCACATACTTTAATTTATCATAGTAGGTGTTCAAAGTGACCACCGTTACAATATTCAGCAAGTTCAGGCATGTAAAATTGTCTCTATGGTTGTTTGTACCTCTCTACTTGTTACATACACCGTGTTATGTATCATGTGGCATTGGCATTGCATTAAACGTTTAAGGAAGTTTTGTTATCTACAGTAATATTATTATCTATTATTGCAACTGCTTACTTCTATTAATCAAACACTAACAATCAATTGAAAAGCCCACTTAAAGTAAGTATGTAGATGTTGTAGATACAGAGACGTGTTAAACCTCATTTGAAAATGGAACGTGTCGGTGTGACTGGCCGAATAGCGATACAAAAAAAAAAAGAAAAAAAAACTTGAGTGTCAAATGTTTAGGCGGCAACTGAAAATTAAAATCAATGCTTCGGTATTTTTGTGTCGTTCGCTGTGTGGTTGGGAAAATGCGTTTTACTAATTCTGAGCACTTTGATTTATTGGAAGCTTACTTTAAAAACGATAAAAATTGCTCCCGTGCACTACATTGGTACCATATCAAATATCCGACACGTATTTTACCTACCCGTAAGATATTCATCAAAATTGTGCACAATTTGAAGACTTACGGAAGTTTTAAAAAGCCAATTAAAGTAAAACCAAGAAAATGTGATGAAAACATGGAAATGAACATTTTAACCTATTTTGAAGCAACACCAGATGCCTCCACCCGTAATGCAAGTCGTGATATTCCTGAAATTTCACGAACACAGATTCAAAGAACCCTAAAGAAACACAAATACAAGTGCTACAAGAATGGACATTGGGTGCAGGCCTTACATGCAGGAGATGATATCAGACGACTTGAATTTTGCAATTGGATAAAAGAGAGAATGGGCCTAGACAGACATTTTTTAAACTACGTAATATTTTCTGATGAAACTCAATTTGCCAATAACGGAATGTACAATCGTAAGAATCATCACTATTGGAGTCGAGAAAATCCCTTACGAGTGCACGAAGGACGCCGTCAAGTTAGATTCTCATTTAACTGCTGGGTCGGCCTACTTCACAATAAGGTACTCATGTTTAAAATTTATGATGGACATTTGGACAGATTCAAGTACCTTGCAATCTTAGAAGATCTTTTAGAGGCCGTAGGAGAAATGGCAGTAGAAATAAGAGAACAACTTTATTTTCAACAGGATGGAGCACCGGCTCACAATAGTCGTATAGCAAAAGACTTTTTAAATGAAAACTTTCCGCGAAAGTGGATTGGTACGAACGGCCCGATCAAATGGCCGGCGAGGTCGCCCGATTTAACGCCTCTAGATTATTTTTTGTGGGGTTACATTAAAGATGAAGTGTACAAAAATAGCTATAACACCGTTGAAGAACTAAAAGTAGCCATAGAGTCAACTTTAACGCAGATTCACCACATGAAGATACAAAATGCAATAGTAAGATCGTTACCTAGACGTGTTGAATATTGTATTGAAAAAGACGGTGGTCTCTTTGAACACCTACTATGATAAATTAAAGTATGTGAAAAAAATGCATTTTATTCATTTTAGACATTATGTTTCTTAGAGATATTTACTGCTTAAGACCTACACAAACGATATCTGAATAGAAATAGTGTAAGTTTATTTTTTCAAAACAACCGGGTTCGATTCCCCAGTTGGGTACACTTTTTTTTTAATTGTATGAATGCAGTTTTTCTTTTTATCGAAATCGGTGACATGGTTCCTAAGAACAAATCTTCGTATGTCTTACAGTTTCAGACTTTCCCATACTGACCGATTTGAATGGGCCACCCTGTATATTAGGTATATTTTTTACCTTTTTTTTCCCGACGCTTCAACAGGTTTTCACGGATTATTTATTACTTATATATTTTACACACTAACGATTATCAAGTGTTAGTGGAAATCTACGGACCCCTGGAAACCATCCAGAGCATTCATACAAACAAAGGCGGAAATCGTGCGTCGGACCTTTGTCCGTTGCCACAGAGGTTGTGAATGTCAAACTTTACCTCAGTCGTTTTCATCTTACAAGAGTCAGAAGTCAAAATTAAAAGAAGATAAAATTGTATTTTTAAGCTTATTAGTGTTATTTGATTTACGGTTAACTTTTTTGCTTGATTTTACGTAAAAATGCTTGTTATGTAAAGGTTTTGCATGAGTTGATATTTAACATTAATTTTTTTTTCAACACTTAACATTTTGGATTGACCAACTCATCCAAACTGGATGAAATTAAGTGGATGAGATGAACACCTACCCATTATTGACAAGACAACAGTTTTATACTATGTTCTTACTAATTAGTGTAAATAAATATTAATAATTTGCAAAATAATTTGCAAAGGTAGAGAAAAAAATCAATGTTTTAAAATGATTCATAACAATCAGAGCGTTTGTTTGTAAATCCGAACGAGTTTCATTACTTTCAAGATAGGCAAACTTGTGAGACTTTGTAAGTCGAGGCTTTATTTAAATCAGCACCAAATTCGATGCTTCCAATCTTAAGTATTTGTGTTCTTGCTTATCAATAATATTTTTGTTCAATATTTAAAAAATGGAACAGAAAACTATACTTTTATAAACAGCAATAATCATGCAACAAAGAATATTTTTCTATATCGAATATCTCTCGATATAAAATAATAAATATCGAATAGCGCACCTATAGTTGGAAATACCAATCAAAATTATATCTCTCAGATATGTGAAATACCTATCAATATTATTTACCCGCCGTTTCATCAATCAGTAGAACAATTTATTCATTTTTATAGCGATGTTAAACTACCAGGCCCCGACATTGGGAAACCAATTTGATTTATACCGGAAAAAGGTAAACGAAGCTACACTCTTTTAAGTTCAGTTAGGTATGTGGAGATTCGATTTATGCCATATTCGTCCCTAGTTTTCGGCCCACTCGTCTATGTTTCGAATTCTTACGTGTATATTGAAACCGTTTATCAGAGTTTGGGCCTTGAGCCGTCGTAAATATAGCTTACTATCGTTTGATGTCGATCCTGACTGGTGATAAATTGTACGTTCACCTTTATTTGTATGTATATAGTTTGGTAAATAAATGCCGAGATTGCTAGGACAATATTTAACTCGCACAATTTTATAGTAAAATAAAACGTGCTTCTATAATGTTCTAGTAATATACCAATAACATACATACATTTTTTTTATTTATAAATACGAAATACTTGTACTAAATTTTGTTTCATTGTTTTTTGCCTGCTAAGGGTCATCGTCACGTCCGAAAATCGTTAGCCATTTTTCTATTAATTTACGGAAAAGCTAACTTCGGTTCACTGGTGTTTTCGGAACGTTTGGGAAAATACAATATTGTTTTTCGTTTGGGAAAATAAATACAATATACTTTTTCGTAACGCTACTAAAATAGATATCTATTTTATTCCATGTAGAACGGCACCAAATTTTAATCTCGGACCAACACATTACGTTCAACCATACTTAAGACATTTCAGAACAAGGAAAGTTATTAGGGGGTATTGCAATATTCGCTGTGCGTTATAATTCATGTGGTAGAAATCACTGGTAACATTCTAACATGTGACTTTCAATTGTTTCAGATCACAATGCGGTTTCTCCTTCTACTCCTCGCAGTGCCTTCCATCATCGGGCAGCAATGGGTGCCATGTTCAGAACTGAACGACGATCTTCGCTACCCGTGCCGATGTCGTGTTCAAGTGGACAGAGCTCTGCAGTTGAGGATACTAATGAACTGTGACCGGGTGGTGTTCGCCGGGGACTTCCCCCCTTTGCCTTATGGGGCGCCGATCATAGCGTTTAGCCAGAGATGGGCTGGTCAGCAGACTTTGCCAACGCAGGTGAGGAATGTGACGTTAGTTCGTTACCTCTAAGTTCTTGTCATCATCACCAGCCTATAATAGTCCACTGCTCCAGGAAGGGCATCAACTTCATCTTAACTATATTATAAAGAGGAAAGATTTAATTGTTTGTTTGGATTGAATAGACTCCGAAACTACTAAACCGATTTGAACAATTCTTTCACCATTAGAATCCTAAATTTTAACTTTTTAACTTAGCTATAGAATATTTTCTAAAAAGTTAGATATCCGCATGAAAAATTCAAAGTTAAATACCCGTGGCAGGGCGGAGCGCTAGTCTTAACTAATTTTATAAAGAGAAAAGAATTGATTGTTTTTTTGGATTGAATAAGCTTTAAAACTAGTCGCCCAATTTGAATAACTCTTATTTCATTAGAATCCAACATTATCCCTAATCAACAAATGCAATAGAATATTTCAAAAAAGCAAGGGAACCGTAAGAAAACTTCAATAAATGGAACAACATGTAGGTATGTCTGTAAACATTTATATTTTTTGTTAAATACCCGCCGAAAGCCGTGGCTCCGCTAGTTCTATAAATTTTAACACCTGTATCAAAATAGCCAGGCAAACGTAGTTAGTTTTAAATTCCAAACAACACTTTTATTCATAACTTAATATCCTAAAGATGTTAACCGGAATTGAATATAGATTTTCGTTGCTAATAAATTAAAATTAATAATAATGTATATAAAATACCAAGTCCAGTACCCAGAAATTTGACGCGTCTGATATATCGTACGTTGACTCGCACACTTACGATATGATAATTCAAGAGCGGTATGTCGGCTCGGACGGAACTGTTTTCTATTTGAGCACGCGATTTCATGATCTGATTGCTGCGATGGAACGAATGGTCTAATTACCTCGGATGGTATAATACCAGCTTCTGTGAACTGCATAATCTAGTATAACAGTGACGATCCGTTGAAGTTTTGTAAACTTTTTAATATCAACACATTATAATAAATAATCTCACGAGAAAGAGAGGGTAGTTGTACACAATGCTGTCCTCGCTTTGCAGAGGCGGTAGCTCCGTACTACAGTCATCTCGTGACCACGATAGAGTGTAAACCTATTGAAATGTCGGGAAAATAAGTAATATAAATAATAGAAATACACCCGACCCGTGAATGAATAACAATGCTTTGAGTTATAATAATTAAGAGTGCATCGTCACTCTTAATTATTATAACTAATAAAAACGATAATAATAAAATATTTCCGACGCTCTTAGGAAGCCCAGATATTACAGTGAGATATTTGAAATAGAGATATGAATTTTCCCGAAATACTATCTTACATTATTCCTCTGTACGAACTTTATTACAAATCGAAACAGAGAGACAATTCTCCGTGTCTATAGATTGTTTAACTAGGAACTAAACTACCCCGTAATATGTATACGAGGTTACGACCGTACAGTATGCCGAATTGCCAAGTTATGGGTGTTTTTGGCCTGAGTTAAACATTCATCTTTTCTCTTCGATTGGTAGAATTTTTTTACATCTCTACTTCACGGATTTGTTTACGATAAACATTATTTTACACGATTTCGACCCCACAGATTCCTTTTCTATAAATGAATTTTTATGCCTTTAGTGAACGTGGCTCCCTCGCTTTCTCGAAATGCACTGCCATCATCCATAAGTTTATGACCTGAGTCAAACACATATGTAACGCTGTACAGTACATACCAGCAAATTATTTGGCTTTATTTGCTGATATATGAATAAATAATTATGTTCCCAAAACGTGTAGTTTCAAAATTGATTCTATCAACTCTAATAGCCTAAATTTCGAGGCTGGTATCACGCAGTAAGCAGGTTAGGTACCGGCTACTGTACAAAGTAATAGGTACACACTATTATAATCTCAGATAAAATAATACCGTCATAATGTTTTTATGATGAAATTTTGTAACTTTAACATCTACTTAAATAGCTTTTTGCTGTGATTGTTTTAGTAAAACTGCTGCAAGATGAAGAGCGGGCGGCGATATGGTGCCTCTAAGGGGGTTTATGGGTGTTTATATATTTAGGGGGCCATGAAAGTCCAGCTAAAATGGCCTGAGTGTAAATCACATGATAACGCTACCTATAAAATGGCAGGTAGTTACTACCTATATCATACACACTCTCTACCATTCGTACGTGTACCATACAACATCATGAACTTACGTATGATAGAAGAAGTGCATCGAAACGTACTCTTAATAATTCGTAAATGTGGTATTAGGATTAGTTTTTTTGAAATGATTATTTTAAAGACATTATTTTAACTGGTTATGTATGTTAAGGAGTAGCGTTACCTTCTAATACAGGTATGTTGTATAATGAATATGACAAATAAACATTTTGTATTTGAGTATCAGTTTCCTGAATGCTAGCAAACCAAGCCTAGGCAAATGCTTGAATAATACTGTTTGCTGAATAATGTTCTCAATCAATTTGGGGAAATCATTGCGGTGTTGCCGGTTTCATCGTGTTTACCGCCTCATTTGGCACATCCGTCCTTATTGTATTGCTGAATTTATGGGAGAGAGCATATTTCAGGCGAGTTATAGCGCTTAAATGTTTCGCTAGATTTGTTTTGTGGGGTATTCAAAATACAGAATAAACATTCGGTTCTGATATGTGAATTATTCATGCCCGGTTGAAGAAATTGTGCCTATCACAACCTATCATCGGGTCTATTAAACTGTCGGCGTGGCATTCTTTTTAATATAAACACTTTTACTTTTTAATTTAATTTAATAATACTTCAGCGTTATGAAGTTAACTAATTATATTCGATTCTAGAATACTAAATATATTTTGTAAACCTTCAAAAACCTAAAAAACCTTGGGAAAACTTTTACTTGTTAATTGTTCCTGGAAGGGTTTCCGCAACTAGGGCCATAGAATCTTTTTGTGTCCGAAATTATTTAACGACAGTGGTATTAAGGATATTATTGTAGTTTATCGCAGAAGTTTGATGTTTGGTTTTAAAAGTTTTGATTCAGTATTAATTAATGATCTCATTTGACTCTCGTCTCGTTACTAAGCTCGAATTTGAACTCTTTTCGCCGCGCAATTGCGGCTTATGATGTGCGTGGTTTTATTGCTTAAGTGATTACTTTGCTGGTATCTGATCTCCTGTTCCTGAACCAAGAGTGACGGAGTGCAAAAATTTGCACTTTCCAATTTCCAACAACAATAACATCTGAACAATTCATTATGAATGTAAGCGGGTTAACTGCGAACCTCAAATACAAATGTTGTACATTCATAATGAATTCATCAAACTACGATAGTTTTTATAGTAAAACATCTGAACAAACTCATCTGTAAAAAAATAACAATTACTGTCAAAGTTCTGCCAGAACAACAAGAGACGCGAAATCATCTAAAGTTTTCACAGTCCAATTGGCTGCAAGAACCAGGGTCTTCGTATTCAACTTGACCCGCTTCAATAGACCACTCGATCGGCTGAAGACACTTACAAACTTATGATCACGAATACATTATCTGGGAAACACTTGGAACAAGTTTCCGTCTAACTTATTCTAAGATCACTTGAACTGATAGCTATAACTTACACTGAGAACTAGATTAAGATGTTTTCTTTGTTTTAAACAAAAACTTCATGTCTAGAGGGAATGGTGGAAGCTTTTTCCGGGAAGGGTAAAACAGGGCTAGTGACAATAATAAATGATAATAACGAAAGAAAAAAAGCAATAGACAATTTCGTTGATTGTGATCGCTTTCGTCCTAAAAATATAATCAGTAAAAGTCATTTAAAAAATTAAACAGGAAGAAAGCAATTAACTTTTATACACGCTGTAAGGTCAGATGAGCTTATTTGTTGGTACATTTTATTGATTAATAAATATACTTCTTGCTAAAAAAATCTAGGGGCTTAAATTAAAAATCCATTAATTGATTAACTCAGCGGATCAGAGTGGAATAGGGGGCGGGCTTTAACCTTGCAATTTACGTTATTCGTAAGGTTCTGGTCCACGCACGGTAGTAAATCGCTTGTGTAACGGTTTAGTTACTCTATGAACTGTAGCTTTTTATTTATTTATTTTATCTTCGTCCTACAACTGATGCTTTCTTTGTGAAGCTGTTGTGCATAAATAGACCCCATGCTGTTGCGATAAAGTATATAAATATAATTTACTATATCGATATATAACAACATTTTGAAGAATAGGTAAAAGGCCAGTACGTCGCAAAAGGCCCGCATCGTGAGATCCCGTAGCCCAACGCAGTTTGTGCGTCCAGGCGTCTGTCGCGTGAGAGGATGAAGACCAGATGAGCAAACATAGCTGCAGTAATCTTTTTTAATATTTCTGTCTTTCCAGATATTCTCCTCCTACGGACTTCCACTGAAAGAGCTGGACTTCTCCCACAACAGTCTTCGAAGATTACCAGACCGACTCCTCGCCGGGATCAAGGGAAACATAACAAAGATCATCCTGGCTGACAATCTACTGGGAGACAACTTGAACCCCATATTCTCCACTGCTGAGCTTCACAACTTACCAGCACTCGAGGAGTTGGACCTGAGTGGGAATAGCATAAGGGGGCTAGAAGAGGGGCTGCTGATTGGTTGCGAGGTTTTGAAGGTAGATGGGCAATTTTCATGTACATACATAGATAGTTTGTCAAATAACCATAAGGCATATATTTGAAAATTTCAGTCAGTACCTACCAAAACAGGTTAAGTGCGATGCAGATATTTCATCGGTTATGTGGTGTTCATTGAGAGAAAATTGGCAACTGTCTTCAGACATGACCTACTTTGGTGGTACGGGGTGGCACAAGGGTTGTATTAAAATATAAATCAAGATTAATATAAATAAACATTAATATAAATAAACATTATTTGTTTCAGGTATTGAGACTTGACCGCAACAACATTAACTCCATACCATCATTATCGTTGAATGGACCACAGGCGCTGAGAATGATAAGCCTGCGGGAAAATAAAATCGGTAAGTATTCCTCAATTTAATGAGAATTTAGGAAACCTCAAACCTTTGCTCCACAGATGAGAGCCAAATAACTGTAAGTTTGTGGCTCGGACCAATTTCAGGCACCTTTGCAATATAAGTGCTATGAATTTTACATAATCATAGTTTTTGGCTGATTAAATAATTTTCTCGAGAGGACACATTTTCGCTAAAAATGGTCACCTAATTTTAGTGAGCAGAAGTAGGATTTTTTAAAATAAAAGATGAGAATAATGTTACCTACAAAACTTTGATGTATCATGTATTTGTTGAAATGTAGTGCATTGGTGCGCAATAGAAAAGTTGTGTCAAGAGAATTTTCCCAATTTTGTGTCGTCTAAAATGAATACCATACAGTTGTTACTATGAAAATTCCGTTTACATTTCAGCATTGGTGCGGCAAGCGTCGTTTGTTTCCCAAAAGACATTAGAGGAAATAGACCTACACGGAAACATGATATCGACTATCGAGGGCGGAGCCTTTATCGGCCTGAGTGATTTGCTAACCCTCGATCTGGGTCGCAACAGGCTTTCCAAGTTCAACAGCGATGTTTTTCAAGGGGCTGAGAATTTGGAAAAGTTGGATCTCTCAGAAAACTTTATAACCGACTTCCCCACCGTCGCCTTGAAATCATTCGTGGCGTTGAAACACTTGAATCTATCCAGTAATATGATTACGGTGGGTAAAACTTTTAATTTGCCACAAGTTTTGCGATATCGAACATTTTGGAAGAGCGATAAAAGTTCCTAAAGTTTCAATTTATAATTTTGGAAAACTGGCGCGGTTTATCTTCGTAAAATTATTTTACCAAGTTATACTTCGCTGTTAAGAATTGCTTAGAAAGTGAAATGAACACCTTTTATGAACCAAGATACTACTAAAGTACCTCTGAGCTTATATTAAACGCTCATTTTTTTAAATTATCTGTTGACGTGTTACCCGAGAGCTGGTGAGTATCTGGCGTAGCGCATTGGGGACACTTCCGACTGGTATTGCTATGGATCGGTTGAGCTACCAGTAGATTGTTCGCAACAGCATGCAGCTAGCTCAATTTAACAAACTAGTTCTAATTTGGTTCTGTTATTTAATTGTTATTTTCTTTTTTTTAGTGAATAATGAAAAATATACGATGGCAAAGAAAATTTAAACTGGTTATTATTTTCAGAATATTGACAACAGCCATCTGAGTGCTCTAGTATCTCTGCAAGTTGTGGATCTGAGCAGGAACAACCTTGTTAAACTGTCGCCAGGCACGTTTGTCGGCCTTACCGAACTGCGCTATCTGGACGTCGGAGTTAACTCACTCAGAACTGTAAGTAAAATAAAATAAAGTTTATTTTAGCTTTTTTTAAAGCGAATATTAAACGATTATTTTGGTTTCAGGTTGAAGATGACGCTTTCGATGGGCTGACGAATCTAAACACACTTTTGCTGAGGGACAACAACATTTTATTGATACCAGCTACTGCGCTGTCCCGTCTACCTAACTTACAATCGATCCATTTAGGCTTTAATCGAGTGACCGCTTTGTCAAGCGACATTCTTAGATCAGTGTCCAATAGAGTTACCTCACTTGTTCTCTCGAGGAATGTAATAAGGGAACTTCCACCCGCAGCCTTTAATCATTTTAAAGTCTTAAAGCATTTAGATTTATCCGGAAACCTATTAAATTCCATAGCAGCTGAAGTGTTTACAGGATTAGAACAGTCACTTCAATTTTTGTCTTTGAGCCAGAACAGAATATTGGGATTTACGGGAGAACAATTGAAATTCGTAAGCCTTTGGTTCTTGGATATTTCAGATAATCAAATTTCGGAAATACCAGTCGACGCTTTCGAATCGATTCCCAGCTTATCTCACTTGAACATTAGTCGCAACGCGCATATTAACGTGCTCCCCCAAAATGTGTTCCAGCATAATCACGCTCTACAGAGCATCGATTTAAGCCACGTGGGCTTAAAAGCACTTCCCATAAACCTATTCTCGAAGAACCACAATTTGGATAGCATTTATCTATCGCATAATCTTTTGCAAGAGATTTCAGAGAACACGTTCAAAAATTTACGAAATCTAACTCATTTAGATTTGTCATACAATAATATCGCAACAATCCGTACACCCGCCTTTGTGAATGTGATGTCTATCCAGTACTTATCTTTGAGAGGTAATCAATTAAACGCCTTTAAAGGAGAGTTCTTCAACACGGGAACAAGTCTCGAAGTAATAGATCTTTCCGACAATCAATTAAGCTACTTATTTCCTTCTTCCTTCAAGATCCACCCACGGTTGCGAGAGATCGTGCTTACGAACAACAAGTTCAACTTTTTCCCATCAGAGCTTATAAGTACGTTGCAGTATTTGGAGCTAGTGGATTTGTCTGGAAACGCCCTGAAGAACGTCGACGAACTCGATTTTGCCCGTCTACCCAAATTACGGAAAATTTTGCTAGCGAGAAACGAACTTGAAACAATAAGCGAAATGGCTTTCCACAACTCCTCTCAAATTCAGCACTTGGATTTGTCTGATAATAAAATAGACCGTTTAGGAGATAGGCTCTTCGAAGGACTTATCAGACTCGAAGTTTTGGATTTGGGCGGTAATTTACTTACTGAACTACCCGAAAATATTTTTGAACGCGCCCGACTCCACATGTTGGAGAATATTGTATTGGCCAGAAATCAGTTCGAACATGCCCCACTGAAGGCGTTACAGAAACAATACTTTTTCGTATCGACAGTAGATCTATCTCAAAATCAAATAGTTGATATCCCAGCTGAGAACAGTGTTATGGTGAATATAAAGAAACTAGACTTGTCCTTTAATCCTCTATCGGAGAAAACGATAAACAACGTTCTTACCGAACCAAAAACAGTGAGAGATTTGAATTTGGCAGGAACTGGAGTGAAGTCTATCGAGCAGCTGGAGACGCCTTTTCTGCACAGCCTGAACATATCTCATAACAATATCACAAAGTTATCTGAGAAAACATTCACCAGAACAACACTCTTGGAATCTTTAGATATCTCACACAATCAGATCACCGACGTTTCTATGGCTCTCGCGGTATCTTGGCCTAAACTGAAGAACCTCCAGCGCCTCAATATATCGAGCAATCACATTTTGATGATTATGGATGGAAACTTTGATGGTTTAACTTCATTACAGGTACTAGATATCAAAAATTTAGAAAAATGCACTAGAATAGAGAAAAATGCATTCAGAGCTTTACCAAATTTAGTAGAACTCAAAGCATTTGGTTATTCAAGACTGGGTTACTTTGACGTTCAAGGAGCACTTGAGCATTTATTCGCTTTGGAAAAACTGGACGTTGAGTTTAAGGATACTACAGTAGGACCTGATCAGCTGCACACGACTTTGCACCCCAGGTTAGAAGAACTTGGCATGAGGGGTGAGAGGTTGAAGACGGTGTCCTCAGGAGTTCTAGCAGGTTTGAAAGCTCCAGCTATTACAGTACGATTGCGCAACACTTCAGTGACTTCTTTGCCACCAGCCTTACTTTTTCCTCTGCCTAGGTCATCACAGATAACAATTGACGTTGGCGGTAGTCAGTTGACAACGTTACAGCCACAGTTACTCGTTGCCCTCGATGACCGACGGGCTGACCTATCTATGTTCGGTTTAGAAAGCAACCCAATAAGATGTGATTGTAACGCCAGAGCATTGAGAAGGTGGCTTCCCAACGTTGGCATTGAAGACGTGAAATGCCAATCTCCAGATCATTTATCAGGATTTCTGTTAGTTGAAATCGGGGACGATGAATTGACGTGCGATACCAGACGAAGGACAACGGCACCTGTTTCAACAAGCAGTTTTTCAACAACAGCACCACCGAGATTGGTACACCGTACGTCTGCAGAACCGGATATAATCTGGTCGGTCGCACCGACACATGACCGACCAAAACCCCAGGGAGAACCAAAAGGAGCGCCTGTTATTGCCGTGGCATCAACCAACGACGATAACCTGATCATAGGCATCGTAGGTGGCGTGGTGGCTTTCATAGTTATCTTAATAGTTGCGATTTGTATAGTCAGATTGCGAATGTCTTCTAACTCTTACAGAGGGGGTCCTTTGGCTAGCAGTCCAGCTGCTGGAGCTCCACAGATGTGGGGCCCTCCTTGGCCTGGTTACGGGGGCACCATGCCGCCCCCTTCAATATCCACGGCTACTCTCCCACATAAGATGCAGCCAGGGCCAGGTTCCGTACGGTACTTGGCCCATCCTCCCCCACCCGCGCCCTATTTCATAAGCATGCCACCCCACGACGATAAAATTTATCGGTAGGATATAAAAAATTAAAACAACTACACACTTTTTACTTTGATTTCTTAGAACTAACAATCAGGGGAATATGAGTTCTGAGAAGTTAAACTGAAATACTTTAGTTAATACTTATTATTGCCTTGATAAGATTTTGTAAATATTAGTATTTTGATTATAAGGAATTATCATATCAAAGAAACGATACAAGGTGCCTTTTACCCTTACGAGTATTTTGTAGATAGTTTTTGCAACAGTATCCTTATTATTCATTAAGTATACTCAATAGTTTTTACATCTTTCCAAACTACAGTTCGATCAATCAGGTTTGTGGGTTATTTGTTAATTATTATTATGATACGAAATAACCCGTGAAATGAGACGTTTGAGTGTATTATTCCTTACTTGTTGGACTAGAAGTAGTTCTGTCTAGTCACCAATTAACTAAAACTTTCTATATCTACATACAAGACAGACAGTTTATTTTACTACAATAAAAAAATAATAGACAATACCTCTGTAACATAGTTAATTAAACAATAGTTGTATGTAGCCAGGTATGAAATAAATTAAATAAATTAATTATTTAAGTTTATTTGCCGTTTTATTAATAATACCATAGGAATTATCAACAATATCTTTCTTTAAGGTTCGATTTCGATAAGCCAGTTTCAATTCTAACCAGATAACAATATTGCTTTTATTATAACATTTTGCTTTAGCTGATGGTTACACAGGAAAAAATATTCAGAAGGCTGTCAGCTCGATTACAGTTTTATCGAACCTTTGTTCGTGATCAGGAATGTGCATAAAATCCGATGGCCGACAGTTTGAGCGGTGAGGCTGTAGCCTTGTAACGTAACAATGCCCTTTGTGCGTCGATTTTCGTTTTAAATTGAATTTTATGGATGAAATTTTACTCCATAAAAAATATCAGGATAGACTACACATACCAATAAGACCGCAAAATCCATTTAAAATGAATATCGTGTATTTTCCTATTCTTTTTTTAATACCGTTGATATGGCGCGGTGGACGAAGGTCTGCCAGCGACGCAAGATATTGCGGGTTCCATTCCCACGTCGAGACAAAGACTACAATGAGGATATATTTGTTTCAGATGTTCTGGGTGTTATCTATGTATAATATAGAATATTTAACAAATAAAGTCACCCATAAATATAAGCTCTGCTTACTTGTAGGCTAGATTAAGCTGTGTGTATTGCTCAGCATTATTTATCTATGATAAAGTAAAGTAAAAATACCTAATTAAATAGTGGTAATCGGCAAACGTAGTGCAGGACGCCCTCCGACCAGGTGGATTGACGATCTGCGAAAGACTGCAGGCAGATGCAGGGCCTGACAAGCTGAAGACAGGGCGCTATGGTGCTCATTAGGGGAGGCTTATGTCCAGCAGTGGACTAACATGGGCTAATGATGTTGAAAGAGTGGTTTGCAATAGTCTGCACCTAGATTAATTTAAAATACTTGTTTAATTAGGTTCTGTTCTTAAATAGCAATTTCTTTGTTAATTAAGAACCTAAATAAATAGGTATTTCTCAAAAGATTACATGTTCTCGTATTAATAATAAATTAAAATATGAATCACTCAAAACTGAAGCTAGCTGTACTAGTCCTATAAATATAGTCCGAGCTTATTGACAGTTTGGTAGACTATTAACTGGTTAACCAGTTTATAATAGAGACCGAATAATTATCGTTATTATTATCAAGTTGGTTTTGCGGGATTAGCTAAGTAACTTTAACATCAGATGTCTATGGCAGAATTTAATCAGCCTTCAACAATATCCAATGGACTTCTAGTCAAAATAGACTATTGTGAATAATTGAATCAATAAAATATTTTGTTTTATCTTGGAGTGCTACCGAAGTTTTAACTCCATTATTTTATGTTACGGGATAATAGGTGAAATATAGAACTTAATTGCACTTAAAGAAAATACAAAATGCAGGAAAAATAGGGTTAACAAACTTGCACAATGGGCGGCCTTACCGCTAAGAGCGATTTGTTTTAGATAACCTTGGCATGGACACGAAGCAGTTGAAGGTACATTATATAGGTAGTGTATCACTTAAGTATACAATACATAACTAAACATTATATACATATCTATATACATACCTAATAATAATACTGTTTTATAAAAAAAGATGCTAAATGCTTCGACCATCTTAGTAGATATTTTATATACCATTGTAATACCCTACTTTTAGATACCTATATTTAGTCATCTGAAAGTCCTACTACTATTACTTATTATATCTCAATAATAAAAATTTGTAAAATAAACATTTCTCAAACCTTATCAAGACTAAAGAAAGATAGTGTTCACAGACCAAAAACATTCCAAAACTGAATTAGCAAGAATTAGGGATAAATTACCACATGTTACCGAACCATATAACAACAGTTGTTACATGAATAATCCTAATCGGTCTGGTAAGTTGTTATAGCTTTTTAAAAGCTCGTGTCTTAACGTGTGTCTACAGGGGACTTATTCTCTCTATGACACAGGAGATTCTTTGCCCAAACCGTGTGACGTCACAACGTATTCTTAATACAGTTTTTTCCGATTCCACGCCGCTGTCTTGTCTTATCTGTGTAACGCATTTGGATTGGCAATAGTGAATAAAGGTTTGTTGCACGACTTCTGTGCCTAGTTGGGCAAAGGTCCCGCCTGCGATGCAAGAGGTTGCTTGTTGCTTTGTTCCGGGTGTTCTAGTCCTTTTCTATGAATAATAAAAATATCTATCTATGTAATATATAGTAGGTATTATGTATATCAGTCATCTAGTACTCATAACACAAGCTTTGCTTCGCATGGACCTGGATGGTGCTGGTGGATTGCCCAGCATTATTTATTTACAAATTAGCAAGTCATTCGCTTTTCAGAATACTTACCTGATTAACTATAACCCCTAAGAATCTCCGGCCGCAGCGGCCAGTCTCAACGGATACTAGCCAAGTAGGTACACAAGATATACTATATTCTAGTTTTTTACAAAACCTATTTACTAATGTTTATCTCATACTATTAGCTCTGTACCAGCCTACTTATTTAAGTCTATAAAGGATTAATACATGTTTGTTTGTTTGTAATATAAGTAACTTTAATTTATATTAAAACATTTATTGCCATTTCTTAACTAGAATTCTGAATTAGAATTATTCGCAAAAAATATTACGAATAACAGGCAACGGGAGTAGATTCAGTATTGTGCTGCATGCAAAAAACATGCGGGGCTGATTTTTATCTACTCCCCTCAAGTGGTCACCGAGGGGAGAGTTGGGTAGCGAGTTTCAAGTAGGTTTCTATAAATAGACATCTTTCTAATCGTACAAAAAAGCAAGATGACTACCTGAAGATAGTAAAAGTGCTGGAAGTTTTGGCATAAATCGAAATTGTACAGATATGTATCCGAAAATGTAACACTACATAATAATAGAGTAAATTATAAAGACGAAAAATAACATAATATTACATGAGAAACTTAAGCTTAGTTGTAATATTTGAAAATAATATTTGAAAATACACTTTTTTGTAAATGAGAAAATAAAGATCTTTGCACTGAAGATGCCTAGAATAAATCTGGCCGAGATTTACTTCCTAAGGCTGAGCGCAGAATAAAACCAAGAGGCGAAGGAAAATGTCACAAAATAAAAAAAGTTTAGCCAGCCGGGTTTATGGTAAGACCAAAATACAAGAACCGACAAATCAATACATCAGAGATGTATTGATTTGTCGGTTCTTGTCTTCTTACATCTTATATCATCGTATCTTACACTAAAGTTGGTATTACGGTATATTTAGCATGTTTTGAGATTTTCAATATTTCGGCACAATTTCATCGGCCATGATCACGGTACAACGGTACTGCGAGTTAGTTTTTATTGGCTGATATACCGATCTACCCTCCTTTGTCTTTTGCTGCGAACGTATAGTAACCTACAATGGTAGTTAAACCTCTTATATTCACAATGTAGGTCGATACGTCACAACTACGATAGTTTTCATTGTAAAATCTTCAATAATATTATCAAAGGAAAGATTTGATATTTTGTTTGTTTGTTTGGATAAACTACTTAACAAATAAAAAAAAATAGTGTCTTACATTATCCTTGATGAACATAGGCTATAGGTACAATATGAAAAAAAAATTAGGCGTACGTTTGGAAAATTATTAATGTAACCTGAAATTTACGTGTACCTACACGTACATTTCATGAAAAATTTATAATTTTGGAAAATTGTGTTCTATTTGTGCGAAGCCGGGCGTGCCGCTTGTATTCCATAAATGCGCAAAACACTTAAGTACATTACAAATCCCCTTATAACCATTAATAGTTCTAGCAGTAGGTATACATAAATAATGTATACCCTGCCCTTTGTTCTATACAAACCAAGCTCGAATTCACAGATCCATCTGAACTAAGCTTTAATCCCCTAGTGCCAGTGGTGTTCAATTGAATTTCCATGCTGGGCCGCGGATGAAAGAAGGATTAACGAAAATATGCATCAAAGTAACAATATCAAAAATACTTTTATGTCGTGTTGGATTTGATTATTGAACCCTAAAAGCGGTATAAAAGTTCGTTCGTATAAGTTTCGGTTTTATTTAACAAAAATTTTGATGTGTAAGGAGGTTTGGACGGGAATGTTTATAGGAGGTAGGTATAATCGGGATTTTTTCCCGATTGTTCCTAGTAGGAACGCAGGTGGTAGGTACAATCGGGAATAGGCGCTTAAGACGACCTCTGTGGTGCGTTGGTCGAAGTCCTCCAGCGACGCAGGAGATTGCGGGTTCGATTCCCACTTTGGGAGAATTTGTACGATCTGCCGATATTTGTTCAGTGGGTTCTGGTCGTTTTATATCGATGTAAGTATTAGATGGAGGATTGGGGGACGAAAACCAAAATCGCAAATACCTAGGTTTCTTAGATTTATAAGTAACTAGCGGCCCGCCCCGGCTTCGCACGGGTATTAAACAAAAATTGCAGAAATTATACACACTAAAACGATGGGTTTCACAATTTTCCTACGGATATTTACTTTTTTTAACAGCATTGGGGTTTTTGACATTGACTCGACATTCCAAAACTGACACTGGCCGTAGAGAAAAAGCAAGCACCGTGCGCTATACAACCTCTTTTTCTATTCTGACGCGCCATAATAGAAAAAGAGGTTGAATATACAGCCCACGGTTCAATTATTGAATTTTTCATGCGGATCCCTAACTTTTTTGAAAATATTATATAGCCTATGTTCATCACGGAAAATTAAGGATTCTAATGGTGAAATAATTTTTTAACTCGGTCCAGTAGTTTCGGAGCCTATTCAATTCAAACAAACAAACATACAAACAATCAAATCTTTCCTCTGTATAATATTAGTATAGACTAGCTTTTGCCCGCGACTTCGTCCGCGTAAAAGTCGAAAATAGTTTGAATAGTATTTTTACGATTAGGGTTTTTAACGTTATTAATTTTGTTATCTATATTACTTTATTACAAATATTATAAAGAGGAAGGATTTGATTGTTTGTTTGTTTGTATGCTTGTTTGTTTGAATTGAATAGGCTTCGAAACTACTGGACCAATTTGAAAATTTATTTCTCCATTAGAATCCTAAATATTCCGTGATGATCATAGGCTATATAATATTTCGAATAAATTTAGGGATCCGCATGAAAAATTCAATAATTGAACCGTGCGCTGTATATTCAACCTCTTTTCCTAGTAGGTTGAATATGTAGCGCACGGTGCTTGCTTTTTCTCTACGGCCAGTGTCAGTTATGGAGTGTATCCTATCGGGATATCCTATATCGCTTTTTCTATATAGCTATATAGGATATCCTGGATATCCTATATCCTTTCTCCCGGTCTAGACGACGTCTGTGCCAAATTTCATCAAAATCCAGGAATTACGGCGTGAAAGACGGACACACAGACAGAGTCACTTTCGCACTAAAAATATTAGTAAAGATGATTATTAAAAAGTCGAATGTTTGGCCGAAAACAACACCAAAACTATTGAACGAAACGAGCCAAAGCTTACACCAATCCGTCGGACTTTGTCGGCGACTTTTTGAGGACTTTATGAAGCACAGAAAAAACGAAAGGCGACCAATATTTTTCAATTTAATTATAACCAACTTGTTATCAATTGCTACGAAACTCAAGAAATAAAGATAGAAAATAATATTATTTTCAAGAGCTAGCCAATCAACCATATTTCTTACAAAGTTAAATTTGTAAGATCAAAATTATTAATAACGTAGGTATGAAATGACTTCGTTTATTAACTAGGATAAGTAAATTTCAAAGTTTCGATACCAAATTAATACTTGATGTTTGATTTTCGTCCTCCGACACAACTTTGGTGTGTGTTGCGCAATTAAATAATTATATTTGATTAAAAACTTCAATATTTACTTGGTTTAATTATAAGTTGAAAACTTAAGTACTTTAATGTGTAATTATTATAAAATAAAATACAGAATACCTACTTAAGAGAATAAAACAATTACTAAGAAATATTCACTTAGTTTAAGCCCACGTTCCTTCTTCAATACGTTATTTAAGAGAATCATTTATTTACAAGTTTCTGTCTTGTTATATTCTTTTAAGTACCACGCAAGTAAATAATCTAGTTTAACACATAGGAAGATGTGAAAATATATCTCGTATATCAGGAATCTCGTGGGCGTCTTTCGGCGAATAGTTATCGAGTTCCCTCCGGAATTCCACGGGCATGAAATAGTCACTTAATTAGTAAAAGTCGCTCAAAGATCATAAAATTCAAAAGTCATTAAGAGAGAAGAAATATTTTTTGCCGTTGCTCGACTAGAATAGCAAACTCGTTTATTAAAACGTAATAAGCTAAAATGAAGGGTTCTCGACCCCCCGGCCACTGTAATATAGCAGTTGGCTTACAGCCAAATTGCAGGAACCGACTTCAAGTGCCGACACTCTAATACCCGCAAAACTTTATGAAAATGAAAGAAAAATCTATTTTATGAGTCCGGAATAATACTTGTAAGGTTGGGATCCAATATCTGTATCTTATCTGTGGTACATAATGGCCACGTTGGGCCTTACAACGTTTCGGTTCGCCGACTACGAGAATTACAGACGGCTTTATCCTGTACTAGCGATCCGCACCGCACAAGAATTTTAATAATTATACATTTTTCTACACACACGATGGGTTACACTAATGAAGTTAACATACGGATCCCTAACTTTTTGAAGATATTCTAAAGCCTATGTTCATGGTGTTAATGGTGAAAGAATTTTACAAATTAAATTTTCCAAGTCCGTTATTTACGGATCCTATGCATTCTAAACAAACGAGCAATCAAACCTTTCCTCTTTATAATACTACTGTAGACTAGTCAGCAAAATGGTAGATATTCAATAGTAGTTATAATACATCGTTTTGAAGACGAATTGAGGGTAGTCGTGGATACTGCCGTCAATATCATCTGTATACCAATAAAAATAAATAAATGCCTTCAGTATTATTTTTTTCTGTAGAGATAGCGTACGTCGCATGCCGTAGTTCACCATATAATAACGCGGGTGACGGTATCAATTGGGTCGTCAATATTAAGTAGGTTAAAAATACCTGAAACCATAATGTGGGCAATACTATCGTCATTAATATTTCAGGATTTCCTGGTATGGATTTGAATGGTAAATACTTTTTGTCCAAACCGTGGGCATTGATCGCTGACTCATCTGTATTATCAAAATATCAAAAAGTATTGAGAATTGTACAATACCATCATTATTATCTTTTTTTATCATTTATTTATGTTTTACAGTAAGTTCTTAATTAATCTATAGCTAACATAAACCATGATACGGTTTGTCTGTTAGCTTCGGTCTCTAAGGTGTACATATATTAAAAAAATAATATTGAATGCATGTACCCATCTGGTTAGGTAAACACATTCAACTCGCACGCTTTCTAAAACTTATAATGGCAAATACTTAGTATAACCTATACACACATCGGATCAGAAAAAACTTATTATTAATAATAAAAAATCTATGTATATGTATGTATAATACTGAGTAAATATTTCTTTGGATTAAATAGGCCCTGAAACTACAGGTCCGATTTGAAAAACTCCTTTTTCATTAGAATCCCACAATATCTCCGATGAAGGTATGCTACAGAATATTTAAAAAAAAGTTAGGGATTCATAGAAAAACTTCAATATTATAACACAACGTGTACGTGTACCTACTTATGTATGTAAAAATTTAGTTTTTGATTTTTTTGTTAAATACCTATACGAAGCCGGGGCGGACCGCTAGTTCTAAATATTAATAGTTCAAATTACATAGAAATAGGAATAGAATTAATAATAGAAAAAAATCCAGTATAAGTAATAATCATAAGACTTATGATTATTAAAACACTGTAAAACACAATCATTAAGTTTTTCCTTTCGTCCAAACTTGTCACAAGACAGAGAATTCAGGAATTTTTAAAATTAAGATTTATCAAGAAGGTAAACTAGGATAAGCCTGATTTAAAAGCAAATTATCGGTTCATTAGCGCTTCGATTTTGCGTAAATTTGATAAGGATTTAATCACCATAACGCTACGGTATCCAAATCACGTGTGACAATAACTAAGCCTACCAATTTGTTAAGGGGTAACCCTCGCCGTACCTTATTAAGCGGCCTAATGTCGTCTCGGGCCGTCTTAAGGTCATAACCAACTGCGTACTCACATGCATAAGCGCATGATTTAGACGGTGTTGCAATTAACATAAATATAGCATTTAATAAAGCATTATTAGGTTAGGTACATAATGATAAATAAATAAATAACGCTGGACAATCCACACAGCATCACCTAGCCCCAAGCTAAGCTGAGCTTGTATTATGGGTACTAGATGACTGATATACATAATACGATCTTTTAAATAGATAGATATTTCTTAATACAAGCTCAGCTTAGCTTGGGGCTAGATGATGCTGTGTGGATTGTCCAGCATTATTTATTTATTTATTTATTTATTAATAATAAGTAAAAAAAAATAAAAAAAAAAAAAAAAATAAATAAATACATAGAAAATGACCAGAACACCTTGAACAAATATCTGCAGATCGTACAAGCATTTATCCCGAGGCGGGAATTGAACCTGCAACCACCTGCATCGCAGGCGGACCGCTCACCGCGCTACAGAGTTTTTCAACATAATATAACTTGTATTCTCTTAAAATAAAGTACCTAGATACGAGTAGAACCTTTATTAGCAAAGAAATTTCCAATTCAATAAGCAAATTAGAACTAGTATTCACGATTAAAACAATTGAGCTAACTGCAGACTATTGTAAACAAACTCTAGAATCCATTGGACGGAAACGAATATTTATTGATATCTAATGATGAGTTTCCTAGATTCTAATGACCTATATATACAGTTCAGTGCGCAAACAGGTATGTCAACAAAGTCCGCCGTGAATTTTAATTTGAGTGGTTAAGCTTTGTAGGTGAGGCAGCCTCTAAAGTTAAGCTGAGTACAGCCAACTGTACCAACACGTGCGTACCCTTGTGTGGTAGGCAGTGGGATGAAGGCTTTACTAAGATCACAGCTTAACAGATTAACGTACAGGCATCAATGGATCGGAACTGTGGATCAACGGGAACCTAACGGATCAGCGTGCTATAGATATCAGCATCATATAGAATAGCTTTGTAATTTTACTTTGATTTGAAATAATTATAAGAGTCTCAGTGCTGTTGACGACGGCTCCACGCATGCCTCCCAAAGGCCTGGGTGTGGCCGAGATGATAAGAAGAATATGGCCCGTGATGACGAAAATGGGATACTATAATAATAATATATGCCAGTTACTTAACTCAATTTATTAGTGCTTGTAGTAATCGCATTTCCATATCTTGGTTTAAAAATAAATATTTATTTGCGATTCTTGTTCAATATTTTGGACCATTAAATAATTTATTATGAATGTAAGCGGGTTAAATCTACGTCTCATCACATTAAATCGTTGATATTCTTCCAACACAAAATAGGTTCGTTAACCCGCTGACATTCATAATGAATTCATCAAACTACGATAGTTTTTTAGTTAAACAACAAATAATTTTGCATTTCTTACTGGTCTACTTATTAGTAATCCTATGTTTTTGAGCTACGGGATCACGCGGGACGGTCGGATCACTATCACCAGTAATCCTAGATCATTGGTTCTCACACGAAGGTTATACTATAAGCATCAGCTCAAGCTTGTCGAATAAAGCCCTAATTATTTGCAGAAGAGAGTTAATTTTAGAACGAACCTTGTGCTAAACGACGGAGGTAGATTAGTTTGCTCGTTCAATTTACTTCACAATTTTTAAAGGAGCGTTGGATGTTTTTGTAGTGCAGAGTAATCTTGTCTTTCATTCGGAAATAACATTGCTGGCGGTACGTAGAAGATTTTATCCCGGTTCCTTAGAATTTAGCTCTTATATATATCTCTATAATTACAAATCGAAACAGGATTTTGATTAGCTTTTTAGTTTGTTATTTAACAAGACAATATGGATAACTTATGATAAATTAATCACTACAAGGCAGCTCTGTGAAATCCATCAACACTCGGTAACCATGGTTCTTGTAGATTTATGATTATTTAGATTACTTTATGATTATTATTATTATTGAAATATATTTATTTCAAGATAATAATAATAATCAAAATATACATATATATATATATATATATATATATATATATATATATATATATATATATATATATATATATATATATAGTATTATTTATTAGATTTAATACCTAAAACCTGGATCTCTTCAAGACTTGAGTGAATAGGTGTCTTCTAGACCTTCGTTATACACCGTCGAGCACGTCTTCACTTCCATCAGGTGAGATCGTGGCCAAACGGAGAACCTTCCACCCATTTTTATACTGTTTAGATAATTATCAGTTATAAAAAAATGTGTGTGTCTTTCAAACAAAGTCATAATCTATCATCACTGCCAGCCAAAGCATGGCACTGAATGAATGAAACGTACCTTATATGTAAACGTGTAAGATTCTTCGTGAAATATCTAGAAAGTTCTAGACCTCTCTGTTTACCTATATTGCAACAATATCAATAACGTATTAGAATAGTTTCCTTTCTGCACGTATCGCGGCAAAATATGAAGCTTGGTAAGCTCGATACAAGAAAATAACCTGTCCGGTCGGGGGCAAAGGCTGCCATATGCACGTTTAGTAGCGGAATATACGGAGATACGATACGCGGAATAATTAATTTAAAAGATATTTTATATTTTATTTATTTTTGCTTGCATTAGGTACATTCATTCATACAATAAATTCCGACGATGTCCTGTCGTTTAAGCTGAAAAAACAGCTAAAATACCTTTTTATTATTTAGATACTTCAGGGAAAAGCAGACAAAATAATTATGAAATATGGATAATATAGGTAATAAAATACTAGGTCAATAAAAAAATAATAACTAATAACATCGAGAATTTAGTTTTTTTGCACCGGTATATTACCGATTAATTCGTCAAGTTTGAAATTAAAAATGTAAAATTAAAATGCATCTGGCACGTATATATTGAAAAATGTTGTTTATTAGCACTATATGAAGGTATAATCTACTTAAGACACCTTTCAAATATATGTGTAAAACCTTTCTAAAACTCATGTTTGTGGTTCGGTTCTATTCTGAAATATTCCCTACGTTTAAAACGAGGCTCGCCGCGTAACTGTTTACTTTGCATTTTGCTTTCTGAAAGGATACTGTTGGATAAATCTGAGATTTATTCCTTAATATGAACTTTATCAAATGCTACCAGGTATCTAGTATGCATATAAGTTTGAGGATCAGCAAACCAGGGTTGTGGTAACGTATTTTTTATCAAAAAATCATACATTCCAAGTTTAAACACGCAACTTGAACATGACATGAACACGCAACCTTGCACTCTATACGGGAATGCGTTCCCAATTATGACGTCACTAAGTGATCCAACTGACAGATAAACATCTGTAGGACAATTTAGGTACGCAATATTTGTTTCTCGAAATCCTAATAAGTACCTACTGTACATTACTTTGGTATTGTAGTATGGCTTAACATTTTTCTTCAAGTCACTTCAGTGTTTTGTGATTTAATTTTGCTCATTCATTCTGCATATATTCTAGGACATGTGTTAGATTCTAATTGTATGCAGTGTACATGGAGGTTGATCCGAAATAAATACATACTGCTTAGAAATTTAATATTATGTCTTTTATTATTTTCTTTTTCTGGTACCATAAAGCATTTTTGTAGTTTGAAGTTTACGTTAACGTTTAACTATCCTAGAAAAGATGAATGATTAAAATATTACTCTGAAATGTTTCAAATGTGTTTACTCCGAGCATTTCCTCCGATTTACTCAAGATAAACATTAAATGTATTCCTGCAACCCAAATACTTACCAAGTCCCTATGTTTACATAATCTAAGGGTCGCATAATAAGTATAGAGGTAGTAGCTTTTCTCGGTCGTATGGGTCCTAGATTATTATTAGAGTGAAGAAATAAGAGTGCATCTATAAAATACCCAATAAATATGACAGGGTTTTCAGATTCTTTATTTAACTTACCATTGCAGACAGCATCTTGAGATCGCTTCCGACTGTTATTGACATGGATCAGTTGAGCCAACCGTATTTGCAATTGCAGATACTAGTTATTTAATTGTAATTTTCTTTGTTAAGGCTTTTAACTTAATATTTAAGCTTAAATTGTCATTCCAGACATCGTCTTGAGGACGCTTCCGACTGTTATTGACATTGATCAGTTGACCCGTAGATTGTTTGCAAAGTTTCAATTGTAGATACTTGATATTTAATTGTCATTTTCTTTGTTAAGTTTTTAACTTAATATTTAAGTTTAAATTTTCATTCCAGACATCGTCTTGAGGACGCCTCCGACTGTTGACATAGATCAGTTGAACCGTAGATTTTTTGCAAAGTTTCAATTGTTGATACTTGTTATTTAATTGTCATTTTCTTTGTTAAGTTTTTAACTTAATATTTAAGTTTAAATTATCATTCCAGACATCGTCTTGAGGACGCCTCCGACTGTTGACATAGATCAGTTGAACCGTAGATTTTTTGCAAAGTTTCAATTGTAGATACTTGTTATTTAATTGTCATTTTCTTTGTTAAGTTTTTAACTTAATATTTAAGTTAAATTATCATTCCAGACATCGTCTTGAGGACGCCTCCGACTGTTGACATAGATCAGTTGAACCGTAGATTTTTTGCAAAGTTTCAATTGTAGATACTTGTTATTTAATTGTCATTTTCTTTGTTAAGTTTTTAACTTAATATTTAAGTTTAAATTATCATTCCAGACATCGTCTTGAGGACGCTTCCGACTGTTATTGACATTGATCAGTTGACCCGTAGATTGTTAGAAAAGTTTCAATTGTAAATACTTGTTATTTAACTGTCATTTTCTTTGTTAAGGTTTTTAACTTAATATTTACTCCAAAAACTTCGCACAACCCCTTTCTCAACAATGCGAGCTGTCAACAAAGTCTTCGCAAAGTTAGTCCTGACTTATATGCCGCTCAACAGAGGATTACGTTTGATCCCCACATGCAAGTATTCAAAACTCCAGCTCATATAAATGTTAATTCAGAAACAAAGAACGGAGAACGAGTTGGATAGAATAAACTTCCTATTTTATTAGCCATTCAGACAGTGAGTTGGAAGAGAAATTTTGAAAATTCATGATGTTATGTTTATCTATATCTATACTAATATTATAATGAGGAAAGATTTGATTGTTTGTTTGAATTGAATAGGCTCCGAAACTACTCGTACTTGACGGATTTGAAATATACGTTCACCATTGGTATCCTAAATTTTCAGTGATGGATAGGCTATAGAATATTTTACAAAAAGTTTGGGATCCGCATGAGAAATTAAATTTTTGTTAATTATCGTGCGAAGCCAGGGTTTTATATAAAAAGGGGCGGTAGCAGAATAAAGTTTCGGAAGTAAGCGATCTATCAAAGTATTTGATATCGAAAACTTAAGGATTCGGCTAAGGATGAGTTTCCCGTATAATCAATAGAATATTATTACCATGGTGTCATTAAGGTTTATGCCACAAGCTTTTTAAAAATACTTACACAAAGCATGGCCTCTGATACAAAAATGCAATAAGATTTAAATTCATTACAGAAAAGCACAGATAACATAAAAAGTATGCCTTTATAATCAAAGTACTTTTACCGACTAAGAAAAACAACCAAGTTAGAACTACGTAACGTATTTAGGACCAAGACAATTACTGAGCTAACTGCAGAATATTTAAAAAATCTACAAGCAGCTCAACTTATCCATATTAACATAATACCAATTAGGCGCTGTATGACAAATGCTGAGGCACAGAGCCAGATACTGATAATTTACTAAGATTCTAATTAACTAAGTCCACGGCCAAACCGCCGGAAGGAAGTTTAGATGGTGGACAGTAGACGAGAAAACAAATGTATGAAAATGTACGGAACCGGCCACACTGTAAGCGTGTAGATAGGCTAGTCGCTTGGAGCCTTATTCTGAAACGAATCATGAGAATATTCGTGTCGATACCATTCTTGTAGATTGGTGCCATTGTAAATTTTATCATTTTACGTTAGCTGAAATAAATTACATAGATATAAAAGAACGCGCGTCAAAAAGTGTAAGTTTAAACCATCCCATGAATATCTCCGTACAGACAGCACCGAAGGGTTTCTTTCATCTAAAGATTCTACGTGACGAATCCGATACAATAGCGATAGTTAAGAGATTAAATTGCTGAATTGGGGCCATCAACATAGCGAGGCTGATCTTTAGATTTTGAACCTTCGCTAGCAAGGTGATCCAGTGTCGCTACGGAGTTGATGTAGTGAGCGCATGCCTATACAAATCCATATAAAGAATACTAGCTCGAGGCGAGGCGGTGTGGGTCGGGTGCCCGTTGGGTCTGGTGAGTGATAGATGACTTTTAGCTACACGCGCAACGACTATAGACGGAACCCGCTAAGATTCCGAAGCAACTAGTCAACCTAGGCATCTATCTACCATATAGTGCGGCCTGGACTTTAGCGTCTTTCGCCAACGACTCATTAAATTAATTAGAATAGTACGTACGATACGTGCATGTTGGAGACAAGTTTAGCGACGGACGCTGAATGAATAAAACTTGAGGCGCATACAGTAGCGGATTGCTCCTCTTTGGAGGCTTTCTCCTCCTAGAGTAGTCAATTTTATGGGCAAAAGGCAAATATATGTTATACATTGACCTTTTATCTGTAAAGTGAACGTACAAAAATGTTCTACGTGCTCGTTTACTTGGTGAAAAAAAATCACAAAGTGGAGCTGTTTCTGACTGAAAAAGTGTATCTACTTCTAAACTACTTACAATTTTATACTTTTTTTTTCACCATAATGTCGGCAAAGACTTTATCTTCAAATTTAACGTATGATTTTGTGATACGACGGTTTTTCACATAGAAAATCATTATTTTAAGTTTTTGCGTATGATTAGTGGGCGGTAACCTTTGAAGGTAGTCTGCGCGGACGACGGGCGGCAGTGAAACCCTGACTGTCGTACGGGAAGGTTGTGTTCGTCTGCCTCGCGCTCTAGGTGAGCGCGAGGCGTACTTTTGCTTTTTTACTATAATGCTATATTGATGCACATATACGCTTTATTTATTATTCAAAGTTATAAGCGCATGGACGCTTTATTTGGTGTAAGACAGTTTGTAAAATATTGAAAATGCCGAAGATCAGTAAGCCGAAGAAAGCCAGAGTACTGAAAGCTCGTTATTTTAGAAAATTTATGCTATTGTAACTACCTATTAGCAATGTTATATACATTTTACATATTTGTATATTTATTTTAGGAGATCGGGTAGGTACTAAACTAGGTAGGAACAAATGAACGACAATGTAAGTAAATACTCCTTAGACCTACCCATTTATTTGTTTTATTACTGATCTTACATTATTATTTATTTATAGATTTACAGTGACCGGACAAGTTGAAACTGGAGTGAAAATGTTTTGCTACAGGTAAAACATCCATTACGCTTAGGTAGGTAGCTATGATGTATTATGCGACGAAATAAAATATGTACGTACGGCATTCTTCCTAACGTGGTTCATGATCGTCTTCAGAATTCTAGTATGGCTGCAACAGTTCTATGACTCTCCGAAGTGAAGCACTAGGTAGGTACACCCCCACCTTACTTACTGTTATGAAATGGGAATGGGATTCAAAATGTAAAGGAGACTGGGTAAAAATGGTACATAGCCTTTTTTCATCTCCTAGAGCTCGGATATTTTTAAACTTACGCGATCTGAACTCATAATTATTATAACTATTTTAACGGGTAGGTATTTATCGCGTTTTTACGGGTAATTTTTATTTACGAGTATTTTTTACGGGTTTTCTTCGCGACGGCCATCCTTTGTACTTGTAAGTACATAATTATCTAGAATTCTAGATAAACAAGTACGACAATTGCGAGTGTAACTCGCGCGCCGAGGGTTTTGAACTTTTGTCGTTTAGGTTGTTACGTTTATTGACGACCTCTTGGCGCGGTGGGCTTACAACGCAGGAGGTTGCGGTTACTACAGAGATTAGTGGGTAGGTAAGTGCGTTGGTACCTACAATTTAAAAAAAAAATTTTTTTTTGTTTTTCTTGTAAAATATACAGGGTTATTCGACCTATTCCTGCTAGGAGGTTGTGGAGGAGGTTATTTCCGTTGAATTAGACCAAAATTTTCTAGAGCGAAAGACCCGTTTCTGAGAAAAACAATATTGAAGTTTTTCATCAATAAATAGAGGTTAGGGGGTTTAAAAAATATTTTAAAAAACTATCAGTTATAATCAAATTTTTATTTGTGTTTTATTAAGAAGACAAAACATGCGTTATTTAACAACACAAAAACAACAGATGTATCTCACCAATAGGAAATACTAGACAGAAACATCATGAATGTTCAATATTTTCTTTTAATTATGTTCAAAAGAATGGCATTTAAAAAAAATACGCTAATACATTTGGCGTGCAGATTATTTTAAAAACATGTCCATTCTTTCAGCTTTTTAGAAACGTATGTAAACTTGGGATCGGTTGTAGGGCATAAGGTAAAAACGCATATCAAATGGTCCAGGTATCGAATTACTCGAAGCACGGGTGCTTGTACTGATTTATTTATAGCAACCCATGTAGAGGTCCTAGGAAGACGATAGAGGGCTTATTTGATAGCCAATAATATGGACAATAAAGCAATGATAACATTGTTTCCATTTCCATTTTATAATAGAGGAAAAAATTATTTATAATACAAAAAAAGTTTTTTTTTTTTTTTAAATTAGAATAAACTTCTTATACTTATGATACAAGACTTATTTTGAAGCATACAGCACACAGTACAGGGTTACTGGTTATTCGACCTATTCCTGCTAGGAGGTTGTGGAGCAGGTTATTTCCGTTGAATTAAACCATAATTATCTAGAGCGAAAGTCAACCGTTTCTGAGAAAAAAAAAATATTGAAGTTTTTCATCAATAAATAGAGGTTAGGGGCTTAAAAAATTATTTAAATAAAAACTATCGGTTATAATCAAATTTTTATTTATGTTTTACTAAGAAGACAAAACATGCGTTCTTTAACAACACAAAAACAACAGATGTAAAAAACAAAATGGCTGCCATTTTGTCATGGAGGTAGAAAAAAAATAGGAATAGTTATTTTTCCATAAAATTTACCGTATTTCACCCCCCCCCCCCCCCCCAAAGTCTCCGACACCGGTGACCAGACACATTGTATATCTACAAACGCTTTGTACATTTTATATCGATCACTCTGCAATCTTCGGATATAGTGGGGGGAAAGGCCAATTTTTCGACCTTTATCAAAATAATTCGAAAAGTATAAAACCTTTTGAAATTTCAAAAACTATTTTGGAATGTGCAATTTGATACCCCACTTGACGGGGGTAGTCTCCCCTTTAGAAATCCCCCCTTTTTTACCATATTTTTAAAAGTAGTTATGTTAACAGACTTCTCTGTTAGTCACCCCTTTAGAAATATTTCCCGCCCTTTTTTGACCATATTTCAAAAAGTATTATTTTTACAGACTTCTTTATATTTTTCCTGTAAAATATAGATCCATATCTTCAAATACTTGGTACATTTTACATCGATCGCTCTGTTATCTTCGGAGATAGGTGGGGGGGGGGGGGGATGGTCATTTTTCGACCTTTTTCTCAAAAAGTATAAAATTTATCAAAATTTCCAAAACGAAATGTACTAATCAGTACCTTTCATTTGATACCACTTTAATTTCTGTAGGTCCCATTTAAAATTTCGATTTCGAAATTTCTACGGAAAATCTTCATTTTGATTTTTTATTTATTTTTCTATAAATCTGTGCGGGCGAAAAAAATGTATTATTATTTAAAATTTCAAGTCAATAGCTGCAGTAGTTTCTGAAATATTATGGAAACACAAAACAGAATCAAAGTGATCCCATAAGGATCCCTGGACCAAGAGACAAATCGTAGATTTTTTTTCTTTTGTTTTCTTTCTGCTGGTTTTTAGGGTTTTGTCCTCGGTTTCAAACCCCTAAAAAATAGCAGAAAAAAAAATAAAAGAAAAAAAATCTACTATATAAAAGTAAATTTGTCTCTTGGTCCAGGATGCCCTTTCTCCTCTTGCTTAGAAATTTACTGTTTTATCAAATCTTTACATCCGATTTCTGGCATCATTTCTTTGATTAAGTGTAAAAACCTATATGTAAATACCATGTAATGGTAATTTTTTTCTCTTGGTCCATTATGACCTTTTTCCTTTAGCTCAGAGATTTATTGTTTCAAATTATTCCACCCGTATAACCTACCTATCATTGATATCCTACCAACATCGAAAATTAGAGAAGCTTGTATGAATGTTTGTTACCATGTACCTAACTACTAAACTGATTTGCATAAAACTTTCGAATGATTGGAATATATAGGCTAGTTTAGAAGGAAATTACCTACAACGCGAACGCCGCGCCGCGGGTAGTACCTAACAAGAGGCGGTAAGGCGGTAACATACATACTTATTACTTACCTAAAGTACCGAGTTCTGTTCCCAGACCAAGAACAAATACTTGCAGAATTTTAAAGACAAAGATATATTTATTTAGCTTCACAAGAACAGCACAGACATAAATAAAGATAGACAATTTGTAAAAAATTATCCCGCAGTGGGAATTGAACCCGCAATTATCGCGTGTCAGCCGGCTTGGTTTACCACGCCGCGCCGCGCGGCCATGAAGGATTTCTTCTATCTTTTGCGGCTTACGCGCGAAATCTATTTCATTTCCTTGGCTATGCGGCGCCGGCGGCGGGGGGCGCGCGGATGGTGCGGGGCGAAACCATAGCCCCGCCCAAATTGCTCAAGGTCATTCGCTGCTGTATGCGCCTTAAGAACCTAAGCATGAAGACCAGAGGTAAGTTAGGTATGAGAATAGGAGTTCGATTGTCCGGAAACCTCTCCGCACGCGAGGTTAACTGCACTTATCTTATTGTGTTATTTACTTATTCTTTCTTGTTTGCCATGTATAAGTGGAGCTCACAACAGGGAAAAAATTATCATGACATAAAGATAATTCCATAATACAATTATCTAAAAGCTAAAAGCCTCTCCACACTAGGTTGAAGAAACAAAGCCGCGAACCATGTGTATGCATTCAAATATTCATTGCGACATCGCGTCGCGTTCGCGCCTTGTTCCTGTATTAGCTTGACGGTTTTGCGTCCCGTGACCAAGCAAGGATTCAAAGGCATGCTTGTGGTTGGTGGAGTGTGGAGGCCTTGACAGGTTTGGGCCACAATCTGTGCCACGAGTGTGGAGGAGCTTTAAGAGTAGGTAGTAACACAGTGGTACTAACGCGGCATTTTATTTCGTAGCATGGCTACGGCGTAGCACTGTAGCAGAACTACGACGACGTAGCAATGAGAGTTGAAAGTTATTTTGAGCTAACATTTCAACATTATTTATAAGAACTTGTAATAATTCGTACACTAATATTAAGATGAGGAATTATTTCAATGTTGGTTTGGATTGAATATGCTCCGTAACTACCAGTAGTTTCGGAGCAATCGACCAAAAAAGACGGAACAGTCCGGTTTAAAAAAATCTTCAACATTACAACCCTACATTATCTTTGGTGAATACTGGCTGATATCTTTTCGAAAAAGTTATACTGCGTTTGAAAACTTCAATAATCTGACCCAACGTGTATTAAATTTTTGTAATCGGACTGTTATTCGAAATAATGAACTGTCCAAAAAATATGAAGAATAATGTCCAAAGCGTCTCCGACACGCTTTTGGTTGAAATCACTTAATTTACTCTGGGATTCATTTTGATTCAATTGACATTGTTTTACGCAGTAATTGAATTCTCTTAAAATGCGCTTGACGTTTACAAAATAAGTGAATTTATTATTGGGTGTTTGTTGTATTTAATATTTAACAATCATAAGCAGAATAAGACACAACCTTACCACGTATCCACGTATTTGTTTAAATGGTGTGATCATGGAATTTTCTTGATCACGGGCCATAATATGGCGGGGTCACTTTATTATAGTGACCCCGTCTTTTGGGAGGCATCTGTTGGGCCGCGAGTCAATTTTTTACAGAGCACACACAAATATCACAATCTACAAATACACATAACGGGTACAATCCTCGTTTGCACAATGAGATCATTAAATTTATTATTAATAATATTATTATTTACCGGTTTTAAGCATATAGGCATAAACTAAATTAAATTTATATCTACCGCTAAGCCAAAATAAATAATGCTGGACCCTTATGGTCTCGCTTCTTTTCTGTCCTGAGATACTTTTTGAAAAATGGTCAAGAAGCTAATTTCGAAGGTCGCTATTTCATTGAGTGAAATTAAAGGAATATGGAAATATGAAAACAGTTTCAAATTTGTGTAATTATATCCTTTTTGAAATACATTGGAAGGGGTCGAAAAAATTATCAGTAGGTTGTTAGTCGATTTATTTTCAATTCAAATCGCAACGAGTTTATTTCTGATATCATTAAAACATTAATGTATAAAAATGCCCATATTCGAAATAAATTTTAAATTACAAATAAAAACATAGATTTATCAGTATCTATACCCACTTAGACGAAAGTTCAGCTCGCACTTGACAGATCTTGTTTTGGTGTTAGCTCAGTCGATCACGTTCAGTCTATGAATAAAAGTCTATCACACCTTCACATATGATAAAGTCGACTTTTCAAACTCAACTCAGATTAAACACGTCTCATGTGACGAATTTTTTACAAGTTTTCATTGAAAACTGTAAATAAATCAAAATTTCTTTTCAGTACTCGGTCGTTAGTTTATTGAACGTTCCCTACGTTCACTAGGATGGTTGGATCCTGTAATTCTGTTGAAGCTCTACAACTCATATCTATGCATACATTCAACCCTTATGCTAATATGTGTCTTGATTGCTGAACTGTATTATCCAAAGGTTGCCTCATATTTGATACACTTGGAAATTTATCCATAAAATTTCTTCCGCACGCGCCATTTTCTAACGGTCCTTTTTTTTGATTACAGTTACTGTTACCGAAAACTAAATAAAATTATTAAATGCCCTCGTAAGAATTTAAGAAACTTTCTTTTATATTGACCTCTAAAAATAACCCTATTTATTTTCATTATAGTAGTTGTCTGCTGCTGCTAGATGATACTACCAAAACACGTTCGAAATGGATTTCCATACCATTTTACCTCCCGCTCAACGCGTTTGAAATGGAATTCCATAGCTTTCCGTTTACCTCTCATGTTAGGAAAAGGAAGTCAGTAACTTTCCGTGCACGTGTCTAGTATAAAAATAATATACGTGGTCAGAAGGTCACATACAATTTCGAAAACTGATTTCAATTCAGATGTCACATAAACTATGTACACTGGTTGTCGTGTCGACGTTTAAAATTACAATTAATCAATCGAAATATTTTTATCCGCCATCCAAAAAGATGAAGTGTTTGGTGACAAATTAATACCAGTCCTGCTGAACGGCTCAAGTTATCTTTGTTTTATTTTACGTGTACAAAAGTATAATAATAACAAATATTATACAACATTCTTAAAATAATGAATATTTATCGGTTATTTACAGCTTCTATCTTTTGATTTACTTTCCCCAACGTTTTCATCCAGTCTCCGTGACCACAATCGCTGCAAAGAAGCTGCAAAGCAATGGAAACGTATAAAATAAAACAAAAGGAACGCGATGAATAGTCATTATAATTATGTTAACATTTTTTATATTATTTTAATAATTAACTGTATACAAATAGGTGGGAATAATGAATGGGCCCTGAAAAGACACCACTTTGATTCTAATAAATTTAAAGTTAAAGTAAGAAAACCATACATTTTTGTGCACCATTTGTTCACATCAATCAAGATGCCTCTTAAAGATGGTGGTTATTATCCGACTCCGTGTTGATAAGTCTGCAACAACCTCGCTACACAAATACCTTGTGTTAGATCACGGAGGAATACTGACATATAGATGTAGTCAATTAGTGGCAGTTCAATGCAAATAGCGAATCTAGACTCAGGTCACGTGGCCCGCGTGAAGCCGTGCTTAACCAATTCAATGCAGATGATGAATCATTCATGTGTCTAAAGCTGGGTTTCTTCGAAGTAATTTTTATTTATTTGAAAGATAGACTCAACGTTTATACTTAAGGTGATGAAGTAAAGACTTTCTTAGACCAGTAAAGTCTCCACTATAATTATTTTACTGACTAGTGATGAGATTTTATAAATAAACGTATCGTGAGGATATTGCATAAGAATGTGATTAAGGAAATACTCCATCAAAATTATTTTATATATAAAAAGACAAATAAAATAATGTAAATTAAGATACTTCGTTCGGCAGCAATATCTAATAATTTACAATGCTTCTTTACGAGTCGAGATGAGTAATTACGTCCCTTTTTATCTATATCTATACTAATATTATAAAGAGGAAAGATTTGATTGTTCGTTTATTTCCGAAACCTCTGGACTGATTTAAAAATTTCATTAATATTTTCAAATACGCAGACAGTGTTTGTGGATATGTAATTATAAATAAAAAACAAATGTTGTAAATTCTATAATTTTACTAAAAAATTACTTTACATTTTTTTATTCGGTTGTATTAGGTATATAATAAAAATTATTATTAATTTTCTTTTCTGTTTTATGATCTGAACACAAATCATATTTTGTTGCTTTAAAAAATAATATTAGTATACCATCAATGCTGGGAAAAAGGGAGGTTTATCTTGTATTAATAATATTATAATGATTTTTCAGTCTTATTTTGTCGATCCTAATGAACACATGAATTAAGTTTAGAGACAATAAGAAAAGTGCCAATGGACACGTTCTTAGTAGGTAACCTATTAGTTTTAATACTTAGTAATTCAAACTTAATTTTATAAAACCAATAAAATTAAGTCAAAACTAAATTATCAATGGCTAGATTGTAATTATACTCTATAGTGTAACTAACATTTATTTCAGATGTATGCTAGTTATAAAAAAAAAATCGATCAAACAAAGATGACCTCAAACAAACTAGGCCACGAAAGGCAGGTAGGTACCTAAGTTTCAATTACCGCGTAGACACACGCGCTGAGCTCACAAAGAGAAAGCAAGGGTTTCTCTGCACATGAAATTAACAAAAGGGCCTTTTGCACAACAATGTCCGTAAAAATACGCAAACACTTTGCGTCCTTACGCTTAGGGCTGCTAAGCATCCGTGGCGCCCACATTGCAATAATTTAGCTTACTATTGTTATGGATCATGAAATGGAAAGATCCATCTTCTCGTTTGAAAACCGATTTTATTTTAATACACTATCCTGGTATAAAAACCGACACATATATTTTAAAAGTTGTAGAGGAGAAAGTATCATATCGGAGATTAAATTAATAATAATATCTTGCAAACGACAAAAGCTTCGAGCAGCAAAGTAAGCATTTTTGGAAATGTGTTTCCGTACATACATAAGACGTTTCTTACGACATGTATACCGACATTATACATGGCGAAAAAACTGAAAATCAAATTCAAATGAAATTGAGTTTTAAATGAATATGAGTTTGAGTACGCATGAACGTCAAGTCACGACTTACGTCATGGTAAGGCAAGGCAATAAATAGGCACGCGTTGTGTTATAAAACGAGAAATTTACAAGTGTCAATTAAACTTGTGGCTGAGAGCGAAACTTGATACTATGGGATTTTGAAAGCTTTTTTTCAAGAAGGGCATTATTTCTCGGGCTAAGGAAGCTTAAAGGCATTATAGGACCGCCGGGCCCCGCCATTACAAAGTCAAATAATTAAGTCCCAAACGTAGATTACGCGGAATAATCGCACAAAAGTAGCGTTGTTTTTTAAAACTTTTCATGCAAAATTCTAATAGAAAAGATATAAATGCTATATTTTGCTTGTGGTTTAGTAAATATGAGTGTCTAGTCGAAGCGACGTGTGTCGAGAACTAGTCATTATGTGGCGCAGTGCATCAGCATTGCCATACAGCGAGGCAATGACGACCACTGTGGCGCGGTGGGCGAAGGTTCGCCTGCGACGCAGGAGGTTGCGGGTTCGATTCCCGCCTCGGGACAAATATTTGTACGATCTGCAGATATTTGTTCAGGGGTTCTGGTCATTTTCTATGTATAATAAAAAATATCTATCTATTTAATAATATTGTATTACGTATATCAGTCATTTAGTATCCGTAACACAAGCTCTGCTTAGCTTGGGGCTAGATGATGCTGTGTGGATTGTCAAAAAAAAAAGGACGCTTCTGACTGGTACTGATTTGGATCAGTTGAGCTACCTGTAGCTCATGAGCAATAGTCTGCAGTTGGTTACATTTAAAATTAAAACAGACATATTTTTTTTAATATATTTTAGCACTATCAAATTGATTGTTTGAATAGGTAATTCAATGTTCAAAGACGCTTACTTAAATTAAAATAATGTAAAGAACAAGCTTGTTCTTACAAATATTTTCGGTAATTAATTGAATATAGTCAAACTATAATTGAGAAACCGCAATAAAGTCCCAGACAAATTAATTAGAACTTTAAAATTTTATTGGTTATCCGATACCCAGTAAAGTTCAATGTAACTAAGTAAAATTTTAATTACCATCTTAATTAAATAAGTATGCCATAAAATTATATTATATGGGTTAAATCTGTCAGAACTCTATGAATTTCCATGTCGTCTAATTTACACTAGTAGGTTATTCATCATCATCATTATCATCACCAGCCTATAATAGTCCACTGCTGGACATAGGCCTCCCCTAATGAGCGCCATAGATGGCATCATTATTTGGGGGTTATTGCCCATAATCCCCACGCGGGGCATGCGGGTTGGAGATCGCAGTTCGGTGTAGTTGTTCTGCAGAGGGCGCTGCTGCCCGCTAAGCTGTGTTTCCCTTAGTCGCCTCTTACGACACCCACGGGAAGAGTTGGGGTGGTGAAATTCTATGCCGGCACCACACGGCGGTTATTCAGAATCGTAATTTTTTTTTTGTCTTATTTGTTTCATTATTGTTTATGTAAGTTCATATCGCGTAAGCTAAGTAAGGAAAAGTAGTTTATATTATAAAATTATTCCCTTTATAAAAATAAGGTCGCGGTTTATAATTATGTATGTATTATATATGTACTTATATAAAATAGAATGAGTAGGTATATACATAAATATATATTGCATTGTAAAAATAGTTTTTTAGTGTGAAATTATAGTATGTAATGTTTATTTATTGTAAAATATAATGGACGCACATATTATCCCATGTACTATACAACGAACCTATTTATTTATTTATTTATATTTATTACTTACCTAAGATTTATTTTCGTATAACTACCTGCACTGACTTCATAATAATCACCTCTAAGCTTTGCTCGCCTAGAAAAAATCGCTATAAGGCTGTCAATTATTTTACGTATTCGTTATGGTATTAGTCATAATTTTCAGAACAAAGTATTAAATATCTATCAATGGGATATGGTATATTAACGGTCGCCTATTTTTCGAGTGCACAACCGGAGTTGGACGAATGGACATTGTACTACAAAGCTAATTTCCGTAGCTCTAACACAGGAATAACAAAGGAACAAGATATTATATCTCTGTATCTGGTTTCGTTATAAAGAACCAAACAAGATGTGTTGAGTGATTGACGATTTTATCCCACAGGACCCATCAGTCTCGGCAATGTAGTCAGAAGCTTTGAAAATGATAGCCGAATTCTCATAAAGTTGTTCTATATTGTTGGTATTCTGCTAGTAGTTTGTTTTAAGTCTTGGGAAAGTTGAAAAGTTTTTGTTGTGTGTTTCTGAAAGCTTGTTGCTCAAACCTATTTGTTTGAGATCAGTCTTTTTGATTTAGTCAAGGAATATATTTTTACGTATCTAACAAAGTTAAAAAATTTGGGGACAGTGCATTGCGCTATGCTTTTTTTATTTTTGATCGGTTTCAGACTAGCATTTTATACGCGTGTATAAGCTTGTTTAGGTGCAGTTTTTACCACACGCGCTACTCATACGAACCTCAAAGCGCTTATAAAAGCTCGTGTAAAGTGTAGCCATTTTGATACCGGGGTAGTGGTGTCAATTACTGGTTTGAGCGAACACGCCGAAATATGCCCGTATAAGTACGTAAGTCCAATTTTTTAATGCGCGTAATTTAGCGCGCGTGTCGGCGTGTATGTCGAAACGAGACCGTATACGCGCAGAAAGAAACGTTAGTCTGAAACCGCTCGTTCGATACCTCAGCCTAGCCTAGCTTTTTCGATACCATAGCCTAGACTAACACTTTCGATACCACAGCCTAGCCTAGCTCTTTCGATACCACAGCTCAGCTCAGCTGTGTTCTCTTGGGAAAAAATCTGGCTACCACTATTTACTGAAAAGGCACTGTTCTTAAATTTTTGTTGGTTGAACGGTACCTAGAAGGATATTCATTATAGCCGTAAATAGAGATTCTGAGCCACTATTGAGAGCATGTTGTCAGTCCACATCGCACTTTGCCTTCCCAACGTCATTCGATAACCTTTAGTCCCCAGTAAAAAATATTTTTGTACTTGGAATAATTATAGATAGCATTTAATTTTGATTCCACGAACGTATTTATGATCTGTGTATGTTATTATTCGCGTTGCCGATTTTCCCGCCTCGAAAAATAATTTTCTAGACAATTATTTTTCTTTCTCAAAATTGCAGAGAAAATGTCTTAATACCCCGGGGATCGTTTAGGACGACACCCGAGCGTACTCCGGGCGTCCTTGTCACTCACTGTCTCGACTCGGTGTATTAGCATGCAAATTGATGGGCTCGATTTAATAGATCTTGCCCTTATTGTTTTAGATTGAGAGGTTTTTTGCTGGTTGAATCCCAGCTGTGGGAATTAAGATAGGCTTTAGGCTTTTAATCCAAGACTCATTAACGTGACCCAGATTTTTAAAGCATTGACAATGGTTCGTCTTTTCAGTTATTTCGTTATCTGTATACTTTATTATGGAATACAGTATAAGTACCTGCTGAAACGAAAAATCTAAGGAGACGGCATTATATGTATTGTATAAATACTTTTTCTATAAAATGGTAATGGACCTGCCATTGTATAAAATAAAGCATCGCCTCATCTTATAGTTTCAAAAGCTGAGAAGCAGGTTAAAGGTAGATCGTATGATATCAAAGTTTGCCCTTTACACAAAGTGTGATGAAATGTAAATGGACAAAATTGCAAATTTGTGTTTGCCCGGTCCTTTCCAGGATCACACTGAAAGGGTTAAGTGTTCTTAGGCGTTACAGCTTCAGGATAATGGGTTATGTGCTACAAACGACTATTCATTTGTGGTTTTTTTGAGTCAAGCGGATTTTTGACTATATTTTAGCACTAACTAAGAAAGTATTTTATCACTGAAAAAATGGTAATAAATCGAAGCTGTTACTCCGGATACTGTTAATGTGTCCTGTAACGTGTTTATGCATACTGTAACGTGTTACACAGCGAACGTCAGTATAGTCAGGGCGGGGAATGAAGAAGCTCGCAATGAAACCATTAAAGGTACGCTACGCACTGTAACACAGCACAGTATCCACATTCATTATGAATGTAAGCGGGTTAACTACGAACCTATTATATGTTGTAAGAACACCAACGTTTCATAATGAATTCATCAAACTACGATAGCTTTTATAGTATCCACATTATTAGCTGATTAGCGAAAGAGTGCTTTTAAAAACACGTCAAAATACGTTGCGAAGTTTTAAAGATCTAAGCATACATATGGACAGACAGACAGACAGCGGAAAGTAACTTTGTTTTATACTAAGTAGTGATACTATCTAATTAAGTAGGTAAGTAATTTCAGATACGTATAGGCTATAAATCAGACTTTTTCTTGTTTCTATGGAGATGATTTCTAACCGTCCGTCCTTGAGTTATATTTCATCGGCAAAGTTCTGACTTTAGTAATGCCCTAGTGTGTTGTTCTATTTTAATGTTATTTCTCACTATTTACGAGGAGACATAAAGAATACCTACTGGGGTTGTAAAGGGACGACTTCATGGGTCGTAATTTTAAATCGAAGATGTTCTTGAGAGCGTTGTCTGCAGGATTTTTATTTTACAGCCTGCTATGTGCGATGATTAAGAAGTACAGCCTACAATGTATTAAATAAATAATAAATAAATAATGCCGGACAATCCACACAGCATCATCTAGCCCCAAGCTAAGCAAAGCTTATATTATGGGTACTAGATGACTGATATACATAATACAATATTATTACATATATAGATATTTTTTACTATACATAGAAAACGACCAAAACGCCCTGAACAAATAACTGCAGATCGTACAAATATTTGTCCCGAGGCGGGAATTGAACCCGCAACCTCCTGCGTCGCAGGCGGACCTTCGCCCACCGCGCCACAGAGGTCGTCCATTTATGGACAAGTAGCCATCACTTCTTTAATTTAGGTATCGTAGGTCATCACATCATACATCGTATCGTTATTCGCAATATCCAGCGGAGCATGAACGTTATGTGATAGGTAGCGCAGGAAAACCACATTGATCACCATACACGGCGGCCGGCGGCGGCCGATATGCATAATGTTACTCTAGATTAAATATAGTTATTCCTGTACCCTGCCCGTACCTATCAGAATAACGGTATTTTCTTTCTTTCTTTCATCTCCTCCTTTACCTATACAGAGTAAAGTACACATAATTTATGGGGGTTATTGACCAACCCAATTGCTCCTTAGGAATGCACCTGGCATAAATTATAATTTATGCCTTGCCCCGTATAGGTTACTTATACGAAGAATGTATATAAGTTAAATGTTAATTGGTTTTGGGAACTAATTGACAAGGCTTTTTTCAAAATCAACTTAGGTGGTCCGGCGGTAAAGGCCTCTAAAAGATGACCTCTCTGGCGCAGTGGCCGAAGGATGCCTGTAACGCTAGTGGTTGCGGATTCGATTCCCGCGCCCCAGAGCTTATGTTTCTAGGATCTGCAGATAGTTGTTCCGGGTGTTCTAACATTTTCCCGCATTTTATTTTAAAATAACAGTGCGAACGAACGAAACGGACTTAAATAGTTCAAACTAGTGTTTGTCATCTAAACAATTCCGACAAAGTAAACGTGCACAAATTAGCCTGAACGCCGAATCGTTAAAGTTTTAGGGTAGGTACCGTTTACTCGGGAACGAGGAACATAACCTATATTCTACTCCAACAATTGTTTAATTTGATAAATTAGGTTGGTTTTGAGATTTATAGTACCTACCAACAAAGATTTGGTATTAAAATAAAATGGGTTTAGGAGTAGAGGTAGGCTTAAGAAAAAATTGATGGAATGTATGATGAGATGAGATGATAGAAACAAATGAACAAAAACCTGTTAAGCCGACGCAAGACAATGACACCAAAGAAGATTTTGTAACTAGGGTTTAAGTGACTTTTTCATAAAGCCAAACTAAATTGTAAAAAAATTATTGCTTCCTTGGATTCACAACGAAAAACCGAGAGCGTTCTCAAAGAAACTCAATAAAAGAAGTCTTTCAATCAATCACCATCAGAATAAACGTCTAATTTGAAACAGATCTTCGCAGTGAGTAAATACGTCTCAATACCAATACTGGGGCATACATCAAAGCAACGTTCACGCAAGGAGTAGGCAGACTTACAAATAAGCTTGATACGTACCCGCTGAGAGCATTGTTTCCTAGGGCTTGGGCACACTGAGATACATGCGTAGGAGATAGCTAGAATCTATCGTATTCAGAACCTAATAAGCAAAACAAGAGATTTATTATATCACAACACAGTCAACGCAGTGAAGAATTTCGTCCACATTTACACACTGTAGTTGGGTGTAGCCTACACCACGCCGCGCCATTTTTATAATCATGTTCTGCATGATTATAAAAATGTTGCGTTTTGAGTCGTTTTTTCATCTTTGCCTGTCATGGTTTATCTTGGGCCTCGAGGAAAAGTCACAAATAGTATGGTACTTAGTAAACCTATACTATTACAGAAATAATAGTAGTATATATACTAAGTTACTATTCATAAGCTGCAAACTTAAGGCATTGATATTTCTCATTCTGTCTTCTTCTATAATATTATACAAATTAAATAACTAGAATACCCTGCGGATCGTATTAACATTTGTCCCGAGGCGGGATCAAATATAACGAACCTCCTGCGTCACAGGCGGACTTTCGCCCGATGCGTCACATAGGTCATCGATATATCTGACCAAAAACGGTACTGTACTTTTAATTAAAGATTTATTTTGACTATAATGATGTCTCCCTGTGTGCCTACGTCCTGTGCCCTGCCACAGAACACGCCAGAGGCATTGTTTGTTAGACGGATGGAACCGAGCTTCGCGGGATATTACCTTCTGGATCTGCTCGAAAAAATGAGATACACTACAAAATGGGGAAGAAACCTTACATTTAAAATACGTTAGTGCGAAGCCAGAAAGCTTCTTACGAAATCTGATATAAATGTAGTTTTATATAAAAAAGGTGCGCGTTTTAGTTTTTAGATTTGGATGTTTTAGATATTACGGTCTTCTTAATATTATGTTAATTAGCAAAGGGCAAAACTCGTTGATAGTTGTTAATTTTTAATCTTAATATTTCAAACTGGTGTCCTGAGGAGACTAATTATCACAGTATAATTTACCCATTATAGCATTGCCATGTAGAATGCCAACATTACTTCGTTGACCGAAATAAAATCCGGCATTCCAATCACGTGTGCTGTATTTCAATTGTATTTTTGTTAATAAAAAAATAACATCAACTTCATATGATAATAAATAAGTAAAGAAACGAAAAGGTGGTGGGAAGATACAGGTTTATTAAAACTTGAATACTAGAATCAACTATGTATAAATTTTAAGTCTCTTCTTTTCATTTTAAGTCGTCATCTTCTTAACATATATTTCAGTTACTCCTGCTTAATTAACCTGAAAATGAGGAATTTAAATTGAAAAAATGCTCAGATGATTAAGGTGGAATTACGTAAGACTTATAAACCATTCAATATGTAATTTTTATGAATATTGAAAACGGATATAATGTAGAGACCTATCCAAATAGGTACGTACCTATTCAAATATTTACTGATATTGAGAACACTTATGCGTTACCCACCCCATACGATAATGATAATCGTGATATGAAAAGGTTTATGTCATTCCATAACATTATTTCAAGATTTCAAAATGGCGGATATTGCGTGCAAAGGTGGAAAGTAGGCATAAAGGAAACTCAGGAAATTGCCTGCTGGAGCATTATCGACGTCGGGGAACGGTGCTTCCTCACCGTGAGGCTGCTTGCCTCACGTGAGGATACAAGTTGACAGTTATTTAGATCGACGATGATTATCTTGAAGGTAGGTTTCGATGTAAATATATAAATCAGGCATTTCGCTTGCTCACCTTGCACCAGCTTGCAGTCGATCATTTTACCCCGCTTAGGTACGAGCTACTTAATTTTAGTTATTTTTGTTTGGTATTTTTTTTATGTTCCATCCAACATAATTTAAAAATCTGATGTGTACCTATGGTTTTCTCATAAATCGAGGTCACAACTCCTATCAAAAATTAAATAACTGCGTTTAATAGAACCTATTTATGGAATGTACTTAATACTTTTTGTTTAGGCTGGCCTATGTAGAAACGCCCGCAGCTGCAATCGATTTTGTAAACTCCAGAACATACAAAGGTACAACGTCTTATGGTAGTGGAATATTTGTAGACACTTCATTATCTTGGTTAGTGGAGTGTTTATCGACTTAACTGAGGATGTTTGCAATATTGTCCGTAACTCTTTTAACATATGACAAGAACACAGGCTGTATACTATATTGTTTTTGTTTAATATTATATTGTTAGGAAATATATATTGTAAATAAATATTGTTTTATATTAACTGTAGATTAACGCTACAAATTCCGGGGAATATTTTTTATACTGATCACCTGATTGTTGATAAAAAATTCCTATAATCATTTATGCAATGAATAAACGTATTCGTAGAAATAAATTAAAACAATGAAACTTCTGAATGTTTGACTATTTCACGTGAGTCAGGCTAGTGCAAATTGCCCACGATTAGCTGGAAAACGACCATCGAATGAATAATGGCCTGGATGTGGAGTGTTATTAATTTTCAATAGAAGATGTGAAATGAGAATCGAGTTATGAGACATTTCTTTGAGTATACAGATACATTCTTTTATTAATAACCATTAAAGATGACGTCTTCGGGATCTTCATAACTTTTATTTAATGATTAGAATAACATCAACTAAACTAAAAGTAACAGTAAACAGTAGACTAAAATTTTATAAGCTATTTATTCATCATCTAATAAAAAATTTGCACGTAGGTTGTAAATTATAATGTTATTCTCGCATTTTAACGAGATTTTGGTTTTATTTGCTGAACTCATGTGTACTCAAAGCTAACGCTGACTTTATTGGGCAAGTTCCTAAAAGTCCAGCATTTTATGTGAAAATTTTAAATAGTTTATTCCAAGAAAGCCATATGCTGCTACAGCACAATTTTATTTATAATTCTACCTCCATTGCGGTTTCTCTCAACTTCGCATTGAAGGAAAAACCGGTTTTTAGGTTATACTCGTACCTACTTTGTTCCAAATACACTGGCCCTCAAAACTAAGTATCACACTTATGAAATTTCATTTTTCAAAACTACTTTTATAAAAGTAAGAGATTAGAAATAACAAACGTTTTATAAACATTGTGATCGTTGTTCTTTGAAATTATAATATAAATAAGTAACACTTTCACTTAAGATTAGATAAAACAATAAAATAGCCTAAAAACGGCTTTTTCGGCTTTAGGTCCGAAAACACAATTAACATATTATACTTGTTTTTAAGAAATTGGTATTTTCTAAATACAACTTGCCGGTTTGGCATAACTAAAATGAGGTTTGAAGCCCGTTTTTGAGAAATATTATTTTTCTATCCGGGGCTGTTTTAGAGCCCTGGGGGTGGGAGATGGTTGTCTGCGGCTTCTGACTAGCCTTCCTAGCTCATCCCAGGCGTGCTCAATTATGTTGGTCCTTTTTATTTCAAAACTACATCATGTCTAAAAAGTTATTGTAATTTTAAAAGCGTACTAAGTTTAAACCTATTCTTTTTTACACGATCATAGAATTATCTGTTGATTTCAAATTCATTTCTAAGTTTAAATACACGAAAACACTAGGCGTGTTTTCGTTTATACTGAACTGTTTACCTCGAAATAAGACCCTCATTAAGCCATCTCGCGCGAGGTCAGAATGTCTATCATAGGCATATTATGTTATCGGTACGGCGTACGTTATACCGTAGGGACTCCCTCGGGCATAGCGTTTGTCCGTCGTAACTACATATATCTAATGAAACTGGAACTAGAACCTTCGACATTGTAAAGTTTAAGTGGAAGCTCAAGACAAGCTATACAAGTCAATAAACCTGTAACAATCATATGAACATAAGCTATCACCTTTGTAAGAGAAGAGATCTGTGATGTGCGAGTGTAACTTGCGCTCCAATTTCAAATCGGGCTTATCTTTGGTTTGATATCTCATTGAGGGAAATAGCCCCTTCAAGTTTAGCATTTTTCAAATCGTGTTCTACTTACAAACTTCTCTGTATTATAAAATGCAGTCTATCATTGATAATGGCGAATGCGAATCTTGTTTAATACCAGCAGTGCATGATCGTGATATAATGGTTAGAATATTCTTAGGTGAAATTCAACGGTAGGTTATTAGTTGATATACTGCAGATCTTCACCAAGTTTATGGTTTACTGTGTTAATAATCGACCGTACCCGTGTCGTTATGGCTTCTCTGAAGGGTAGCGGTGATATTCTTGGATATTTTAATATTGCGTTGAGAGACACAAATTAGATATTCAAAACTTGAGCTTTTATAAAAAAGGTTCTCGTAAGTTGCAGAGTTAATGTGTACCGGGAGATATCGAGTTTCAGATTTTTTGTTTTTTTTTAGGATAACAAAATAAGCGCATCAAAGATTTTAAACCAATAATTATTATGAAGTATAATTAGGTACTGCATGTGACATTTTATTAAGTGACTAGATGCGCCCCACGGTGTTACCCGCGGTCAATAGGAGTTGGTGATTTTTCGTTTCATTTTCCTACATAACATAATAACCAATTTGGCCAAGCCGTTAACGCGTGATGCCGTCAACAAGGATTAATTTTCTAAAAGTATAATTTTCTCTAAATTCATTACTATGTAGGTTATATTATACTTGTATGAACTATACATTTTTATAATTTTTATTAAAAGATTTGCTAACAGCTGTTGAAAAAAATTCAACATTATTTCATAATAATTTATTTAAGATTGCTCAGAGTAAACAAACCTTCTTACTCCTTATTATTTTGTTTTGCTGGTGATCTTTGCTGATGATTTTCTTTTCCGATGAGAATCAAATGCCGACGACCGGAAAACTTGAGAGACAGAGAGAAATTAAAAGACACGACATTGGGTCGCGAGCAAAAGTTAACACAAGATTTGCAAAAATCAAAGATCGTCTACGTACGCGTACTTTAACGAAGTAATGTCCACATCCTTATGCACTATGAATGAAATATATAAGTACATGTATCTCAGGATATTTACGTATATATTATACTCATAGGCCTCCTCATCTATGTAGGTGATCGCCACCGTAGATATTCAGCATCATCATCATCATCCGTCCATGCTAGTCCACAGCTGGACTAGGCTAATGAGCGCCATAGCACCCTGTCTTCAGTTTGTCGCATCCAGCTTGTGCCTGCAGTCTATCACAGATCGTCATCCCACCTGAGCGAAGGGCGTTCTACACGACGTTTGCCGAGTCGCGGTCTCCACTCAAGAACACGTAGATATTTCGTAAATATTCCTTTTCATATCACGAGTCACCATATGGCTCGCTAGGCCGACCTTGGTCTTTAATACCCTACGACATGTTTGAGGAAAATCGCCTCGTGACTTAAAACTCCAGTTATGAGAAAAGATACTTAAGCCCACCACACGTACACATTAAGTCCAAGAGCCCACTCTACTGCCATATGTCAGTCAGGAATTCCTGGTAAGGCAAAAGAAATATTTAATCCTCAAGGGAAATGTGAGGCAATACCGTATTACCACGAGTGCTTCGGCTCGAAAATAAAATTTACTGGTTCCTCGGTTAGGTATACCATGTAGCACGGTTTAAAGTCGCATCCCACAAACTCCTTTCTTAAGGAGAAATTCTGGACCCTCGACCGCCCCTACATAAACAAAACGCGGGTATTGCTTGTATCTTATCTCGGGAAAAATATTGGGTATTGCCAGGATCCCCGATTTCATTTATAGGGATTAGTTCTAGGGCCAAGGTGCTGGCTATGAATCAAGGCATTTTTCGATCAGGATAACAAAAGAAACACGGTTAAATGCTTCCGTTCAAAACATGGAACGACCATTTATCCTTTTTTTTTAAGGAACATAAATGAGAAGAAGAGTAAAGAAAAGGGAGGAAATTTTACTGTGCTACATTTATGAATAAGCCAGTTAGATCTAAACTCACATTTCCTTCTTGATGGTTTTAAATAATGAGCAGTTGTTGAAAGTCACAGGCAGGAGTAGGTAATTAATTAATTATTTCTGTCTTAAAAAGCAAAACATAACAAAGCGGCGAATTTAAAATATAATTGTCCTTTTTCTTACAAAGTTGATTTAAATACCAAGAAAGAAATTTTATAAAACAAAGAAAACTCTTTAGAAATGTTCGTATATAAAATTCCTTATTGTATTATTCTTTAAATAACCTTTCTTTTAGAAAAATCTTCGTTCATTTACAAAGGAATATTTTATTTGCCGAGAGATTGCCTCGAGCAAAGTAAACAAGAAAACACATCGAAACTCACTAATAACTCTGAATTGTGATCCCTGACGAGCAGTTATAAGTAACGACTACTAAAAATACACTTTCTACCCAAAATTTTACGTGCTACGCGCAACGGTGCGTTTACGATATTGCTACGAAACTGCTACGAGGTACTTAAATCACACAAACGTATCTTATTACTCGTACTGCGTCGTGAATGTGATTTTTACATCTCAAACGATTAAACTCAAAGGCATCCGGCCGGAAGCAATCCTTCAGACTAACGATTTGGATCGAACGTATATATAATAGCCAACTAGTCGTGTTATATGAACTGTGAAGTGGCTACCCACTGGAAATTTATCATCCGGACCCGTCCGCTATATAAGTACCTATAATAAGTCCCAAATGACAATTTGAATTGTAAAAGTAGGAGGATAAGTTAGGAAGCGTGTGACTTGCGCATTTCACACCGTGCTTGCACAGCTTGCCGGCGTCAAGCCAGGTCTGATGGAGTCAGTGTATGCCAGGACACGGTGGAAGGTGGTCGCGTCAGAGTCAGTCTCGACTTTAGTTCTTACGCGTGCGTTATATAATAATATACGTGTGTTTGTTTTGTGGCTGAAGTTATCCAGGCGCGAGGATTTTTCTTTATCTTCAAGTAAGTATTTTAATCGGATTTCTTGAGTGTACCGATTTGTATGACTAATCTAGTATTGGGCGTAGAACCTGGTACTCGTAGTACAGGTGAATAATGTATTATGAGTGTGTGGGTTGTAACCTCTCGTAAATAATGCAAGGGCCCCTTTTGGTAAATAAGGCGGTGTTTTCAAAGAATTGTGTCATGTTGCAGGGCCGACCTTTGTGAAGTTAATGCTCTTAAGTAAATTAGAACCTCTTTGAGGTTGGGGGTTCGTGTAAATATGTACCTTTCTAGTATTCACACAGCTGTTTTGAAACTGTTTAAAGCTGTTGTAAACAGTAAGTTTTAAACTTCTAGGTAACAATTATTGAGTTTCTTACAGTTTGAATAAACTGGATGATGAAATAATTTAGTACTTTAATAATAATTTCATCACAAGTTTATTTTCATTTGGAAGGTTAATTTTAAAAAACCATAGGTTCCTAGGTCGTAAGTAAATAATATTTATGGCACATCAAATTTTGCGCTTGTTGGAACTAACCAAATGATTTAAAATTGCTGCTATCAAAAGAATCAAAGAAAACCGTAAAGCTCATCATCCCATCATTTTATTTTATCGCTCACATTCATTTTAGTTTGCGCAATAAAAGACATACCTCCCAACTCCAAAGAAAACCTATTATATTAAAAGTTTGAACGTGAATAAATCATGAACTATATACATTACATAAATTAAATTTAGAGCTTATGAGTCTATATGAATGATACTAAATAATAGCGACACAAAAAAATAATGTCATCGCATAGTTTGTTTTGGAATCAATATTTAACGTGTTCATTTGCATAACTGAAACCACATGACGCAGTTATTAAATTAAATCCCTACATAATAATAATTTTAAACTAAAATAGCGGTAACTATTTGGCTGTTTGCGGCTTTAACTAATTTAAATCAAAAGCAATACCCGCAGTTTTATATCACCTGTTTATCAAATTATTAACATGGCGGAGGTACCGTTGATCTTCCTATATAATTTCAGGAACGTGATAAAATTGGGTCGCATCCATCTGTATCCTTATTTAAACAGAATTCCATTACGCCGTGAAAATTCGCAAAATTTTCGTTTTGAACAAAAACAAACTCAATAATATTTACATCTCGCAACACTTCCATGGTATACGTGAAGGTTCGTCGCCGAAAAATAAGGTTTTTGTATTGACAAAGAATAAACAACGCTATCCGATGCCGCTATATCTCCTGGGATTATTCGGGTTCAACTGGATTCGAAGCTTTTACTGCTTGATACGAAAAGTTTTACCATTTTTGATGTGTTTATTTGGGCTGGTTTGTCATATTTTAATTTGGGATAAATGGCTTAAATTTTAGTAGAGACTTGTCCGGTGCGAGTCTGAAGTTTTTTCTATTTATATAGTTAGTCCACACCTATTTAAATTCTCCTTGGCTTTTAGCGTATGAAACCAGTAACTTATACGTAGATATTGTAATTATTGGCAAAATGGAAGGTCCTTTTTAGTTTCTGATCCCATTTATGTATAGTATTTTTTTTACTTAAAGTATTGCTATTTAACAACCTGAACATGAACATAAATAAAACAAATAAATTTTATTTATTCGACACAATAACAAAGTTTCAGTGTTTTATTAAATCTGTTGGGTCCTAAACTAGCCTAAGCTGTATTTTAGGACCCAGAGATTCTTTATTTAAATTTAATATATACTCTCTCTTTTATTGACATTATTCAGGGTGAGCAATAACACTACTTAGAGACTGTCTTAGGATATCAGACCATTATGAATAAAGGGCTGATTAATGATTACGTATTTAATGGAAACAAAAATAGGTTCTAAACTTCAAAGTCGAGTAGTGACGTAGCGGAAGTTTAATTCAAAATCTATTCAAAATAATTCTATACGTCGAGTAGTAACGTAATTAAAACTGATTCTACATCGTAACTGTCGATTTATTGAATGTATAGCGATGACTTGCTAATGAAAGGAAATGTAAAAGATCTGATGGAGAAGGAATATTTCAAATATTCGTTATCTAAATAATCATTTCCAGGTTAAAGGTTTCCAGTGTATTAAAACATATTTATTACAGGCCTTTGGATTAAATAAAAATGTTTGATGGGTTTTTGTTGGAAACGATAACTTTTATGGAGAGATAATTTCTTTATTTACTGTACATATATTCCTAGTAAAGATTATATAATTCTAAGATAGGAAAGGTTGTTTCTGTTCAGTCATTCTGATAAAAAACTGTAATAACTGTATTATTATTTACGTTAATACAGGAACAACCTAATTGAATTTATTTTCATGTTGACAATACTCGTTTTTATTTTTGGTGGTAGAAATGTACCTATTATAATTTTTTCAATTTCAAGTTAAGAGTTGCGGTATTTTCGTTATTAAAGTGGGCAAAAGATCAGAGCATAAGAGTTTTGAAGCCGATCTAGAAACCTTTATAATTTATAAGAAAAAAATCTACCTGCATCTTATAAGTCTAAAAAATCAAGTTTTTACAGTAGATATAAAAAGAAATCGGTAATGGTCATATCAATTGAGTTCAATGGGGTAACTATATCTACAACATTTTAAAACAAAATATCAACAAAATCAAAACATTGTGGCCACTGCTAATGATTGAGATCTCTACAAAACTTAACCCACAAAATGAACGTGATAAAACTGTATCCAAAGATATAAAACGGATATAAAACTGTAACAACAGTAGCCATAACGTTAGTTTTCATTTATCCAACCGGCTTCACCAAAAGCCGTATTATCTTTTATTTTCGCAGATGCATTTTGTTTTTGGAAAAGGTAAAAGGAATATGGCAGAGCTATGGAGGCTAGCAAAAGCAAGAAGACCATAGGTCTTTACAATGTTGATGATGTAAAGGAACATGGTAATGCCGAAATTTGCATACTTTAATATTAACACACGCTGGTTTGGGAACATTTTGTTCAAAATTGATATACTCATCAGGCATTATGCTTGAGCTCAGTTTTTTTAGGGTTGAAAAGGTTGAAGTAGATTTTAAATAGCATGAATCATGGTTATCATGCTATTTAAAATCTACTGACTGTGATGAGTTTTTATAAATTTCTTCAAGGTTATTTGTTTTTTAAATGTACTTGCGATCAACTGATGACTTCTACCTCTACATTCACTAATAATGGTTTTTGAAGTGTTTGATTGACTATACTCGTAATTACGTAGATGACTTGTGAGGCCTAAAGGTTCCTTCATTTATTCACTCAATCTATAAAAGATAAAGCGAAGAAGGCTAGTAACATACACTATTATTTTTCCTATTAAGTTTTTGCGCATCCAAGCACAATACCTTCCCATGAGGGTCTCGAGACTTAGGTACAACACGTTGTGTGCTATAGTTATAGAGCCCTCGGTAGACTCGACAAACAAGTCGTGTTCAACCCTTATGTTAACAGAGTTAAGGTTAAAATTTGCATGTGGAAGTCCATGACAGAGACCATTATAGATGCCGTTTCTATATATTTATAATAGGCGAGGCGCTCTGGGAGAGTTCTGCGGCCCAGATAATTTTCTCATAGTTCTTAGAAGTTGGACCTTTGTTGGTCTATGCAGTTTATGTTTTCACGGTTTTCAAGACGCCTACATATTTTAGATTGTGTGGTATATTTGATTGGCATTTATTTTATTCCAGACGAAACTCTGACGAAATAACATGATAATGAAGACGGAAGGTTCTTTTATTTCAGTAGTTGCAGTTAGTTCTGAGCACAAAGGAAAAACCACTGTAGCTCACCAAAGAACTATATTTGGAACTATTTAGTTTATTTCACTGTTTTAATATATTTTTTTTATTAAAATAGACACAGAAAAATAGGAATTATAAGGTATTTATCAGGCCAAAATGTTTGAATTAGTTTGTACGGTTACCTACTGGAATTTATGTATACTTAGTTATTCGGAGTTTGCCAAAATATGGCATTTTTATAGTCTCAACGCGGCAAGGCCGTTACGGAACCGACAACTTTCTTATAGTTGTTCTTAAAAGTTCCAGAAATGTTTCCTAACTTTTTTGGTCGCTTATTACAATGCAGATAAAGATAAAATATAATAAAATAGGCCACGAGCGTCCTCTGCTATAAAAATATGTATTAAAATGGAAATTACTTTGTTGCTTTCGGTAATAACGTATATTGTTTGTCTTAGTAAGCTCAAATAAATACTGTAAATACTAGCTCTAATTTATTTTAAATTTTATTTTGTTTCTACAAAAAGATGAAAATATGAAATCTAAATCAAAAAAGATCTAAGGAAGACCCTCAGTAGCACGTTTTTACTCTTTAGACGCTATTTTTTTTTCAAGATTTTTAAATATCTATTCGCGCGCTACCTGATTTTCTCCTGGCAATGTTTATTCCGATTCAACAATCTACGCAGTATACAACCTAACTCTCCTTTGTTATTATAAAAGGTTTGTTTTCAGACCTACTTTATTTAGGACCATCGAGTACGTATCCAGGACAGTTTTTATCCAAACAGGTAATCGAACCACTTCAACTTGTTGTAATAAACATTATATATTTTCAAGAAACCATAATACTAAGAAAAACATAAATAGGTAGAAAAAATTTAAGCACAAAAAACCGAAACCTTTTTGCTTTATACATTTTTACATATTGTGAGGTGTTGGATGTGATATTTTAGCCGCTGTTTTAAGTTTCTCCACCAAATTCATAGATCGATACGATTTTTAAATAGACTAGCGAATCAGAGGCCGGCTCAACACGTTATTGTTGCTTATTTCATTTGAAATTCAGTTAATTTCGAAGAACTCTCAGCTTTGATAAAGAATAAACATAGAACTGGCTTTATATCCATAAAATATCTTTCTGTAGCAGAGTTAGAGTGGCTCTATAGAGAGAATAACAATCAGTTTCGCACCTAGCCCGATGAAAGTTTAACGAACTCGAAATGTAATCAGATTTGTGTACAGTTTTATTTTACAATACTGAATACGTAGACTGAACTGATTTGGTGGTTTTAGTTAATATTTTACAATGATTTCTAGTGCATATCATTTATTTCAGAACATTACTTTTACAGGGAAATCGTTACATCTGAAAATTTGTGTCATGTTATAGCGGTAGGGAGTATTTTAGAAAAGGAAAGTTTGCACGCTTGAGATATTTCCTCCAAAGGTCGTCAAAAATTCTTAAAGCCAAAATTCAGAATTTTGCATCTTTTTACCGTCAAATCAGTGTTACGAGAACTATGGTCTATGAGGAAAGAACAATGTTTTGGCTTTGTTTATGATACTGCCTGCAAAGACTGCTCATGGTTTCGTTTATATCTATACAAAATATTATAAAGAGGAAACATTTGATTGTTTGTTGCTTTGTTTGAATTGAATAGGCACCGAAACTACAGGACCGACTTGAAAAATTATTTTTTACACCATTGGAATCTTAAATTGGACCTGATTAACATATGCTAAAAAATATTTTCAAAAAAGTTAGGGAACCGCATGACAAATAAAATTTTTGTTAAGTACCCGTGCGAATCCGGGGCGGACCGCTAGTAAAATATGTATTGCATATTTTACTAGCGGCGATATATTTAAGATTCTCCAACTAGGTGCAATCAATACCCTGTTCAAAACAGGCAGGTTACATGATTTATCGCCTAAAACTAAATTGAGTAACACGAACCTCTCTCGTAACAAGCGGCTGGAGGTAGATCCCTATCAAGAAACTTCCTTTGAACCTCTCTAATCCTCGTGAATTTCAGAACAAATTATTTGACTTTTGCTCGTGCCCACTGGCTGTTCAAATAAAACTATTTCAATTAAGTACGAGTCCAAAAGTTTTATAAAGAGATGTGACTTCTAGCGTAAAAACGATGTTGAGCTAAATTATTAGACTTTTCGTTTTTAGGTTAGCATTTTTATTCAAACTTTTTAGGTATTACTTACGTGTACTGCTTACTCTCGCTTAGAGAAAGTTCTAAAAAATAAATGATGTCATCAAGTCCTGTCGATGTCGTAAAACTTTGGGATATTTCAATGTTTTTTTCAATCGCAAAATATGTTCCAACGGGATTTACTCACTTTGCGATAAACTCATTTACTTCTAAGCCTCATCATACTTTTTTATAAAAAGCTCCGCTGCGTATAATTTAGATGTAATCTTTGTTTCCTTTTAGAAATCAGACCCACACATACCGAGTTAATAATGAATTCTGACTGAGCACTTACAGTTGGTCCCAAATTCATTTAGTCAAGGTTCCGGCCTACGTCAATTGACAGCGATCACAGGTATAGAGTTACTACTTATTTATTTGTTTTTTTTTAAAGAGTTCTAACAATTTCTGCGCTTTTTTATAAATCTAGGTACATAGTCGTATCAGTGGTAATTCTCTGAGTATAATCTTAAATTCTAAATAAAAATACTAGATCCAATGTAAATACCTACTAGATCTTATTTGGTTCTGTTAAGTAGTACTGTTTATTATTGTGTCATGTTGTGCTACTATGGTCAAATTCTACCCGACTGTTATAATCGAATATAAAATAATGAATCTTACGAAACTTTTAAGTGGACAGGTACTTAAATTCATAATAAGTTTGTACATTGTACCTAGTATATTATAACTAATGCCACTCAACATCCAAAATTATGTATCTGATAATGTACCTACTTTGCTGCTCTTTTGTTTTTCTTTTCATAATAACGAGGAAAACAAAACTTAGATTATATTATATAATAACTAATGAAAGTATCCGTCCTAATGTTCATTAGCCATTAGCGTTGCTATATTATTACCATAATAAGATATCCGCGGAAGATAGAGGAAATAACGCAATTAATTCATTTCTATGATTATTCTGAATGTAACATTATTTACAGTTATGTTAATTAAAGAGATCTTTAACCGACGCTGGAATTGGATCTTAAGAGGCAACAAGGTGTAGACTTTTGCCTCAATATTTAAGAATCTGAGCATTTTGATAGATAATGAATAGATCTGAATATTTAAGGCATCTAGATTTTTCTACTAAAGCTATTTAACGGGCATTCTATATTCTCCCCACGCAACATCTATTATAGTTGTTTAGATATTTGAATCCTATTACAATTCATATCAACTTGCGTGTACCGAAGGAAAATCGTGTTACATTTTACTGAACACCAAGAGAAACAATTACACTGGAAAATATTAGACAATCTGGAAATACGCTAGAACCACGATTCGTATTTTGACATTTGAAAGCCCTTGGGATGATATTCGCGATCTTCAATTGTATGACAAAGGCCATAAAAAGTGTTTTCAGGGTCACTGATATGGCTTTCAAATATTTTATCAATTATTTTAGATATTTAAATCCTGATACAATTCATAGCAACTTGTGTTTACCGAATGTAAGTTGTCTTAGAGAGAAACAATCACTCGCAATGGCCATCAAAAGTATTTTCAAGGTCACTGAAATGGCTTCGAAATATTTTATCAATTTGGTTTAGAGCGAGATGTCCCCTAAAAATTTAAAAATATCACTGGTTTTGTGCGTGCGATTTTCGCTGAACTAGTTTAACACACGAAATTCTATCCATTATAATTATAAAAGCAAAATAAATTCTATTATGTCTCCTTTTCACGCCTATATTACTAAATTAATCTTAATGAAATTCAGCATAAAGGTAAACGATATGGGGATAGATTATTGGCTACTCGAAAAGCGCGTGCAGGGTCATTTCAATACAAATTAAAGAACAGGCCATTGATATAAACTTAGTATAAAATAAATACGTTACAGTTGAAAAATAACATTATCATCTTTATAGAGCTTTTTCTTGATGTCGGACAAACAAAGATTAAAACCTCTCGAAGTCGGCTATAAATAAATTAACTATAGCCATTGATGTTTTAATACATCAATGACTATAGCCGAATTATTTTTTTATTAGCCTTTCTAGACACTTATTAATACTACGCACATTGACTCAGTGGGGCAAGAAGTTGCTCATTATTTGAAGTGAGTGCATTATTAGTACCTACAAAGGTTAGCGTAGCGGATGAAGGTCTGCCTATTTCCCTTATAAAAAAAAACCCTACTCAAAAAACAGTGATACTAATGTAACAGTTTTCAAATACAAAACATAAATTGCCATCATTCAGTGTATAACCCAAAAGTTTACCCGCGTTAATTAATTATCAGTGTACCATAAAATGGGTGTGGGCTTCCAATGTGCACTCACCCTTGGAAGGATTTGATAGCTCGGGTTTAACAAGGGTTCCTCTGGGAATTTCATTTCTCTATATGACTTATTTTCTATAGAATCACTTTCCAATACAATTGAGAAAACATGCAACTTAATAACACGTATATGTCTAAGATAGTTTTTTTATTTAGTATCTAGTATTTGTATACTTAAATGTTTATTTTGAATTAATGACGCTAGAATTATAATTACATAATAGTAAATACCGATCTGAAAAATTATTTAACCATTAGAATGCTACATTATTCCTGATGAACATGGGCTTAGAATACTTTCCAAAGTTTAAATTTTCATTTTATGTGTAGTTCTTTTAAAAATTTAAACTTTTTGTATAATGCCTGTGCGAAGAAGGGACGGGCTGTTGTAGTACTGTTGTAGTACACTATAATTATATTATATTATTATACAAAAGATTTTATTCTTTAGAGCCTTCTCAATATTATTGAGACATATTATGTCCATTGACCGTGTTGTCGAGCAGCTATAAACACGTATTATGTCATGTTACTCAGATGAAAGGGACTCTGTATTTAAATGAGGCGTTTTCTGTTAAAGGAAAAACCATATTTACCTTATATCCCAAAAGATGACAAGGCTCTTTCACGGAAGAATAAATATTGTGGCAGAGTCATGTCAACCTTTACAGGGTCTATGCCATTGAATTGAACTAAAAGGGTCATCTTCCAGTCTGGTCAAACTATTGTTTGACTTTAGAATTTTCTAAAGTCAAAAAATAGCACGTATAGTGACTTACTGCATCACTCACTCATACTATTTTCAGCTCAATGGTACTGTAATCAGAATTTAGCCAATGAGCTCATGAGTCGGTCAGCCACTGAAAGATGGTACAAGTTTGAAGCACAAACTTTTTCAACTGAGGTAATAGACATGCATCTGTAGCACTGTCTATTTGTCTCTATCACTTGAAAAGTGCTTGGCTTAATTAGGAAAGCTTACCCTTTACCCAAACGAAAACATTATTTCTCAGAAAACATTATTAATAGGAAGCAAGACCAACCTTCCCTGAAGGAATGGTACATCGTGCTCGTTAATTCTAACTAATATTTGGGTGTGTATCTAAGCATCGAATGTTTAGATACACACCCAAATATTTGGCAAAATATATGAGTACCGTTACCAGTTACGGCATCTGAACTGCTGATAGGGAAACTTTGCCTTTAATAAATAGTCCCAATTTGTCGAGTATCGAAGCTCGATCCGGATCCTGTCTTACATCACGCCCGTTTAATAAGACGTCAAAGTTTTAATAACTTCCCGTGGATCCCACGTAATTGTTAGACAAAAGTGTTTTCGCAGAGTTTCCATATTAATTATCTTGTTAAATTAAGTTTAAGTACAAAGTGTTTTCAGTTGTGGCATTCCCTTGACCATCATTATATAAATCAAACGAAGTGTGTTTATCTGGTGGAAAATTCGTGGTTTTATTCTTTGTTTCTAACGGTATGATTTTTTTTAAGTTAAATACTTAAATTGTTTCAGCAATCTTGAAGATTTATTTCCCTAAATAATAACTGTGTTCCGCTCGTAGGTATTTATACCGTCGCCTTTGAACAATACGATGCTAAAAAGCTATTTATTCAGCTCAGTGCTAGCTCGTTTGGAACAACAGTTTAAGGCGGGATAAACTTGGACGAGCTTAAACGACTATGTTCTAATACGCATTGTAAGCTCAGCAATGAAATGCTTAACACGAGAAAAGCTATTATTTGAATAAACACAGTCATTGTTCAATGTTTACAAGTTAAAGATTACCTAATCCGTATAGTAAAATCATTACAGTTTGGGCTAAATAGTTTTTGTAGGAGAGTTATTCTCACAGTTCGTCAGTTAAAGTACAAATCCAACGCTCCGAAAATAGTTAACTTGGAAGGAAGGCACATTAACGACATGTCCTTGTTAGTTGGTCTAAAACAGAACACTAGATAGGTCAATGTTACACATAGTAAATACATTGTACAATGTATCAATTCTAAACAATTCTTTGCATCTCTTGTTAAATTGCAAAACAGTAGAAACGTTCAACTGGTTCTTGGAATATTGCGTCAGCAACCTTCAAACCCATATGGTATGTTTATATACAATACGAATCAGCTTTTTCCAAATAAAATACACACAATACGGGACGTTGTTTGGTTTGTTCGAGATGAAATAGGTTCATCATTCTATTTTCATGATACGTTTAAATAAAGATAGAGCTCAAAGTTCGGTACTTACTGAGTCGATAGAATCGTCAATGAGGCGATTGGTCAAAAATAGTGCGACCAGATTGAAAACAGGGCGCAATGGCTTTGGGTCCTTTCTATTAACATCGTATCGACCCTGCATGTTTACAACATTCCAATGACAACCTCTATTCGTCAGTTAATGGTGCGTACCATCTATTGAGAATATTAATAGATCGATTAATAGGCTATTTCTTTTGTTTTTGAAAAACAGGTTTGTTTTTCTGACTTAGTCTGTTTAGTGCCATGTTAATCGAGGCGCTGTAATTCTATAAACAATAGAACCTCTTGTCAATCCATTAATAGGCTATTTCTTTTGTTTTTGAAAAACGGGTTTGTTTTTCTGACTTAGTCTGTTTAGTGCCATGTTAATCGAGGCGCTGTAATTCCATAAACAATAGAACCTCTTGTCAATCCGATACTTTTGATTAAATAAACTCAGGGCTCATATAAGTTTAATGCTAAACCATTGGGGTTCAATTACTCTCTTCATAGATCTTTACATAGATTTTCCTGAAATTCTGTTCAAGATGCCCACCTTCTGCAGTACCTCTCTACCGAAAATGAGACGATTAAGAAAAAGGCTACTGTAATGCTCGATAAATCTTGGTCCTACAAAAACTGACTCGAAAAACTGAACAATTTATGATAACTGGTACAAATACCGGCAAGAAAAAGGCGTATGGCACACAAACGAAGTCGATCGTAAGTTCAAATATTTATTCCGTGTTCTATTTCTATAGTTGCTTATTTTATGTGTATTATTATAATCATACAGTTCGTTGCTCATGTTATTTGGGCAAGTACTCGTAACTCAGTAGTAGATATTCAAATGTCGCACATTCGTTTGTTCCCTTCTAAACTGTAACAGTGCAATGGAGGGTGAAAAGAACCTGATGACGATGCACGAGAAATTCATTCGAGCTCTTAGAGACGTGTTCCGATAACAATATCGTTGGCCACCTCCCGTGATTGGGTTCCTCGTTTCACCCTTCGATCGTTGTCATGCAATATGTATAAAATTTAACGATGTCACAGAACAACTTTATTACAGTAGGACAAGACAACACTAAGCTTATCTTTATAGGGGGTTAGGTTTGAACAGCATTAACATAGCCGCGTTATTTTTGAGGCATACATAATACTGCTTTTTTAGTGCTTATAAGACGGTTACTAATATTTTCAATTTGTTTCTCAAAATTTTTTTTAGTTTATAATTACTTAGCGGGGCTTAACAGCATTTTTTAAATTATTGTATGAAATTATGAGCTAATATAATTTTTTTTATTTCTTCTTACAAGACGCGACTTTTTATCTTAATATATAAAGGAACGAGCGATTTTCTGGCGACAACGCCCAGCCTAAACCGCTGAAGCTAGAAAGCTAAAATTTGGAAGGTAGGTTCCTTTTACAACACAACCACCCGCTAAGAAGGGATTTTTGAAAATTCCACCCCTAAAGGGGTGAAAAGGGGGTTGAAAGTTTTTTTGGTCCTTTTTATAACTCTGTTACCGGTGGTCCGATTTACTTGAAATTTACAGGAAATACTAAACATACAAAAATATTGAACACCTGTTTCAGGATTTTTCAAAATACTCCTGAAAATAGGATGAAATGGGTTATTCAAGTTTGAGATTCGTAGTTTGGCTCCGTATTGAAATGTCTATAACTTTTTAATATAGCATACTAATGACTTGAAACTTTCAGTATGTATTGAAAAAACTATAAATCAAACTAAGTGTTTCAGGATTTTTAAAAAATGTTACTATATAAGTATAAAAAGAAAGTAGAATTACTTAAGATTTTTGAGATTTTTTTTAACAAATGACCTAACATTAAACTTACTCAAAATACTAAACAAACAAAAATATTGAACACGTATTTCAGGATTTTTTCAAATATTCCTGAAAAAACATCAAAATATAAAGGAACAAGCGATTTTTTGGCGACAACGCCCAGCCTAAACCGCTGAAGCCAGAAAGCTGAAATTTGGAAGGTAGGTTCCTTTTACAACACAAGCACCCGCTAAGAAGGGATTTTTGGAAATTCCACCCTTAAAGGGGTGAAAAGGGGGGTGGAAGTTTTTTTGGTTGTTTTTCTAACTCTGTAACCGGTGGCCCGATTTTCTTGAAATTTACAGAGAATAATAAACATACAAAAATATTGAAGACGTGTTTCAGGATTTTTCAAAATATTCCTGAAAATAGGGTGACATGGTTAATTCAAGTTTGAGATTCGTAGTTTGGGTCCGAATTGAAATGCCTATAACTTTTTAATATAGCATACTAATGACTTGAAACTTTCATTATATACTGAATTAAACAATACATTAAAACACGTGTTTCAGGATTTTTCAAAAAAGATACTATCTTCTTAATATATAAAGGAACAAGCGATTTTCTGGCGACAACGCAGAAGCCTAAACCGCTGAAGCTAGAAAGCTGAAATTTGGAAGGTAGGTTCCCTTTACAACACAACCACCCGCTAAGAAGGTATTTTTGGAAAGTCCACCCCTAAAGGGGTGAAAAGGGGGCTGGAAGTTTTTTTCGTCCTTTTTCTAACTCTGTAACCGGTAGCCCGATTTTCTTGAAATTTACAGGAAATACTAAACATATAAAAATATTGAACACGTGTTTCAGGGTTTTTCAAAATATTCCTGAAAATAGGGTGATATGGGTTATTCAAGTTTGAGATTCGTAGTTTGGCTCCGTATTTAAATGTCTATAGCTTTTTAATATAGCACCCTAATGACTTGAAACTTTCAGTATATACTGAAAAAACTATAAATTAAAACACAGATTTTTCAAAAATGTCACTATATAAGTATGAAAAGGAAGTCGAACTATTGAGTGAAATTTATCAACCATTGACGCTATTGGCTTAAAATTTACAGAGAAAACTACACAAACAAAAATATAACGGGATTACGGGATACATGATATTTTAAGCGGGTTTCAGGAATTTCTCTTAAAATAGGGTAATAGCAGATTTCGTCAAGATTTTTAACCCTAAAGTCCACGCAAATGAAATTGCGAGGGGGTCAGCTAGTTTACAATAAATTGAACTGAAGGTGTTATTTAATTGAAAATGCTAACATACCAAACTTCACTGGAGCTAAAAATAACGTAACTCGGTTAATAGATGAGATCATAGCTTAATCTCGAAGTGTAGCAGCCATGCACGTTTTCAGAGGCAGGTCTTTTTATAGTGGAGCATATACTTTGTTACGAAGAGGTTTAAAAAAACAATATCCGTTATGTGCGAGAGTAACTCGCGCGTAGAGGGTTTCGAACTTTTGTCAATTATGTGTACAAATACTATAGGTAGGTATCATTTACTTCGGAGGTTAGAGAGTAGATACAATTTTCATCTATTTTCAATGTTTTTCAAAAAGTATGAAACAAAGCCAAAATTAGTAAGGTTTTCAAATTTACAAATCCTTGATTTGATATCCCACTCAGTGAAAAAGCCTTCAAAAATTAGTTTTTGGACCATTTTTAATGATGTTTTTTTACAGACTTAATTAGACCGAATCTATGAGTATTATTATTCTTTACCACAAAACGAATGTTAGCAAATTAACAAAAGCATTAGGCGGTTCGTGTTGACCGAAAAAAAGAACAGTCTTCGCGAATGCAGCTGGTAGGTACAAAAGCTTATAAAGCAACTCGTGTACAAATATCGAGGTTCTTGATTCTGCTATCATATTGTTTGATATAGATTGTGGTAGTGTGTCGCGATAAGGTTTAAATACTACAAAACTTTAACCTAAAATAATAATTGTTTAAATCAAACCTTATAATTTGTGTATTAATTCTGTAAGTATACGTGTTAACCTACTGAATGTAGAAGAAGTCGTGCTCAGCCGATATTTCCCTTCACGCAATGCGTACCTATCAAAGTAGGTCGCTCAAGCTTTTCAAAATATTTTTAATAAAAAGGATATTAATAAAATAGGTATGCCCCAATCTCCGCACGGAAAGTATTAAGTTGAAAGGTAAATGGGGTTAGTTTAAATTAGTTACCGGCGCGGCTGACCTGGAATCGGCAATAGAATACATTCGTTCTAGGATTACTGTTTTGCATATTTTATACGTTATATTGAAACCTGTGGAAATTCCGAGTATTAGCGTTTTATTTATTATCAAATATTGAATATTGATATACAAGCGAGTAATCATTTTATGTACGCAGTGAAGTAATTATAACCGAATAATTTTGGCGGTTGACATAGCTGATATAGAAATAGTTTATGAAAAAAGATGATGACCAATCATTATTATTTATTGGCTGAGCACATCCGTGTTGTCACTATCCGATAAAATCATGTTTAACTGAAAATTGTGGCTTCTAAATTAAATCTTATTGATTCTATTAGCATGAAACATAATTATATTTCATGAAATATATATTTAGTTTTTAATAATAAAAATATTCTAAAACTAATTTTGATGTTTTACTAAAATACATTCGAACTCAGTTTAGGAGAGTGCATGTACCTAGTGAAAACTATAGTGACCATTCACTTAGACCTCAGAATATATGAAATTAATAATGCAAAGTCCGCATCACATATAAGTACCCCCCCTATGTCAATGTATGTGGGACACAATAGTTGTTATTGTTGGGAATTTCAGACTTTGAGTATTATGGAAGGGTAGTTCGATCCTGAGCGCTGTGGCGTGATAAATTTTTGCGTGTGAAAATTTGTGACAAGTTACAATTGAATTAGAAGTAGTTGAAAATATTTTGTATACAAGGGGGGTAGATAATTCTGACGCGCACTATATATGCAAGTAATAATGAAGATATGGAGGAATGAAGATATGAGGAAGAGTGTCTTTTGCATGGCCCCTAAAATTTATAATAAGATCCCTCTATCAATACGCTCCGAAAATAATATGAGTGCATTTAAAACCAAATTACATAAACTACTTAAAGAAAAGGCTCATTATTGACGAATTCTTAAATAATAAATTCTAACACATATTGACATTGTACCTATTCATTCATTCATATTTTTTTTTTTATTATTGTACCTATTTTTTTTGTATTGATGTTGTAAGCCTAGCCGGCAAACTAGAGATACTATAATATATTTCACATAAGACCAATATTAATGTAATGTTACACCTAGCTTACAACAATAAATTCTTTATCTTTAATAAATGAAAATGTTCGCTCCTGAACCTACGCATCCTTGAGTGATGCAATAAAATGATTTAGGTTAGTTTAAGATTTTTTTTAGTTTTGTAGTAGTGGTAGTTGGTGAAAATACATAACTGACATCATACCAATGACTCAAACTCCCAGAAATAATTAAGTAGTAAAGAAAGACAAAACTACCTACTTATTTTTTGAGACTACCAAAGAATACAAAGATGTGTAACAAAGGTATCTTTAAACTAAAATGTAAACTATCAAAACTTAGCGTTAGAAACTGTGTCTATCTATACTATGTAATATTATAAGGAAAGATTTGATTGTTTGTTTGTTTGAATTAAATAAGCTCCGAAACTATTGGACCGATTTGAATAATTCTTTCACCGTTAGAATATTAAATTTTCCCTAATGACTGAACGAATTTTACATTCAAATCTCTAATTTTTTAGTAAAGTTTTAAAGTTAGAGATCTGGATGTAAAATTAAATTTTTGTTAAATACCCGTGCCAAGCCGGGGCGAACCGCTAGTAAATTATAAAATTACTTTATAATTCCCATTAGTGATACATCTCTATCTTCATATTTAATCATATTCTCTTGCTAGGCCTATTTATTCTATGGTCGCTCGCTACAATTTAGGAAGGCCAGAAATAACTTATCTTCATTACAATAGAGTTAATTATTATTATTAGAAATTTATCCGTGTCGCCGGAGCCTTAACAAGGAATTTCGTGCACAACATGCTGTTGCCTCTATAAGTACCCGGATATACTCACCCTGATGAAATCCCTCGTTCAGGGATCAAACGTTGGTGTTCTTCCAACTGAAAGTATGTTCGTAGTTAATAGTCTTGTTATAAATTCGTCAAACTATGGTAAACTTTATAATAAAATACAATAGAGTTGTTTTTAAGTTAAATAACTGAGGCGAGCATTATGTATTTAATACCAGCTGAAATAACGAGGTACTTCATAGATCTCCTCACAGAATATATATAGATAAAGCCACAACAATTCAAAGTTTTTACTCCTTTTACAAAAAACCGGTATGACATGATAACAGGCTATATATACCTAAATAATGCTGGACAATTTACACAGCATTATCTAGCCCCAAGCAGAGCTTTTGTTATGGGTACTAGATAACCGATATACATAATAATAATGGGAAAACATAGATAGATATTCTTTATTATACATAGAACGCCGTGTGGTGCCGGGATAGAATTGCACCACCCCAACTCTTCCCGTGGGTGTCGTAAGAGGCGACTAAGGGAAACACGCCGAGGGCGGGCAGCAGCGCCCTCTGTAGAATAATTCCACCGAACTGCGATCCCCAACCCGCATGCCCAGCGTGGGATTATGGGCAATAACCCCCAAATGATGAATTATGCCACATATGGCGCTCATTAGGGGAGGCCTATGTCCAGCAGTGGACTATATAGGCTTATGTTGTTGTTGTTGTTGTATACATAGAACGACCAGATCACCTTGAACAAATCTCTGCAGATCGTACAAATATTTGTCCCGAGGAGTTCAATCGTTGTACTACAGATATCACCGAATCTGTTCAATTTGAGCTTCCAGATTAACTTATATCCAAGTAAGGAACCTAGGGAAATAGTCCGAGATAAATGAGGTTACAGGGTTACAGGCAAGTGACGGGTGGCTGCTGCAGCATCAGACAGCCGACTGCTGAGAGTGTTTGCAGTCAATTAGGATTCGAGGACGTGGTCTACGGTCATAAGCTAATTTTACTGGATGTTTGAGAGCGAAATGTTTTGCCCAAATTGATGGAGATTTTCCGACATTGGATAATTTGGGATGGCAGTACAATTATAAGGATTATCGAAGTTTATTATTGGATGAAAAGTCTATTTGGATAAAATAAAGCTGTAAGTCGCTTATTTTTAGAACGATGAAGCATCGTATTAACGAATTAGAATTAAATTAGGTACTTTGGGCTTAACTCGGAGAATCAATAGTAAAGTTAAATTATATTAAGTCTCGGTCTATATATGAAAGCAATTATTTAATAATACAGTCATCTCACATCAAAGACCCAAAGTTCCCAGACATAAAATCAAAAGACGGTGGCGGGAACCTTATAATTTGCTTAGAAATACCGAACATAATACCTACCGCAAAACCGCTCGAGCATTTTATAAAGTAATTTCAAGCAATGATCTTAATTCGATTTCATGCTCAATGCTCCAACCAGCTTTGATGTAAATATCTTACAATGGAATGTGTAAGCTTGGCCCATACTCTTTGTATGCGCCGAGCTTTCAATAGAGTGCAGAATTCCTTGCGAAGTGGAGGAGATAAATGACTCAATTTCGAAGTAGGTGAGTGTCGGCCATCGGTAATGACCACAGGGTATCGGCTAATAAAAATCAAGCTTGATGAATCACCTGGGGAGAGTTCTTGCCAATTTTTCAGCGCGCCGGAATAACCAAGAACTTTTATTTTTAGTAGCACTCTCATAAGGGTTAAGTGGTTAAAGTTGCAACGAAACTCATCAGCTTAGTCCGTGTTGAAATTTATTTTGCAGTCTTTACGAACTGATTAATTTATAAACACATTATATCAAATAAGATTTTCTGAATACGTGAACAACAGCTTCTGATCAAAGACAATTTTCTTATGATTGCCTATAACGCATATCCATATTTAAACAGGTAGGTGTATAGCAGAGACTGGGTAGGGAATGGGCTAATTGTGTAATCAGATAATGCTTGACCATAGGGGATAGCACAAGCTTCGGGAGGTTTTATGCTTAGCAGTGCTAGGTACAATCCGACAAATGATGATATTATAGTTACTATTATAGTGCCTATTTAATATTGTTGTATAATTTTCATTTTTCTGTTTAACAGATCGGACAGCAACATCCAAATGTGTGTAGTAGTCAGGACAGTGTGAATAACCGGTGATGTGAGTGACATTATGCTGAGGAGCAGCCAGTGGGTGGCAATGTTGGCGGTGCTGGCTGTGGTGGGCGCCACGGAGATCAACTGCGTGTGCGAGCCGCGGGAATGCGACGCGCTGGAGCCGAGCGGGTGTCCCAGCCTGGGGGTGATAGTGTGGGACCCTTGCAAGTGAGTAGCGTAGTACCACTGTCAATGATGACGGTGCTTTAATGGATGCCACGGAGATCAATAGCTTGTGCAAGCCTTAGGGATGTGACGCACTGGAGCAGTACGGATGTCATAGTCTGGGGTTCATCGACCCTTGCAATTGAGTACCTACCTACTTAGTGCCAATGTGAAGCGGAAACGAATACACGTTGCTTGGCTACGAAACTCCAGAATTTCGAATGTTTGGAATTGACATTTTCTATTTGCTGACTAGATATGCTTGTGTGCTTTTGAAAGTCCTGCAAGCCTTTAATAATTTATGATGCATCAGTCGGTACCTATATCAAATGAGCACAGTAAATGAATGTGTTCGTAACTTTTTGAAAAAGTATTTTAGTAACTCGCGGTTCACCCAGTCCTTTCCACCCACCACAATGCCCTGCTGTTTAACTCCTTACATTTCCTTAGGAATACACCGTGCACCTGACAGATATCATTGTCTGGTGTATCATATTGTGCGCTATGTTTAGTCGTAACCTTTAGATTAACTCTCATAAAGGGCCTCTGTGATGTTAGTTTCGACCCCACGCATGCTTCCTAAAGGTCACTATATGATCCGAGTTTATAGATATGAAACACATACGTAATAACAATAATGTTGGACAATCCGCACAGCATAATAATAGTCCCAGACTTTGAATATGCAACCATTTGAAGAGCTTCATAAATATTAAACAGCAAATCTTACGCCAGAAGGCAATCGTAGCGTTATTTATAAGTTGGTAGGCATGTTCAGTCCACTATAATGTATTTCCTGACAGGATTAGTGAAGCGTGAATGATATAAATGGTACAAACCATCGGTACAATCTCCATTTGTATCCACATGACCTAGTTCAATCAAGCGCGTGATAGGTACACTCAGTCGATGTATAAACAGGGCTTGTTTGAAATGTAAAAGTAATTAGTTTTGTAGAACTCTGAATGTTCTTGTGTTTTACTGAGAAAATTAAAGACCAGGCAGCTTATATCTTTTTTTTAGTTTTGATGATTTTCAGTCCTAAGCGAAACCAAAAGTTGTATTGCTGTGTTCAAAAATGTTGCAGTTGAAATGAGTTTTGTATAAACACCCGTTTTTCGTGAGTCTTAAAACTCAAAATCCATTGCCCTTACTTTTCTTCTCGAACTAAATAGAAGACCGTTCTATTATATCTCGGTGACCCAATTCGTGGTCGTGGGGACAGAATCCGACTATTAATGTATTGCAGATTTAGATCCAACGACGGGCTGACCTATTAAAATCTGTACACAAACAAAACACAACAGAATTAAGTAGGTAAGCGTGCGTCAGAGCTTTGTGACGTAAGATTATTTGCTACGGAGCGGCGGCGTAGAGGTTCAACGCTTCGTAGTACTGCGTAACTGTATTACACGCGTTTCGATTCTCGTAGAGCTAATGTATCTACTTACGTAGTTTATTTCGATACGTCCACGTTCAGCTCACTTGTTCGCCATGGGGAGAAAACCATCAGCAGATTGTTTTGGAATATGGATTCCAAAAAAATCTGCTTTCGCCTCACGTTAAAAAAAATTCTGGTTTCGCTCCACATTACAAAGGAAAAGTAACACAAGTACAGTTTACAAATAAAACCAGTTGATCAATGTTATTTAAAATATACAATCAACTGATCATTAATAATCTACAGCCTACGTTAGTAGACATATGCATCCCCATAAGATGTCTATGCATATTCTATGTGAAATATTTTTATTTTAAATATGCAATAAAATCAGCAGTGTAAACAAAAATATAAGAAAGTAGAAACAGAAGGCTATTAAGTTTTAACAAGAAAGTAAAGTACCAAGATACATAAAAAGCATTAGCAAACAGATAATGGTTTGTATTGTTATTTTTTCTTCTTTTCATGTTTAACCTATGTTTAAGATAAATGTACCTACCTGTTTTGGACAAATAAATTAATCTTTCTTATCTTTCTATAATGTACAAGATAAATAAAATTACATTACAGAAATAAATCATAAACTAATGAGAAAAAGCTATTTACAATATAAACAGTAGGCAAATAAAAAAAAATTGATGAACAACAATAGCCAATCCACACTACAGATACTACGATAGTTTGCGTGCCTAATAATTTTGTGACTTATTGAGAGATTTAGGCGATGCTTCCCAAGAAATGCGATAACCCGTCTTTAAAGTCGTCTAGACTGAAGAAAAACGAGAACATTGATCTCAAAAGCTCCCCTGTCCCACACTAATTGCACAACCTTCAAACTGAGCTATAAATTGAACAGTTCGAATTGGAAGATAAGGTGAATCAGGTAATTACCGTCTTCTACTTCCATCCTCCGGGACAGATCCACTTAGCAGAACTTCGCCCCTGAACTTCAAAATAAGGAGCTTGTAACGACTAATGCGATTACTTTAAAACTTCTTATAACATCCATTTACAGCGAAACAAAATAATCTGATCTGAAAAATTCAGAGGAAATGTTTAGTTGCATTATCTTCGCCTTACCGTCCCGTGCGAGTGATTGCCTAACAAGCTTTCGCGTTCAAGCTGGTTACACTAATTTCGTTTTACTTATCGCTAGCACATTGAATCTCAACATTATTACTTAAAAGTACTATGTCAGTTTGTTACATTTTCGTGGAATATCTGCTCATTGGTTTAGAGATTGAGTTAAGGCTGTTGTATGGGCTAACAGTCTTGAGAATTCGGGCCATACTGGTGCCACCCGTCACCCGCTCACAGACTCGACGGTTCATTTTGTTTAACTTTCCATTTCAGAGAGAAACATAAAAAAAATCTTTAAAAATAACTTGATTTAATCTTCAATCTTTCAATACGGATATAAATATTTAAGCGAAAGAAAACAGATCAAATTCAATGCCATTTAGAACTTAAATCAAAATTTCAATAAAAACAAAGTTTGGATTTTTTTATACCGAGTCTCAACTGAATTTCATTTTAAAACATCTGACAATGTGACATTAGGGATTTCTATGCTTGACGGAAATCGGTACATCCTTTATAATGTTTTGTTAAGATAGTAAAACCATCTTGGGTTTCTAACAGATATTTTTTCCCCCAGATGCTGTAAAGTTTGCGCACGAACCCTGGGCGAAGAATGTGGAGGCTTCAGTGGAACCTGCGAACCAGGCCTCAAGTGCTACGAGGGTTCCTGCACCCCCATCACGTGAACGGAACCCTAGTATTATACTGTATTATATGTGTATAGTGTTAATAAACATATCCGCGATGTAAGAACGAGAGGACCAGGTAGGCACGCTTGCCGTGTGACAATAATCGGTTTGAAGGTCATGGAAACATCAGAAACGTAATATTTTTTTGAACGGTACATTTTCGGGGGATTCGGTCGTGCTCTACATATGTACTCGTACTTGTTTTAGTAATCTAGATGTATGAAATAAGTTCTTAAGATATCTATGTCCATGTCCTCTATGTAATTTAAACAACAAGCTCCAAGAAAGTTATTACAAAACAAAATGATAATGAGGATTAGAAAAGCCCGAGAGTTTTGTGTAATTTTCAATGTGTATTTCCTTATCCAACTTGTTTGGTTGATATTATGATAAATAATATTCATAGAGCCTAATTTACGTATAACATTCTAATTTATTCGACATCGTTAATGAATATTGTATTATATGATTCTAAATAATACAAAAATAGCAATGGCTATTACATCAGCCAGTTAAAACTTGTATTCAAAATTCAACTTCATTCATAAACAAAATGCAAACCGTCAATGTGAATTTCTTTCAAAAGACCCTGAGGGACTATCTTAGTATTTCTTTAGAAAACAAATGCTTTTCTCAAATGCGATGCGATAAAATCGGCAGCTTTGTACCGCACTCGTTAAAACTCCATTCAACTAAATGAAAGGGTTTCTAAAGACGCCCTTGCAAGATACGCTGGGGTTTTCATAACGATAAAATATTTTTCGAACCTCTTGCAAGAGCTTTAAATGATCCTCTGAATGATGAAGAATTTGAGGTCAATGAAAGGTTATTTGGAACAAATTATTGGTTATGATGATTGATGCCGGCTGTATAGGCAAAGGTGTAGAAGATTTCATAGGAATTCTGCAGAGTAAATTTTATTTCTAATCCGAATAGCGTTAATACAATATTTTTGTATAGTAGCTATTGAATCGTTCCAGATACATAATTGATGTACTTTTTTCTCGTGTGTATTTTCATGAAATTGCTTGGCTAGGAATTTTTATTGCCAAAACATAGAGCCTAACACGGCGCCGAAAAGCCAGCATAGAATTTTTATGAAACTATTTACTGATAAAAATTTCTACGAACTATGGTACGATTATAAATTTATGTTTATGTCACGGACAGTATTGATTATCTTAATACCTATGTACAAAATGCCTTAGTCGAGTTTGTCGTATTTTGTTTTACTTCTAAGCGCAATTTGAATAGTTGCTTATTATTTTAGCCATAAATTTTAAAGGGCGTTTAAAAGAAAATTAACTTCGACAACACTGTTAGTTTAACTACCCATTCAACTTAATATCTATCTTAAAAATGTAAAAAGGTACCAATATTTATTATTATTTTTTTCATTATATTAGAAGACCTATTTAGTTTATTTAGTTTTTTGAGCATCAAGCTCTGCGAGTTCGATTGCACAATAATGATTGAATCTGTTAGGTATGTAGGTATATCAGTTATCTAGTTCCATTACGCAAGCTATGCTTAGCTTGGGGCTAGATGTGTGATTTATCCAGCATTATTAATTGAATATTATTTATTTGTATGTTGTGCAAATAAACCCTCAGGGCCCGAAATAGCATTCTAAATTCTGTGTGCTTCCATATAACATTGTAGCAGTAACTACTATGTAACCAGTTCAAATAGTTATGTTCTTGTAAATAATAATTTGACTAGCATTTTTATATAGTAAGATTGTATATTTGAAGGTTAACCTATGTAATTGGTATACTGAGACAAAATATAGATTGTAAGATATATGAAACAAAAAAATTAAATGTAACCGATTGATGTTATGCATGTTTTGTTAGATATTCATAGATTGTGCCTATCTATTCTATAATTATATAATGTTTATTTAATTGTTTTTATTACAGAAGTACATACTACATATTTACTATCAGAACTTTTCTCTTAAACATTTTCGAGCTGTTCTGGTAAGTATAATAACAACTAATGTGATGCGTTCTAAAAATTTATTTCCGATCTCTCGACTTTTGTTTATTAGACCACGAAAGTATGTATATTAATGTTTCTATGATTTATAATAACACCGAGAGATACAAACTTAGTCAGATAACCAAAGTCTCGTGTTAAATAAATTTTTGCTGTTAAAGTGAAATTTGTCCCGGAAGGAAGCCGCGGGCGAGGTCGGCCAAGAAAGCGCTGGCGAGACGACCTTAACGCCTTCCTCGGAGATTGGTGGGAGATCGCACGTGACCGCACTGAGTGGAAAGATTTGGGGGAGGCCTTTGCCCAGCAGTGGGACGAAACAGGCTAAATAAATAAAAAAAAAAAAAAAAAAAGTGAAATTTTAACCAAATAAAAAAAAATACAGACCTGGAATGACTCATCAACACAAGTGTATAAACCGAGCAACGAATAAATTTGTTTTATATGCTTGTTTGCTAAATTAGTTCCGAATAAAATGTTTTATTCTAGCAGTAACTCAAATTTAGCCTGAAATGTATTAATTATAATTGTAGTAAATAAGTTGTAAAAATGATTTCAATGCTACTCGTTAATTGTGCACATAAATAAACTTGTCATGATGATGATTGTTTTGTTTTAATCATTTTTCACGAAGCTGGCAAATAATCTCAAAGCTCACGCTAACTAGCAGTCCACTTGGACATTCAAAAAATATTTTTACACCATTATACACGTTGGCTTAATTAATAGAATTTGTTTACGGATCCTTAACTTTTTTTACCAGAAACGAAAAAATGAATCTATGTATGAGTTTACATGACAAGCATCATGCACCAACATCAACAACATCACCAGCCTATATAGTCCACTGCTGGACATAGGCCTCCCCTAATGAGCGCCATAGATGGCATCATTATTTGGGGGTTATTGCCCATAATCCCCACATAATCCCAAGCCTCATGCAAGCATCAAATTATTTCCGGTAACTTCAGAGCTTTCACGCATACGTTCAGGTTACGAAAAGGAAAAAGGGACGAATTTTTCGAATTTTCGGGCTTTTCCTCATTAGTGTCTGCTATTTCATGCCTTTTCCTTTTAACAAGTCAATGGTTCTAAATAAATCAATAATGCTGGACAATCCACACAGCATTATCTAGCCCCAAGCTAAGCAGAGCTTGTGTTATGGGTACTAGATAACTGATATACATAATAATATACGAGGATATAGATATTTTTTATAATACATTAAAAATGACCAGAACACCCTGAACAAATTATTGCATATCGTAGAAATATTTTTCTCGAGGCGGGAATTGAACCCGCAACCTCCTGCGTCGCAGGCGGACCTTCGCCCACCGCGCCACAGAGGTCGTCGTTCTAGGAAACGCATATCGTAAGTTTATGCGCATAGCTTATACTAAGACCTAAGTCCGATCCGACTTAGCTTTGGTGGGTTACTAACATGCAACAAACATATAGACATCCAAACCTCACTTCTTTTCGTTTGATATTTTCAAATTATTAAAAACGGTTTTTATTAACATAAGGATCCAGTATCACCCATAATAATGAATAACCTTAAGAACCTATTTACTCAAGGTTGATCGTCATGGGTTGGTGCGAGACTAACAAAGTTCGTTGTGTTATTTTTGCTTTATAGAGTCTATCTCTGGAAAAGTTATTTGCTGCAAATCGTTAACCATACATTGTGCGTTATTCTATTCATCATAAAAAAAAAACAAAAAGGATTCAAAACCATAATAAAATATTAATCTCACGCTAACCATATCCATAAGTTTTATTATTTGATGACCGATATGGCGCGGCTGACGAATGTCAACGTGCGACGCAAGAGGTGGCGATTCCCGGGACAAATGTTTGAAAGGTCTGCAAATATTTGTACGGGGTGATCTGGTTACTTTCTGCGTATAATAAAAAATATCAATTTATGTAATGTTGTATTATGTGTACATTTATATACAATTTGTGCCAGTCTAGTGTATAAGTAATTTATTGGTTATATTTTTAGGGACAAAGAAACCTTTTATCTATTAAGAAATTAAGTTACTTATACATAATTTATTATATCATGGTACTCAGACTTTCAATTAGTAGTAATTTAGCTACTTAAGATTTATAATTTATAGTACAGTTAGTATCAACATCATCAGCTTATAATAGTCCACTGCTGGACATAGGCCTCCCCTAATGAGCGCCATAGATGGCATTATCATGAGGATTATTGCCCATAACTCCCACGATGGGCATGCGGGTTGGCGATCGCCGTTTGGTGGAGTCGTTCGCGAGGGCGCTGCTGCCCGCCCCTTCTGTGTCGTTAGTATCATTTCTTATAACTATTATCAATATAAAAAACCTTATACTTATTATTCGAGGATCCGTAATTTGTAATTCTGTAATAGGTTTGATTATATACATACATAAGTAACATCGGGGATGTCTGTCTTTGTCAAGCAATGCCCTCAGTTATATTAAACACATGCGGAAGTCTTGACCAGTAGGCCAAGCACGGGGATCGTTCTCTAGGATAGAATAGATAATGCATCGCATCGCATCGCCATACATTGCGTACATACGTGAAGTTGAAGAAATTAAAGTCAAATAATTTACGCATTCGATGACAAAGTGACGTAATTTTTCTCTATTCTACCTTAGACAAGCCCGTGCTTGCCCTACAGAAAAGGTATAAAAATAGATTAATCGTCCAGCCATGTCTGCTAGAACTTGTGAAGCTTAACTCCTAATATGATACCATTACTATCTACCCTAAATTCTTTAAGAGTTTCAAAGGTTTGCCTCTAAACCCGTTCAAAACTTAATTTAAACTCTGGCTGTAAGAAAAGAGTTTTTGTTGTGTAAAAGATTTTTTCAATTAAAAACTGTTTGGCTTTTCAAGCTAATTAATATTTTATGTTTTTATTGTTATTCATCTCTGTTATTAATATTATATTATTTTAAAATAAAACAGTTAAAATTAAAAAAAAAATATATAACATCATCATTCAAATCAATTTATAGGAGACATCCTTAATTAAAACCGTAAATTAAAAAAAATTTGCATCGTCTTACTCGTTAATAGGTAGATTATGTAATTGGAAATATTTAATATTAAGAATACAATACAATACACTCTGCTAAAATAAATGATTATGACGTTCTGGGTTCACGTACCTACCCAACCCACTTTGTACATGAGTATCTCCCAATTGTGTCGGAGCATCACTAATCTCTACACCACACTTCACCCCTCGCACCCTTATCTTCAGCTACTGAGACACGCCCCGAGATGCTTGCGACAACAATAACATACCGTACATACCATTATATACGTTTACAAACTTCGCGGTAGTAAAAAAAAACACACGCAACCCCACTCGCGACAAGTAAACATACTTTTTTTTATATTTGCTTTTTATGAACTGAACGGAAAATTTAGGATTCTAACGGTGAAATAATTTTTCAAATCGGTCCAGTAGTTTCGGAGCCTATTCAATTCAAACAAACAATCAAAATCTTTCCTCTTTAAAGGTAATATTAGTATAGATTTAGATATAGAAATACCCACCAACCAACCTATAATAGTCTACTGCTGGATAGGCCTCCCCTAATAAGCGCCATAGATCATTTGGGGGTTATTTCCCATAATCCCCACGCTGTGCATGCGGGTTGGGGATCGCAGCTCGGTGGAGTTCATCTGTAAAGGGCGCTGCTGCCCGCCCACCGATGTACATTTATGTCCCTTAGTCGCCTCTTACGACCACCGGAAGAGTAGGGGTGGTGAAATTCTATGCCGACACCATACGGCAAATATTAAATAAATAAATAAAAATAAATAGTCCCGGACAATCGACACAGCATCATCTAGCCCCAAGATAAGCAGAGCTTGTATTATGGGTACAAGATGACTGATATAATTATTACAATATATTACTATGTATAGATATTTTTTATTATACATAGAAAATGACCAATATCTATTTCAAGCATCCCACCATTAGATGCTTGAAATAGAGCCGTCCGAGAACGAAATGGGAACGGATTATTATTGAAAATCTGTTTTTAATTTGCTCGGACAATAGTAGTGATTCTCTAGGTCTCTAGTTTTGTGCCCGTTGATCAAGTTCAAAAGTACCTTGACTCAGGGATACTTTATTAAAACACCCGAATTTTGGCAAATTCAAGCCTAAATCCTCGTAACGCTTTTACGTAAAGAAGACCAAAAAGAAGAACCCAAACAAAGTGAGAACTATCAGTTAGCACCCGGAAACTACAAGCCAAACCAGAAACAGTTCTCGAAAGTGGAGCTCGTTCAGCTTGTTTAATGAATATTGATAATTGTTTTTATGGGTTCATCCCAGTTTCTCGTAGGTACCTAAGTATAAGATCACGGTCGCACTGCAAAGTGGTAGATGAGTCACATACCGTGCTTTACACAGTAGTAAATTGATGTAATAAAGTTTGATGATTTTAATTTGTAGACATTTTTACAATAAAAACTCTTTTAAATTAAAATTTATAGATTATCGTTTTGAGGAGCACACACATAACTTAGATACATTATCAGCAAATATATCTACGGTTTTAGTTTTATTTAGAGTATCGTATGGAAATTGACTTGTCTAAGTGCTTATTTTGTAAGCCTAAAGAAATAAAGTTATTGAATCTGAATATGAAAAGTATATATAATTCCTAGTCGTGGGTTAATATGGCAACGGCAAACTATTTGAATTTGCAAGTAAATATAAAAAAAAATATGAATTGTCTCTAAGTATCCAAGTTATTTCTTGCACGATTTCTTCACCTAAGTATATTTAATATTGATATGATGTTTATTAAAGAAACTCTATGATTATTTTAGTATACACTATGTTGGTGACAAACGCTCGGCGTCACAATAGATAATACCAAAGGCTATATAAAATCTGTCGTCGATAATGTGAACTCCAGCGTCTTTACTTACAGCTCAGGGGCTTTATTCTCTACTAGCGATCCAACCTGACTTCACACTGGGTTTTAACGATTCAATTATTACAAATGTGTATATACACACACACACATGTTGGGAAGAATTTTGGAAAAAAATAATGTATTATTAAATTGTTTTCCCGGACTCCCAACTGTTTTGAAAATAGTAGGATTGGTTGAATGGTGATATAATTATTCAAACCGGTTTCTTAATAATTCTTTTTAATTATTCAAAGTAGTTTCGGAGTCTCTTCAATCCAAATAAACAATCAAATTCTTCCTCTCTATAATATGACTATAGATGTAGCAGATTGTATGACGTCACATGTTCTAAATACGGTTTTGTCAGATTCCTAGCCGCTGACTTGTCTGTATCGGTCTAACGTGTTCGGATTGGTAATAGTGTATAAAGCCCCAGTCTACCACACGTAACTTACAGTGCGGCCGACAGCCTACGATTACCTTGAGGTAGTTGCGCCACGTTATGAAAAGTTAAGCGAGTTGCTGAAATGGGGAAAGTTAAGAGTGATGTGAAGATGGGATGGTTTATAAGAATATGTTTTAACATTGTTATATTACTTAAGACATTATAAGGTATCTTAAGTATACTTTGTTGGTACTTTAATGGTGCTTAAGATTTTTAATGTCTGAATTGAAGGCGATAAAAAATTTAGAAGTCTTTAGGGCATTTGATTAGCATTATTTCTTAATATTGTAATATATAAAAAGGTATAATTTACCGTCACGGAAAAACTCTACACCATCCCACCAAAATTATTTAAAAATAGCCTAATCAGCAAGTATATATTATAATTTTCAAACCCGCTGATAGGTCGTTTAGGTTGGAACCTTTATTCATAATGGTCAGCTAACTGAAAGTAGTGTAAGTTTTCACTCTGACTTGTTTCAATGGACTGAGAAATAGACTGGAGTTTTTTCTATCTGAAAGTTTAATATTTGTACTTACAAATATTTAACTTAGTAGTATATTATAATATGTAATATTTTTCTGTGTCTATATTTAGTTAGGTATTAGTCATATTTATTTATTATTTGTTGTTTAGAATTCATGGTATGTATCATAGTAGTATTATATTTTGAATTATCTTTGGTACACTTCCTGCCTTAAAAACAAATAATTATAATAATAATAATAAATTCTTTATTTCAGACACGAGATCCATAAAATGTAGGTACAATAAATGTTACCTAAAATAATTAAAACTAATACAGCAATGTGTATATATGTACAGAAACCGGTACATGAGTACCTACGTCAAAATAAAGATTAATAATTAAAATAGTCTAGGTGGCAATAGCCACCCACCGTTTGTACGTCTCGGATAAGGTCAAACGATCTGCCAAACTCATTATAATTGAGTTTTTACACATGTCAACTCTGGACATTAACGAGGCTATTCTCTTCCTTTGGATGGCCTGGAAGGAGTCAACACCGGCTGCTGTGTACATTTCTGAAGCACTACAATAGCGCTTCAGGCCCATGAGATGCCTGAAAACATTATTGTATGTCACTCTGATACTGTCGTGTGACTTTTTGGTATACTCTGTCCAAAGTTGACATGTGTAGAAAGACCGTTTCCATCCAAGATTATTTCCATCCAAGTGTTGTTTGGAAGAGATTGCTCCTTCTAAGCGATAAGGCCGCTCATTGTAATGTATTTTGATATGTTCTTTTTCTGGTGACCAATAAAGCATTTTATTATTGTATTGTAGTTAGACTATTATGAACAAGGAGGTAAGTCATGTCAAAGTTTTAGTCGCATAATGAGCATTGATGCATATCGACGAAAGTGCAAATAGAAAAACGTTCTACGAGTACTTGCGAATAGCGTACATAGCAGAATGTGCAGATAGCTAAAAGTTCTAGTTATGAAATGAATACATCGCAGAATGTGTGTGTATGTTGAAAGTGCCCAGGTTAGGGCTCTATATATCGGCCTGCCGATTATATCGGCCGATATATCGGTATCGGAATCGTTTCATCCCTAATTTATATATTGTTACGGGTTTCAAATATATTTTTTTTCTTTTACATTTCCTTTCTTCTAATTAGCTTTCAGCCAACATAACAGTCTGTATAAACGGCATCGCTAACACGGCACTCGTTCTAAAGTGGCGGCACAATTACCTACAGCTCATGTCGGCTATGGACATTATGCTGAAACTAGATGTTCTACAACTAAGGCAATAATAGTGTCGCAGAGTACGGGACAGCCGCAACAGCATCTTCGTTACTGTGGCAGAGTGCCTTTCATCTCCACTCTGTGTGCAGAGGGAGATCAATGAAGAAACATATTTACTTACTTGATTGATTATCCTCGGCTTTTGTTCTTCGGTATTACAGTCCCTATTGCTAGTTATATTATCTTCTCAACTACACAGTGCCTATTGTTAGTTATATTATCTTATTAATTTATTTTATATCTTTTTTTATATGTTTGAAGCATTTATAATGTGAGCGGTCCACCCCAGCTTCGCACTGGTAGTTATTTAAAATTTCAAAATTTATACACAAACACACTCACGCAGTTTCGGTTACAATATTTTCATAAGAATCCCTTATTTTTATGAAAATATTATTATTACCTATAATTGTAATCAGGGATAATGCAAGATTCTAATGGTGAAATAATTTTTCTTATTGGTCCAGTAAATAGAAAAAAACAACCAAATCTTTCCTTTTTCATAATATTACGAGTATTAGCTTTAGACAAGCACTCGTCACTATTGTTATTTTTATTGTAATTTGTTATTTTTATTTTTACTGGTTGTTCCAGCGATGCAACCGAAACATGCAGAGAACGGTACGAGATTGGCAATGTATTAACGAATCCTATACAAACATGGCAAATATACCGATTGTTCTATCTACATTTGTAAAAAAATCAGGGAGGAAAGTTGTTGTTTTTGTTCCTTTTTTCAAATGAAAGTTATTCCATTTTAAAATTCCGCTTTGTACAGTCATAATTTCATCTAGCCAGTAAATGCATACTAAATTCACACCATTCTCATGTGTCTTAACATTTTACGGCGACAGTTTATTATATTAACTTTCAAGATGGAGCAAGTTTCCCTTCCTTGGTAGCGGCTAAATAAACGGAGTTTGCATTATCTACATTTCTAGCGATTCACCCACTTCTCTTGCGCAATATTAGCATTGTATTGTTTAAAACTGTATAAGCCGTGTAACGAGAAACAAAAAGTTTTGCGGTAGCACGAAATGAATTTAACCTACTTGCTTAAACCTGCAGTAAGCCGCAGTAGTAATACCCTTCTTAAACTGCATTTGCAAGCCGAAACTTATCTGGTATACTAATTTACTAAAGCTTTAAGCTTATGCTGCCTCTACACTAGCTAGATAATGCATTTTGGCTCACACGCGCTTGGGACCAAATTGATTTTAAAATTGTGACATAGGATCTAGGATAGGCAAACAATAAGCTTAGACGTCGGTTTCAGGAGGTTTCTTCGAAAAACGGACGAAGTTGACGGATAACGTCGTTCAAAACCAAGGACGACTGATCCGTTCTTTCTTTAACCTACTATGAAAATTATTCTGACATTTATTTCTTACAGATTTGAAATGAAAGGTGTATCGATAGATACATAGATAACCTTTATTACAAAGCCTTATAAAACAGGTAAAATAATAATGTTATCATTATCAACTAGGGTTTTAAGCCAAAAAGAACCGCGCTTGTGAGCCGGCAAAGCCTAGTTTGTACTGTTTATTGGCCAGCCATTGCATAGAGACGGCATTATTTAAAACGGGCAATACTAATAAAGCCCAGATATTATTGTGCCTAATTATTGCCCAGATACTTGGATATTATATTGACAGTTTCATGGGTTAATTTGTATTGCATTGTGCGAGGCTTGCGTAATGAGAATCCGATTAAAACCAGTGGTTTTATTATAATTTATCTTATGATTGCGCTACATTGAAACTAAATTACTACATTGAAATTAAATTACTTTATAATTTGATATGCACTTTTGATTAGACAATAGAATACTAGCAAAAAAAAAAATGATGATTTCTTGGTGTTTTTAAATTTACTTTAAAATTCAGGAACACACATTCAATAGGTTATTAGCCTTAAATGTTATTTATTAGAAAGTTGGTCCTGGTCAGACTTTCCGTTTAAAATGGGACTCTACAGAAGATATCGATTTCTTCACTACATAGTATAAAACAAAGTCGCTTCCCTATTTACTAATAAGGTTGCCTGGAAAAAATTGCTTTAAGCAATAAAGCCGTCTATTCAACGTTTTTTATTTAATTTAGATATAAGATTATCTAACTGTTTTCTTTAAAGCAAATGTCCATAAAGTGTTCATTCATTCATTTATTCTTCCCGCTGTCTCTCTGATTGTCCCGTATGTATGCTTAGATCTTTAAACCTACTACGCAACGGACTTTGATGCGGTTTTTTAAACAAATGGAGTGATTGAAGAGGAAGGTTTTTGAACAGCATGATACCCTTGCGAAGCCGTGACGGGGCGCTAGTTATCGACAGACCGCTTCTTATCTAATACTAATATTATAAAGAGGAAAGATTTGATTGTTTGTTTGTTTGTATGTTTGTTTGATTGTTTGTTTGTTTGTTTGAATTGAATAGGCTCCGAAATTACTGGACCAGTTTTAAAAATTCTTCCACCATAAGAATCCTAAAATTTCCGTGATGAACATAGGCTATAAAATATTTTCAAAAAAGTTAGAAATCCGTATAAAAACTTCAATAATAAAACCATAGCGATTACATCAACTTCTTTTTTTTCTTTTGTTGCGCTGCTCGCCTTTGCTGGAGTTTTGCTGTGACTCAACTTCAACTTCTTTTTTTATGGCACCGCTTTTGCTACGACGACTCCGCCAGTGTCAGTTATGGATTGTCATAGACATCACAATTCGTTACTGGGGTGCGAGAGGAAACTCAATGTCAAAAAATATAAAAACTTCAAGATTGGAACCATGCGATGTAGGCTCAGAAAAACGATCGATGTAGGCGGTACAGCGGTGCGAGAGAAAAGTCAATGCCAAAAAATCAAGTTCTCCCTCTGTTTTTCTTTATATAAGTAAAGGAGGTAAAGGTACAATTTTAAAAAGGAAAGGTTTTATTGTTTGTTTGTGGTCTGAATTGAATAGGTTCCAGAACTACTAGACCTTTTTGGAAAAAAAATCATCATTAGAATGATAATCATAGGCTATAGAATATTTTTAAAGTTAGTGATCCCTATGAAAACTTCAATAATAAACTACCATAACTAACGTGTGCATGTAAGAACTTAAAGTTCTTTAAAATACCCGTGCGAAGCCGGGCCGGGCTGCTAGTTTAACTATATATATAGTTTAATAAGAAGCGGTCCGTCCCGGCTTCGCACGGGGATTTTACAAAAACTTGAAATTTTTACACTCATACGTTGGGTTATATTATTGAAGTTTTCATACGGATCCCTAACTTTTTGATTATTCTGTAACCTTTGCTGATCTGTGAATTATTTTTTTGAAATCGGTCTACTGGTTTCGAAGCTAAAACGAAACAAACCAACAATCAAATATTTCCTCTTTATAATATTAGTAGTCATGGATGTATATATATGTTAACAAAATGGTTTAATCGACACAATCTTAAAGCTTCATCTATCTTAGGATTACAGCACAAACAGCTCAGGCCATCTAGAGCACTTAGCTCATAGAGCGAGACATTAGCGACAACACGACCTAGGGTCTCCTCTCTAATAGTGTTTGTAAGATCAGGTTTAAGATAATGTCCGGCTTTTTAACCGACCGCGCAAGAATGAAAGTTGTGTGTTTTGATGACTACTAACTCTCAAACAAACAATTGAAACAATTGATTCGCGTCCCACGAAAAAACGCCACGCATAATAGCTTGCTATTAAATGTTCATTAGGACTTAGACAAATCAGATAGCAAAATTGACGCACCATACATTTTGAATAAATAAATAAAAAATAATGTTGGACCATCCACACAGAATCATCTAGCCCCAAGCTAAGCAGAGCTTGTGTTATGGGCACTAGATGACTGATATATGTACATAATAAAATAGATTACATAGATATATATTTTTTATTATACCTAGAAAACGACCAGATCACCCTGAACAAACATCGTACGTACAAACATTTTTCCCGAGGCAGGAATCGAACTCATTAACCTCCTGCACCGCAGGCGGACTATTGTAGTCTGTTTGTATTGAATTACTATTATTATAATTAATTATAAATAATTCTTAACGATTCACACAGCAGCAATGGTTGCTAAAATTAGGGACTTTATCATAAACAATGCGTACAAACCACACCATGATTTGTGGTTTAAATGCCTGAGTTGTTTGAAATGTGTTTAACCAAATCGATACTGATAGCATTCTCATATAAACTTAGCCAGGTGTTATGTAAAATCCCTTGAAAGTAAAAAAAATATCCGGACATTATTTAAAGCGCCTTGAGAACCAATCCGGCTATTCCGACCCTAACCACGGCTAATATGGAAGCAAATTTCACTTTAATGACCCACGCGGCAGGACCGCCCGATACGATCTCCGCTCGATTTACTCTACAGGGTTGCCAACTTTTACGCTAATGTTTGCCAACTAACGTGAGCTACGAACTATACCCATGTTTATTCAAACTGAATCTAAATGAGACATTCATAGTGCCAACACTGGGTTTGAAATCCGGGATTTAAAGCTGTGTTCAGGTTTGTTTTTTTTAGCAAGCAAACAACAATACACGTTTTGTGGAATGTTTCATCTCTGGAATTTATTTTAAGCCCATGCTGCTTTGAGCGTATGTATGTAATACCGACCTACTTTTAGATAGATGTGTGTGTTATTTCTAGAAAAACAGCCGATAGTTAAATCTGATACATATTTTACTACAGAGTATTTTATAAACATAAATGAAAAAAAATTGATTGATTGTTATCTAACAGAGAGATTTTTTTATATCCTGGCACCCCTGATTGGTAGCAGTAACCAGTAACCCCATCTGAATCCCAAAAGTACAATGTGCGTGCAAGCCGCCTCTGCATATCGGTAGGCTTCGATCAGCATTCGTGATTTTACTACAAGCGGATTCTCGATAACCGCCGTCGTAATAGCCAATTAGTTTTATGACGCGGCACTTATGGCAACCCTAGCGTTATGCGCCACAGAGAATATTCAAATACTGAACAGAGACTGAGCTTTCGTTGCTTGCAATAGTGCTAATTCGACTGTAAGCGGTACCTGATTTTTATTACTACATAATGCCAGGCTATGGGCCCATTTTTACCTTCCTACTAAAGGAGCGGTCACACCATCTACCAGGAAAATATCAACGGTATACGGCCGATATTGGAACCAGCCGCGGTATCTATCTGACGTTAAGCTTAGTCTCTGCATTAAGCAGAACGTGCACTGCCACCACAAAACTGCTAATCTAGATTACACTCCTGTTTATTATAAGCGTGCTTTCTGAGCTGCCTGAGCTGTTGATATTTTGTGATACCCTGATTTTACTCTGTGACTCGTCCCTCTCCGTAGCAGCATTGAAAAGCTTTTGTGTGGAACACTTGCCTTTTGTTGTTTTGACAGCGTCATGACAGAAGGGCCCCCGCTCCCTGTAGCGATTGTGTAGATTTACGACACGACCGCCGAAATAGGCATTTTATTTTGTAAAGACTAAAATTTCATTGTATCGTTTTATTTTATTACGCTGGTGAGTGCGCATGAAATCTTATCTGTATCTGATTTAATACGAACAATTAATATAAATTTTGTTGGGCTAAATTACCCTCGGCGGTGAATAGGGATGCCCTGTATAAAATCAGATGAAAAACATGACTGTTTGTGATTTGTTTTTATTGCTTGAATATTAGTCCTGTGTATCGTTGGGGATATTAATAGTAAATAATAATTATTTATCCTAGCGTAAATGACAGGTACATGTCAAAACAGTTCTTAAATTTTCAAGTAACATTTATTTACTTTTGAAATATGTTTAAAGCTAATTCACAATATACTATGTACCTATAGGTACTGTGGCTAATTTCCAGACGTGGGGGTCAAATACCATATGGTAACCCTATAAAAGGGCAGTCGAGTGAGATATCAAATCAAAAGGATTGGATTTGGACATTTCAAAACAGTTTTTGAAAGTTTTCTGTGTCATACTTTTTCAAAAGTAACAGGTTATAATTATAATACACCATCTAACTTTGATTGCCACAAAGTTAGATGGTGAACTCTTAAACATGAAACAGTCACATTCTTCAGAATCAAATACAAAAAGACAATAAAGTATTCAATGTATCTGTGTTTGTATTGAAAAGATCGTAAAATTTCCTAGAATCGTGTTTTTTAGAACCGTATCGTATGTGATTGTCTACAATAGGTATGAACCTTTTTGTACACGGAAAGGGAGGTCTAGAGGGGTTGCACGTGAACCTCGTAATTAATGCGCAACAAGGAGAAATAAAACACTCGCTGAGATCCGGCCCGGCGAGCCGTATAATTAAAACATCAGTGGCCTTATTGTGAATCTGCTATGGTATCGTTTTGCCGTGGTGGTCGTGGCAGCAGTAAAAATAAATTCCTTCAACTCAGCCCGTGGATCCCGCATAACACTGAGGAATCAGAGGAGACGACTGGACAAAAATTTGAAGTAAAAACTAGCGGTCCGTCCGGGCTTTGCACGGGTATATAACAACATTTTTTTTTTCATGCGGATTCGCAATTTTTATTGTCCAGCAATTTTGGAGCCTATTCAATTCCAACAAACATACAAATAAACAAACAAACAAGCAAAGTATAGGGTATTTACACAAAGTGGGGATGTTATTGCGCCTTGCGCCTACTTTTCCTGGAGTGGAAGGAGGATGGCATTCTCCGAAAAACCCCTAATGTATTTTTGAGACTACCAGACTACTTAGCCTCGTGAAAAACTCTGATGTAAATAAAGTCTATAAAGTCTAATGCATTTAAGATTCGATAACATATTCCTGATAAAGCCACCAACTAGTCAAAGCTAAAATCGACTGAAAGTATTTCTATACGTCCGCCGGTCGGTTGTTTTCATTTAATAGTGGGCTTTGAGCTTGTGTTTTTAGGATCGAGATTAGAGAACCCACTTTGGTTTTCATATTGTAATAATGATTCTTTAGGCGATGTTTTTAGAGCCTAATTGATATGTAAAGACCAGACTCATATTATGATTTAAGTACCTGAGTACACAAGTGCTTATCATCAAATACCAGGTACTTTTAAAGAACTGATCTCGATCGTTATTGATCCACTTCGAAAAAGGAGGTTCTATTTTTGGCTGTACAGCAAACAGTAAGATAATTCGGATTTCAAATCCTCAACATTACGCACGATTAACTAATATCATTCTTGTGACTAATTTTCTGATTTTTTTATTGATTTTGCCTATAGTCTTTACTTTTTCGTCAGCTGTATGTTTTTTATACATGTAGGTGGATTGAGGTTAAAGAAGGTTTATTTTCTCATACAAACTATAAAAGTTCACTTATAATGAGAACAAGTAAGTCTTACAAAAATGTTCAACAACATAATGTTATTACCAAATAAAAAAAAATAAAAAATATAATTAAGTCCTAGAGACTTAATTATATTTTTTGAAAATGATTAGACAAATAATGCCATCTATGGCCCTCATTAGGGGAGGCATATGTCCAGCAGTGGACTATTATAGGCTGATATTGAAAACACCCAGAACACCCGGACAAATATTTAGAGATACAAACATTATGAGCGATAAAGGGTATCATCATCATCATCATCATCAGCCTATGTTAGTCCACTGTTGGACATAGGCCTCCCCTAATGAGCGCCATAGCGCCCTGTCTTCGGCTTGTCGCATCCAGCATCTGCCAGCAGTCTTTCGCAGATCGTCATCCCACCTGGCCGGAGGGCGTCCTACACTACGTTTACCGAGTCGCGGTCTCCACTCAAGAACACGTTTACCCCAGCGGTTATCGGTTCTTCGCGAAATATGGCCGGCCCACTGCCACTTCAGTTGGCTAATTCTCTGAGCTATGTCGATGACTTTAGTTCTCTGTCGGATGAATTGGTTACGAATCCTATCCTTCAGAGAAACTCCGAGCATAGCTCTTTCCATAGCGCGCTTAGCGACTTTGAACTGGTGGACCAACCCTATCGTGAGTGTCCACGTCTCAGCTCCGTAGGTCATGACTGGTAGGACGCACTGATTAAAAACTTTCGTTTTCAAACATTGCGGTATGGATGACGAGAAGACTCGACGTAATTTTCCGAACGCTGCCCAGCCTAGCTGGATCCTCCTCTTGGCTTCCTTCTCGAAATTGTTTTTACCCAACTGCAAAATCGGCCCGAGGTAAGTGTACTCAGAAACAATTTCGAGAAGGTGGCCATGTACGATCACCGGTCTTGGATCAATGTGGGCATTGATCATGACTTTGGTTTTATCCAAATTCATGCCAAGACCGATACATCGGGAGGCTGAAGCTAGACTGTCCAGCATCCGGTTCAGCTCCTCTAGCGACTCCGCCATTAAGACTATGTCATCAGCGAATCGCAGGTGTGAGATGTAGTCGCCGTTTATGTTGATGCCCTTGTCTTTCCAGTCCAGCGTCTTAAACATATCTTCCAACGCGCTCGTGAACAGTTTCGGGGATATGACATCCCCCTGCCTCACTCCTCTGCGCAGTTGGATCGGTTTAGTCTGCTGGTCCTGTACTCGGACACTCATCGTAGCGGCTTCGTAGAGACATCTCAGCACCTCGATATAACGATAGTCTACTTGGCATCGCTGTAAGGATTGTAGAACAGCCCAGGTTTCAACGGAGTCAAAGGCCTTCTCATAGTCCACAAAAGCCAGACACAGGGCTGATTATACTCTTCGGACTTCTGTATAATCTGCCTCACTGTGTGAATGTGGTCTATGGTACCATATCCTCCGCGAAACCCAGCCTGCTCCGGTGGCTGAAACTCGTCGAGTCTCCTGGCGAGACGGTTCGATATAACTCGTGAGAAAAGCTTATAGACGTGACTTAGGAGCGAGATGGGTCTATAATTTTTAAGAAGGGTTTTATCTCCCTTCTTAAAAAAGAGCACCACCAAACTCCCACTCCACACCTTTGGAGTTCTCCCACTGTGAAGGACGGCGTTGAAGAGGCTCTGTAACTCCTGTATAACAGGGTATCCTCCAGCTTTCAAAAGCTCTGATGTTATTCCGTCCTCACCGGGGGCTTTTCCATTTTTAAGCTGCCTCAGAGCTAACACGATCTCGTCTTGACTGATGTCTGGCAGTTCGTCGGTATAGTGGCGTATCAAGGTGGCTCTAGAATCGTGGTCGTCTCGTTGGGAACGGGGAGCATGTGCAGCGTATAAACGGCCATAAAAGTCCTCTATCTCGGCCGATATCTCCGGCTTCGACAATACGGTCCTTCCGTCGTGCGTTGAAAGCTTCGTCAGGTGGCTCCTTCCAAGCTGCTGAGTGAATACTTTGGACCCTCGGTTTCGCTCTATCGCCTCTTCAATGAGGCGTGTATTAGAGCTCCGAAGGTCGCGTCGTACCATCTTCGCAATTCGCTTGTTCAGGTCTGACCTCTCTGACGAAGTCGCTTGGGTGGTTTCCCGTCTTTTTGTCATCAGCCCAAGAGTCTCATCCGAGAGTTTGGACTTTTTACCAGTACGCTGCTTTTTGCAAAACTTGATGCCCTCGTCCCTCAGCGTTTCTACCAGATTGTGTAGGGTCTCGTCAGCGTCATCAGTGGGTTCCAAGGCAGCGAATCTATCCCCGAGAAGCTGCTGAAACTTCTCGGTGCCCGCCATGATTTGGATTGGGTTCGGTCGGAGGTCGGTTTCTTTCAAGCTTCAAATTTATATTCAGAGAGCCTCGAAGGAGTCGGTGATCAGATCCGGTATTGAACCTGTTGATCACTGAGACATCTCTGAATATATGCTTGCTATCCGTCATGATGAAGTCGATCTCATTTTTTGTCACAGAATCGGGACTCCGCCATGTCCACTTCCTTTGGGGCTGTTTCTTAAAGAAAGAGTTCATTAAAAACAGCCCCTCTTTCTCGAGGAAGTTGACGAGCATTTGTCCCCTGTGATTTCGAACACCAAAACCATGCGGGCCTATTCGGGATTCGTTACCAGTCTGGGTTCCCACCTTGCCGTTAAAGTCCCCCATAACAACGTTGAAGTGAGCCTTGGTGGTGTGATGTAAGGCTTTGGATATGTCTTCGTACATATCCTCCACTTCATCATCCGAGTGTGCCGAGGTCGGTGCGTAGACCTGAATGACCTTCAAGCTGTAGCGCTTAGACAGCCGAAGGATCAGGTACGCTACCCTGGTCGACACACTGGAGATTTCTTCGACGTTGTTAGAGAGGGCCTTATTGACGAGGAAACCTACGCCACCCTGGGATGTTTTATCACCCTCGCGAAAGTAGAGAAGATGGCCCGAGTCTAAGGTTACAGTATCCTCCCCCTCTCTACGGACTTCACATAACCCTAGAACATGCCATTTAATGTTCTCTAGCTCCACTTCCAACTGCGCTAGATGGTGATCAAGCCTCAGAGTGCGTCCGTTAAACGTTGCCAGGGTCAGTGTGTGTGGGGTGTGGTAGCCTAATGTAGCCCGGAGATTCCTAGCACCCCCTGCCCCGCCGTTACCGTGGCCGCTACCATGGCCAGGAATAGCGAGGCGGCCGGGAACTGGGAGCCATTTTGTGGCGGTTCTTATCATTGGGGGTAATTGCCCATAATCCCCACGCTGGGCATGCGGGTTGGGGATCGCAGTTTAGTGGAGTAGTTCTGCAGAGGGCGCTGCTGCCCGCCCCCCGGTGTGTTTCCCTTAGTCGCCTCTTACGACACCCACGGGATGAGTTGGGGTGGTGAAATTCTATAATTATGCCGTCACCACACGGCAAGGGTAGGGGCAAAGGGTATCAAGTGTACACTAACTGCATGATAGGCCTTGGCATATGTCAAGGCGCTATAATCAGTTGTTAGTAGGTAATGTTGAATTTCACCTCCATAAATTCACCTTGTTTGACACTAGGTGTGTGTGTGTGTGTTTGTGCTCTCACAGTGTGTACGTTTATGGTAATGTAGCACTCGCTTATCGTTCCGACCAGACCACATAAAAAGCTTAATGAACACTCGCGGGATACGTTTAAAACGAATGGCACTGTATTTATTCAAATATTTTCTATCCACATTTTTGTAATTGTTAAAATATTTTGTATCAAAAATATTTGAAGTAGAAATATCCAATAAAAAACTAAGGACCAACTAAGGCTTTTTCGTGTCTTTCAATAATTAAATAACTACGAATTAATATAGCAAAGGAAAGCCTATGAGATGTATGCACATCTCACTAAAATCTTTAGTTTATAGGCTAAAAATGCTTGTAATGCATATTAAACCCATTTTTTCAATGGCTATTAACCGCTTAAAACAAAATAAACAACCAATACTCTCAGGACATTATAGCAAACCTATCTATATAATGACGCTATCAACCGTCTCCGTCGAGTACAGAATCAACCGAAGCTAACAAAAAGTCCCGAGTTTTTCCCAGAGTATCCTGTACCACGCCTGATAACGAAGCCATTTTCTTTTTCTGAAATCAAACTAATAGTTTCCCGGGGGCTTACACAACGTAATAAATTTTATATCATCTTGACGTATCTGCCTTTTTCTATTACGCACCTCGCACGCAACCCAAAATACGAAATGCCAACGACCAAGTTGGCAGTGGTAGAGTAAATGCAAGATTATTTTTGTTTCCAACTAGTTCACACCATGAACTTCGTATCGCCCATTTTTCTTTTAAGCCCCATGTATTAGTGCAAAAAACACAAAAATAATATTTTAGCGAGACAAATGGACATGAATCGCGATAGTCTACCTACTTTATCATACAATCAGCCGCTACCATGGCCAGGAATAGCGAGGCGGCCGGGAACTGGGGGCCATTTTGTGGCGGTTCTTATCATTGGGGGTAATTGCCCATAATCCCCACGCTGGGCATGCGGGTTGGGGATCGCAGTTTAGTGGAGTAGTTCTGCAGAGGGCGCTGCTGCCCGCCCCCCGGTGTGTTTCCCTTAGTCGCCTCTTACGACACCCACGGGATGAGTTGGGGTGGTGAAATTCTATAATTATGCCGTCACCACACACACGGCAAGGGTAGGGGCAAAGGGTATCAAGTGTACACTAACTGCATGATAGGCCTTGGCATAGTCTTATTAGAGTAATCTAATAAGACTATGTCAAGGCGCTATAATCAGTTGTTAGTAGGTAATGTTGAATTTCACCTCCATAAATTCACCTTGTTTGACACTAGGTGTGTGTGTGTGTGTTTGTGCTCTCACAGTGTGTACGTTTATGGTAATGTAGCACTCGCTTATCGTTCCGACCAGACCACATAAAAAGCTTAATGAACACTCATCATCATCATCATCAGCCTATGTTAGTCCACTGTTGGACATAGGCCTCCCCTAATGAGCGCCATAGCGCCCTGTCTTCGGCTTGTCGCATCCAGCATCTGCCAGCAGTCTTTCGCAGATCGTCATCCCACCTGGTCGGAGGGCGTCCTACACTACGTTTACCGAGTCGCGGTCTCCACTCAAGAACACGTTTACCCCAGCGGTTATCGGTTCTTCGCGAAATATGGCCGGCCCACTGCCACTTCAGTTGGCTAATTCTCTGAGCTATGTCGATGACTTTAGTTCTCTGTCGGATGTATTCGTTACGAATCCTATCCTTCAGAGAAACTCCGAGCATAGCTCTTTCCATAGCGCGCTGAGCGACTTTGGACTGGTGGACCAACCCTATCGTGAGTGTCCACGTCTCAGCTCCGTAGGTCATGACTGGTAGGACGCACTGATTAAAAACTTTCGTTTTCAAACATTGCGGTATGGATGACGAGAAGACTCGACGTAGTTTTCCGAACGCTGCCCAGCCTAGCTGGATCCTCCTCTTGGCTTCCTTCTCGAAATTGTTTTTACCCAACTGCAAAATCTGCCCGAGGTAAGTGTACTCAGAAACAATTTCGAGAAGGTGGCCATGTACGATCACCGGTCTTGGATCAATGTGGGCATTGATCATGACTTTGGTTTTATCCAAATTCATGCCAAGACCGATACATCGGGAGGCTGAAGCTAGACTGTCCAGCATCCGGTTCAGCTCCTCTAGCGACTCCGCCATTAAGACTATGTCATCAGCGAATCGCAGGTGTGAGATGTAGTCGCCGTTTATGTTGATGCCCTTGTCTTTCCAGTCCAGCGTCTTAAACATATCTTCCAACGCGCTCGTGAACAGTTTCGGGGATATGACATCCCCCTGCCTCACTCCTCTGCGCAGTTGGATCGGTTTAGTCTGCTGGTCCTGTACTCGGACACTCATCGTAGCGGCTTCGTAGAGACATCTCAGCACCTCGATATAACGATAGTCTACTTGGCATCGCTGTAAGGATTGTAGAACAGCCCAGGTTTCAACGGAGTCAAAGGCCTTCTCATAGTCCACAAAAGCCAGACACAGGGGCTGATTATACTCTTCGGACTTCTGTATAATCTGCCTCACTGTGTGAATGTGGTCTATGGTACCATATCCTCCGCGAAACCCAGCCTGCTCCGGTGGCTGAAACTCGTCGAGTCTCCTGGCGAGACGGTTCGATATAACTCGTGAGAAAAGCTTATAGACGTGACTTAGGAGCGAGATGGGTCTATAATTTTTAAGAAGGGTTTTATCTCCCTTCTTAAAAAAGAGCACCACCAAACTCCCACTCCACGCCTTTGGAGTTCTCCCACTGTGAAGGACGGCGTTGAAGAGGCTCTGTAACTCCTGTATAACAGGGTATCCTCCAGCTTTCAAAAGCTCTGATGTTATTCCGTCCTCACCGGGGGCTTTTCCATTTTTAAGCTGCCTCAGAGCTAACACGATCTCGTCTTGACTGATGTCTGGCAGTTCGTCGGTATAGTGGCGTATCAAGGTGGCTCTAGAATCGTGGTCGTCTCGTTGGGAACGGGGAGCATGTGCAGCGTATAAACGGCCATAAAAGTCCTCTATCTCGGCCGATATCTCCGGCTTCGACAAAACGGTCCTTCCGTCGTGCGTTGAAAGCTTCGTCAGGTGGCTCCTTCCAAGCTGCTGAGTGAATACTTTGGACCCTCGGTTTCGCTCTATCGCCTCTTCAATGAGGCGTGTATTAGAGCTCCGAAGGTCGCGTCGTACCATCTTCGCAATTCGCTTGTTCAGGTCTGACCTCTCTGACGAAGTCGCTTGGGTGGTTTCCCGTCTTTTTGTCATCAGCCCAAGAGTCTCATCCGAGAGTTTGGACTTCTTACCAGTACGCTGCTTTTTGCAAAACTTGATGCCCTCGTCCCTCAGCGTTTCTACCAGATTGTGTAGGGTCTCGTCAGCGTCATCAGTGGGTTCCAAGGCAGCGAATCTATCCCCGAGAAGCTGCTGAAACTTCTCGGTGCCCGCCATGATTTGGATTGGGTTCGGTCGGAGCGTGGACTTCACCAGACGGTTTCTTTCAAGTTTCAAATTTATATTCAGAGAGCCTCGAAGGAGTCGGTGATCAGATCCGGTATTGAACCTGTTGATCACTGAGACATCTCTGAATATATGCTTGCTATCCGTCATGATGAAGTCGATCTCATTTTTAGTCACAGAATCGGGACTCCGCCATGTCCACTTCCTTTGGGGCCGTTTCTTAAAGAAAGAGTTCATTAAGAACAGCCCCTCTTTCTCAAGGAAGTTGACGAGCATTTGTCCCCTGTGATTTCGAACACCAAAACCATGCGGGCCTATTCGGGATTCGTTGCCAGTCTGGGTTCCCACCTTGCCGTTAAAGTCCCCCATAACAACGTTGAAGTGAGCCTTGGTGGTGTGATGTAAGGCTTTGGATATGTCTTCGTACATATCCTCCACTTCATCATCCGAGTGTGTCGAGGTCGGTGCGTAAACCTGAATGACCTTCAAGCTGTAGCGCTTAGACAGCCGAAGGATCAGGTACGCTACCCTGGTCGACACACTGGAGATTTCTTCGACGTTGTTAGAGAGGGCCTTATTGACGAGGAAACCTACGCCACCCTGGGATGTTTTATCACCCTCACGAAAGTAGAGAAGATGGCCCGAGTCTAGGGTTACGGTGTCCTCCCCCTCTCTACGGACTTCACATAACCCTAGAACATGCCATTTAATGTTCTCTAACTCCACTTCCAACTGCGCTAGATGGTGATCAAGCCTCAGAGTGCGTCCGTTAAACGTTGCCAGGGTCAGTGTGTGTGGGGTGTGGTAGCCTAATGTAGCCCGGTGATTCCTAGCACCCCCTGCCCCGCCGTTACCGTGGCCGCTACCATGGCCAGGAATAGCGAGGCGGCCGGGAACTGGGGGCCATTTTGTGGCGGTTCTTGTCATTTGGGGGTATTGCCCATAATCCCCACGCTGGGCATGCGGGTTGGGGATCGCAGTTTAGTGGAGTAGTTCTGCAGAGGGCGCTGCTGCCCGCCCCCCGGTGTGTTTCCCTTAGTCGCCTCTTACGACACCCACGGGATGAGTTGGGGTGGTGAAATTCTTTATTATGCCGTCACCACACGGCACGGCAATGAACACTCGCGGGATACGTTTAAAACGAATGGCACTGTATTTATTCAAATATTTTCTATCCACATTTTTGTAATTGTTAAAATATTTTGTATCAAAAATATTTGAAGTAGAAATATCCAATAAAAAACTAAGGACCAACTAAGGCTTTTTCGTGTCTTTCAATAATTAAATAACTACGAATTAATATAGCAAAGGAAAGCCTATGAGATGTATGCACATCTCACTAAAATCTTTAGTTTATAGGCTAAAAATGCTTGTAATGCATATTAAACCCATTTTTTCAATGGCTATTAACCGCTTAAAACAAAATAAACAACCAATACTCTCAGGACATTATAGCAAACCTATCTATATAATGACGCTATCAACCGTCTCCGTCGAGTACAGAATCAACCGAAGCTAACAAAAAGTCCCGAGTTTTTCCCAGAGTATCCTGTACCACGCCTGATAACGAAGCCATTTTCTTTTTCTGAAATCAAACTAATAGTTTCCCGGGGGCTTACACAACGTAATAAATTTTATATCATCTTGACGTATCTGCCTTTTTCTATTACGCACCTCGCACGCAACCCAAAATACGAAATGCCAACGACTAAGTTGGCAGTGGTAGAGTAAATGCAAGATTATTTTTTAATACACTGGAGATTTCTTCGACGTTGTTAGAGAGGGCCTTATTGACGAGGAAACCTACGCCACCCTGGGATGTTTTATCACCCTCGCGAAAGTAGAGAAGATGGCCCGAGTCTAAGGTTACAGTATCCTCCCCCTCTCTACGGACTTCACATAACCCTAGAACATGCCATTTAATGTTCTCTAGCTCCACTTCCAACTGCGCTAGATGGTGATCAAGCCTCAGAGTGCGTCCGTTAAACGTTGCCAGGGTCAGTGTGTGTGGGGTGTGGTAGCCTAATGTAGCCCGGAGATTCCTAGCACCCCCTGCCCCGCCGTTACCGTGGCCGCTACCATGGCCAGGAATAGCGAGGCGGCCGGGAACTGGGAGCCATTTTGTGGCGGTTCTTATCATTGGGGGTAATTGCCCATAATCCCCACGCTGGGCATGCGGGTTGGGGATCGCAGTTTAGTGGAGTAGTTCTGCAGAGGGCGCTGCTGCCCGCCCCCCGGTGTGTTTCCCTTAGTCGCCTCTTACGACACCCACGGGATGAGTTGGGGTGGTGAAATTCTATAATTATGCCGTCACCACACGGCAAGGGTAGGGGCAAAGGGTATCAAGTGTACACTAACTGCATGATAGGCCTTGGCATATGTCAAGGCGCTATAATCAGTTGTTAGTAGGTAATGTTGAATTTCACCTCCATAAATTCACCTTGTTTGACACTAGGTGTGTGTGTGTGTGTTTGTGCTCTCACAGTGTGTACGTTTATGGTAATGTAGCACTCGCTTATCGTTCCGACCAGACCACATAAAAAGCTTAATGAACACTCGCGGGATACGTTTAAAACGAATGGCACTGTATTTATTCAAATATTTTCTATCCACATTTTTGTAATTGTTAAAATATTTTGTATCAAAAATATTTGAAGTAGAAATATCCAATAAAAAACTAAGGACCAACTAAGGCTTTTTCGTGTCTTTCAATAATTAAATAACTACGAATTAATATAGCAAAGGAAAGCCTATGAGATGTATGCACATCTCACTAAAATCTTTAGTTTATAGGCTAAAAATGCTTGTAATGCATATTAAACCCATTTTTTCAATGGCTATTAACCGCTTAAAACAAAATAAACAACCAATACTCTCAGGACATTATAGCAAACCTATCTATATAATGACGCTATCAACCGTCTCCGTCGAGTACAGAATCAACCGAAGCTAACAAAAAGTCCCGAGTTTTTCCCAGAGTATCCTGTACCACGCCTGATAACGAAGCCATTTTCTTTTTCTGAAATCAAACTAATAGTTTCCCGGGGGCTTACACAACGTAATAAATTTTATATCATCTTGACGTATCTGCCTTTTTCTATTACGCACCTCGCACGCAACCCAAAATACGAAATGCCAACGACCAAGTTGGCAGTGGTAGAGTAAATGCAAGATTATTTTTGTTTCCAACTAGTTCACACCATGAACTTCGTATCGCCCATTTTTCTTTTAAGCCCCATGTATTAGTGCAAAAAACACAAAAATAATATTTTAGCGAGACAAATGGACATGAATCGCGATAGTCTACCTACTTTATCATACAATCAGCCGCTACCATGGCCAGGAATAGCGAGGCGGCCGGGAACTGGGGGCCATTTTGTGGCGGTTCTTATCATTGGGGGTAATTGCCCATAATCCCCACGCTGGGCATGCGGGTTGGGGATCGCAGTTTAGTGGAGTAGTTCTGCAGAGGGCGCTGCTGCCCGCCCCCCGGTGTGTTTCCCTTAGTCGCCTCTTACGACACCCACGGGATGAGTTGGGGTGGTGAAATTCTATAATTATGCCGTCACCACACACACGGCAAGGGTAGGGGCAAAGGGTATCAAGTGTACACTAACTGCATGATAGGCCTTGGCATAGTCTTATTAGAGTAATCTAATAAGACTATGTCAAGGCGCTATAATCAGTTGTTAGTAGGTAATGTTGAATTTCACCTCCATAAATTCACCTTGTTTGACACTAGGTGTGTGTGTGTGTGTTTGTGCTCTCACAGTGTGTACGTTTATGGTAATGTAGCACTCGCTTATCGTTCCGACCAGACCACATAAAAAGCTTAATGAACACTCGCGGGATACGTTTAAAACGAATGGCACTGTATTTATTCAAATATTTTCTATCCACATTTTTGTAATTGTTACAATATTTTGTATCAAAAATATTTGAAGTAGAAATATCCAATAAAAAACTAAGGACCAACTAAGGCTTTTTCGTGTCTTTCAATAATTAAATAACTACGAATTAATATAGCAAAGGAAAGCCTATGAGATGTATGCACATCTCACTAAAATCTTTAGTTTATAGGCTAAAAATGCTTGTAATGCATATTAAACCCATTTTTTCAATGGCTATTAACCGCTTAAAACAAAATAAACAACCAATACTCTCAGGACATTATAGCAAACCTATCTATATAATGACGCTATCAACCGTCTCCGTCGAGTACAGAATCAACCGAAGCTAACAAAAAGTCCCGAGTTTTTCCCAGAGTATCCTGTACCACGCCTGATAACGAAGCCATTTTCTTTTTCTGAAATGAAACTAATAGTTTCCCGGGGGCTTACACAACGTAATAAATTTTATATCATCTTGACGTATCTGCCTTTTTCTATTACGCACCTCGCACGCAACCCAAAATACGAAATGCCAACGACTAAGTTGGCAGTGGTAGAGTAAATGCAAGATTATTTTTGTTTCCAACTAGTTCACACCATGAACTTCGTATCGCCCATTTTTCTTTTAAGCCCCATGTATTAGTGCAAAAAACACAAAAATAATATTTTAGCGAGACAAATGGACATGAATCGCGATAGTCTACCTACTTTATCATACAATCAGACTAAATATAAAATAAGGCAAAATCTTTTATTGCGTATTTGTTAATAAAATTTCCCTCAGAGATTACACAGCCGTTAATTCACCTCCGAGAACAATAAGTAAAGCTGACCCTTGGCCCGTTAAAATTGCAAACGTCCAGACTGATGTGACCTTTATAGCCTTTTTCCAAGAGAGAAAGCTTTACGAGTGCGAGAGGTCGTGGTAAGATGGTTGTTGTATGTGTGTGTGAAATTTTAATTCTAAATGTGGTCATTATCCATGCATTGGCCCTGGACTGACGGAGACAGCTATCCCTTGGCGCGTGAGACTAGATTAGTCCCACACATAAAGTTTTAAATTAAACGCGTCTGGGTAGAGGACAGTGTAACGATATTCTACCAGTAACTTAACATTAAAAACGCGGTAAACTTTATAAAAATGCTGCCAGCTTTAGAGTAAACTTGGGAGGGTAGATTGGGCAGCCAAGCGAGGTCTTTTATTGTTTCTTGGACGTTACTGGAAAAACACTCCGTTCTCACGAGGGTAATGCTGCGTTTCAAACCATACAAAACAAATGTCAATACCTAAACTAAAACATTATTTATTGACTATACATTTCATTACTATAATAAAACACAAAAATAAATAACCAATAACAGGCAAAGGGATTCAGAATTACGCTGCATGCAAGGAAAATGCGGCGTTAATTTTAAGTCCACTACCCTCGGGTGGTCTTCGATGATGATCTTGAAGGTTACCTACCAGTTAAAAAAATTCGAGCACTTGTTTCATTTCAGTCATTTCTGGACGAAATCTATTAGTAGAAACAAGTTTTATATCCTTTTCACAATGTATTTACATTTCCCATAACACAAGCTCTGTTTAGATGATGTGTGGATTGTTCACCATTATTTCTTCAATCGATGCCTGCTCGAATACAGCCTTGACTAAAGAAGAGTAAAGTATTGATGCAAAAGAAAAATTAAGGTAATACATAAAGAACAATGGCAGGTCTCCATACTAAGAATTGTCTGGGATCAAATTGTAGCGTCCCGTAATGAAAAAAATGTTAAAAGATTTGGCGTTAGCTCCAGAATCTATAAATGAGACTATTTTCTTTGGGGAAAGCCGGAAAAAAAAGATTTCCGTGTTTGAATTTTTTGGTTATGAATGAACATCAAACAATATTTGTCTATAAAACATCGCAGATTGAAATCAAATCATAAAGAAATGGATAATGTGGTTTGGTCTTGGGTTTGGTCTTATCAATTAGACCACGCCACCTTAAATATTCGAAATGAGTAATGATAAACAAAATGAGCAAAACAAATTCTAAACTTCTTGTATGTTTACGAAAGCTGGGCGTGTATTAAAAAAAATGTACCTACCTACTTGCCCCGTAAACACAAAAAACTGAGGATTTTAATAAATACCTAATGTTGGATAATCCACACAGCATCATCTAGCCCGAAGCTAAGCAGAGGTTGTGTTATGTTATGAGTTCCTACTAGATAACTTATATACTTAAAACAATATATATAGGTAAACCTACATTAATAGATATTTTTTTATTTTACATAGAAAATGCCCATGCACTAGCCAGACACAGGGCAGTATCAATCAAATCAGTCCATAAACAGTCCAGGTCGGGTGTAAATACGTATGTAAATACGTCGCCTGTGGCTTCCGTAATTCGGGTAAAAATAAATAGAAAACCAAAATATAAACACAAAACACAGCAGATATGAAAAACGCCGAAGTCTCGGAAGGATTCTGTCAAAGAGAATAAAACCACTACGTTCTAGATTCTGAGGCGTCTTGACAGACAACTGCTGACAACATGACACTATCAAAGACAAATCAAAGACAAATGATACATTGCATTCAATAATTGTACCCGCACCACTAATAAAATGGTAACATTTCGAATGTGCCTAATTCGAATATCATTTGATAAGCTTTTAAATATCATAAAATAACTCCGGCCTTTACGAGAAGGTGTGAATAATTGAAAAATCGTAGAAAATTTATTAAATTTGATTCATATACATCAGATCCATGGACGCAAAAAAAAGTCCAGACCAAATTCTGCCATTGTTCTTTAACAAAATATTCAGTTGAATAGTTGAATAATGATTATTTTCAGCTGTTCGTACCTTTTTTGAAAGACGTCAATCAATGTTTCTTAGAAATTCAGAGAGCTCACTCATTTTCTTTGAATAAGTAATGGAAATTGAAACAGTGTTTGGAATATGTAAGCAACTAGCAAGAATTTTTTTGAGGTTTTCATATTTGTAATTACAGATAACATTATTATTAATATACTAAAGCACTTGCCTCCTATTTATAATGATAGTTCATCGAACTGTCTAACTAAGACTTATTCATTATTTGGGCGGTATTTGCTATATAGCACGGCAGCGTTTGCTTGGATTTCTCTCGAGTTTCGCGCAGTCCACGGTATTCTGTCGAGTATTTTAATGACGTAAAGATTTTCGTATACCGACTAAGATTTTGCTACCACTCCAGGTAGTAAATACCGCGTAGTACGCATGTTCGGGCTGATCGAACAGGCTTTAACAATAAGCCAAAGTAGAACCATTCATGCATTTACTTTGAGTAGGTTTGGTAACTATTGATTGAATTATAAATTATTTTGTTTTTTTATGTGGTATGTGATGTTAGAGATTATCTTCACCTCAAACTGGTCTTTTTATTTTTCGTTCAAAAGCCGGGGTGAAAAACCCATTAAAATAGACAGAAGTGAAGGCGACCGACCTCACTGTCCGTTTAGCAGATCTCTTAGCTTGCCAAGGTCGTATCATCACTGACCAATAAACACTTGACGAAGGTCGCTCGTTGAAGTGGGGTTTGCACACCCTTTTCGTATTTCATCACAATGGTTTATTCGCACGCTGGGTTTGAAGCTTCAACCTGTATTCAGAGACTGATGTGCCTGTATTGGGACCATTCAAAGATCACCATTATGTAGACCGCCCAGCTTTTTGCAGTTAGCGAGGTTGAAAAATTTAAGTATGCTGGATTTGGCAAGACAGGGTGCTATTGCGGATATTAGTTGATGCCAATAGAATGGTTCTACATTTACATAGCATCATATTTTGTAAAAACTAAGCATCTGTATACACGATAGACTCCAGGGGGCTTGCAACACGTACACAGCAAGTAAAATTTCAGCCAATTGGAGTACTCTAATACCACCGAATTAGAGTACCAATTTGCACAAAAAAACGAATCGAAACAAATGATTGCGTACTTTGGAGAGTTGAAATAGGTATACGGGCTTAAGACTGGTATGGTCGCCGCAAAAAGTATTTTTTTTTTAAATTACTGACCAATAAACAAAAAAATCTTAGATAGGTTTACATATTTTATTCAAACTATTTAAACAGTTTATAAATAATTATGTAAGAATTATAGTATAAAACGATTATCTCCTAAAACATGGACCTTGCTGTAAATAAGTGCCATAATGTACGCGTTTACCACCAAGTGCGCCCGAACTGAAAGCATGAATAACATGTAATGTACATATTATAATATCTTCTAATTTGGTAATTTAATTGTAATTTTCTTTGAAAGTTAAGATTGTGTTAAGTAAACCGTCATCTGGTACCCATAACACAAGCTCTGCTTAGCTTTGAGCTAGACATCATCATCATCATCATCATCATCATCATCATCACCAGCCTATAATAGTCCACTGCTGGACATAGGCCTCCCCTAATGAGCGCCAAAGATGGCACTATCATTTGGGGGTTAATGCCCATAATCCCCACGCTGGGCATGCGGGTTGGGCAACGCAGTTCGGTGGAGTTGTTCTGCAGAGGGCGCTGCTGCCCGCCCCCCGGTGTGTTTCCCTTAGTCGCCTCTTACGACACCCACGGGAAGAGATGGGGTGGTGAAATTCTATGCCGGCACCACACGGCAAAGGAGCTAGACAATACTGTGTGAATTATCTTGCAGTATTTATTTAAAGATAATAAAAATCTTATTAATTCGGAACATCACAAATTTCATAGCTTGTGTTGTGGTACCAGATTACTGGAAACCCAGAGATTTTTGTTGCAAATTTATCAGTTGATATTTTAGTAGGTAGGTAGTTATTTTTTTGTATCATCAGTAATCTCTTTAATCAGCAATTTTTTGTTAAAGCAAAAAAGTACGTAAGAAAAATTTAGATTATACAATTAAAATCCCGCGGCGAAGGCTCTTTTCTAAATGAGCACGAAGAAAAAAAAAACAACTACACAACTCCTAACAATGTACAGATAGCCAAACATTTTAAAGTCCCAACCGCAAAACTTGGTCGTGAAATTTCGACTTTGTAAGACCATTGTCCAAGAAAATGGGCTGAAATTCTCTTTGAAAGCTTGGTTTGCAATGGCGAAGTTTTATCGAACTGAGTTTTAAGTTTCAAATTAATTTTAGGAAAGAGAAACTTGTGCATAGAAAATAACATTTGATTTGCATTTGCCAAGGCTATTTCACGGATACTTTAACAATCTTTTTATCTAACGATAAAGAGGTTAGTAATGTGTACATACACGGGCAGCTTAAAATAGTTAGGGTCGACTGTTTCAAGCTGCAACTGCATAGTGAAGATCATAGTAAATTATGAAACTGGTCGAGTAGTTCCGTGTGTGTCAATAGAAGACTTGTCCATTATACAGTCGCAGCTTTAAGCAGTTGCATCCTGCAAGCTGCCCATGTATGTAGGCCTTAAGGGTATTAATGTTAAAACGAACGTAGTTATTACCTTGTGAAAGAATCACAGACGCTATCCGCACCGCAGCCAGGATTGGATACTACCCTTTTGGGGTCTATGTCTTGCGCGAACAAGTACATGCCGGCCACTCATACGTTATACGATATCGTATCTCAGCCATTCTGAAATAATATGACATAATTTTAGGTGATTTTAGAGTCTTTATCATTGTGCTTACACGCTGAGACAGAAACCGTTAATTAAACAATAAATCAGTTTTTTTTGTATTTTTAATAACAATTGTGGGCTGACAACCGCAAAAGTTGAAAACTGTAGTTACAAGTACAATATAACTGAAGAAATCTGCTACTTCTTAAATATTACTGAATATTTCCAAACAGAAAAGCAGAAGAATCTATCTTGTGTTATGTAGGTCAGTATGTGTTACCATTCTCAGATTACTGTTATACTTCAGATAAAATCACAACATTATTTCCCGAAATAGACATAATTTTGCTTTTAAATTTGTCTTCCAGAAAGAGAAAAAACTTGCAACAATGGCAGGTCTTGATTGCGCTGCCATCATTGGTTTCCCGCGAGGTAATCTTCAATCAAACAGTAATTTATGAATGAACATTTGTGAAAAATTATATACAATGTTTAGAAGAATACGTATACTTACAACATTTTTTTATGGAATGCCGACATTACATTGTTAAAATACTTCCGGTCATTTAATAACACCATTGCGCCACACGATAGACCGAGGAACTGCGAAAATAAAGATGACTAGATATCTATGAGCCAGGCAGCAGTATACTTGTGTCTATCTAATAGATAAAATCTCCACTGCTATCACCCATTCGCTAAGCAAGCGTAGTTGATTATGGCCCCGTCATTTGGGGGAGACAATTACAGCAGCGGTCATTATATGTTTGCTGAGAGATAGCTTGCACAAAGCCGAGGGCTTAATTTTAATATTTAGATAAACAGAACCAAAATACCTACCATTCCCATCAGAGCCATTATCTTGGTCGCAGATAACAGATGAATACAGGAACAATATTCTTTTGGAAATCTGTCCCTGAGAGATGTACTTTGCTTAGCGTACGACATGATTTCAAAATAAAATAATACCAAAAATACAATGCTAACAAATAATAATTATAAGCAAACAATGTAAGAGGAGTTGGGAAATGACTTGACTTTTTGTCATGGTAAGTTAGAAAATGGAAGAAAAAGCCATATATTTATGTCAGATGTCATTGGCAAGTCAGTAGAAACTGACTGGCAGCAAGGAGGTTATGTAAACTTCGAAATATGTAGAAGTAAGATCTATCTGTCTGCTATGGCTTCGAACTCCTCTGAAAGAAATAGTTTCCATACTTTCATATGATAGGGTGCTAGAGGTACCATAGAGGTATTGTTGGACAAGGAATTTTACCAATTTCTTGCTGTTGAAACAAAAATTACCCTCATTATACTCTGCTAGTCAAAAACAATAATATATGTCGGCGCGAAGACGTTATTTCTACACTACGATCTAGTTTTAAGAATTAACTGAGTGTTTAAACCTCTAAAATTAACCAAGTCATCGACTTGGTTAGGTTTCCTATAAGAACTTTGTGATAATTCAAAAACATCGCCCCGAGTTTGCTCCTTTGTTATTGTGAAAACGCTAGGCAACCTTTTGCTATAAATAAAGCCACCGGGCGAGTAAAACATTCAGTCTTGCTCGAGCTGTCGGAGGGAACGGACCTCCCTAGAATAAATCAAACGTTCTTGTTTCTAAACTGTTGCTTCATTGAGACTACCTTCTATCGAGGAATATCCGGACAACGAAAATCGTGACGTCATCAGCTGTGTCGTGGGATCGTTCGGGCCAGGAATCTCTTGCACGAGTCGTCGGTTGGATGGAGCGGACTTCTACCAACAGGACAATGATGATAGTGACGTCAGTCCTGGTGACGTCATCCATTTGAAAAAGCGTAACGAGGGTTCTTCCCTCGTCATATATAATTTTGAAAAAAGAATTTGAAAAGAACAGTCAACAGTGGCGTCATCTTCATTTTATGTGTTAACCCCTGGTAGATTCCAAATCTCGGAATTTCATTTATTTTGGTTTTATAGTAATTGTATTTAAATAAGTTTATATCTATGATTTGTATGGTTTTGATACCGGTTCCAAAACCCAAGGTATCAAAGCGCGTTTTTATGTGTTGTGTTTTGAATTCTTAATATCTGCAGAACTACTGCAGCATTTTTTTTGAAATTTGAAATAATAATATATTTCTTGTGCCTTTAAAGTAAATGTAAAATCAAACATCGGGCATCTTGGAGGGCTATTTCATTGAGAGCAATATCAAATCAAATGTATGGAAATATTGTAAAATTGTAATATAATTTCAAAAATTTAAAACAGGTTTTGAAAAGCTAAATAAGTACATTAAAAAAAACGAAGAATAGAATTTGTAGGTAGGTCTTAGTCTACCCACTAATCTCTGTAATAACTGGTGTCTATAATTATTATATGTATCCTGGAGAATCCACACAGCATCATTTAGCCCAAAGCCAAGCAGAGCTGTGTTATGGGTACTAGATTACTGTTATAGTTAATACAGTATAATCACATAAATATATATTTTTTCGTGTCTGTAGAAAACGAACAGACACCCGAACAAATATCTGCAGATCGCACAAATATATAAGTCCCGAGGCGGGAATGAAACTGCATTCTCCTGCGTCGTAGGCGGACCTTGGCCCACAGCGCCAAAGAGGTCGTCAATACACGACGAAAGTTCAAAACCCTCTACGCGCGAGTTACACCCGCACTTGACGAATTTTATGAGTTTATTGTTTACCTAATATTCCTTAAAGTAAATCAAAACAGACCCTCCCATTACAGAGGAACTGCAATTCATCTTCTAATACGAACAATAGCGGCGCAACACACGTTTGGGAGCCAATTTATACTAAGCACTACCTCGGATATGATTGATGGATTGTACACTGGCTTGTCCGGGAACTAAGCGTGGCGAAATGGCTGGACCATGATATCATCATAATCATCAACAGCCAATAACAGTCCACAGCTGGACATAGGCCTCCCCTAATGAGCGCCAAAGATGGCACTATCATTTGGGGGTTAATGGCCATAATCCCCACGCTGGGCATGCGGGTTGGGGATCGCTATTCGGTGGAGTTGTTCTGCAGAGGGCGCTGCTGCCCGCCCCCCGGTGTGTTTCCCTTAGTCGCCTCTTACGACACCCACGGGAAGAGTTGGGGTGGTGAAATTCTATGCCGGTACCACACGGCTCAATGCACCATGATATCATATAATAATAATTCTTCTTGTCCGGCATTATTTATTTATTTATGTAGGTATACGCATCCCAACAAGCGGGTTATTCCCGCTCGTCCCCTCGCTTCGTCCCCTGAGGGGACCAACGGGAAGTTTACTTCCCGCTCGTCCCCACATTCATATACGTGGGGACGAGTGCGGGGGTTTGCCATCATCACAACGCTTGGAATGCGAATCGGTGATTGCGATGAGGGCGTTAATATACCTACATGGAACGAAGCTGCCCCATCTGGTTTTTACTAAATCAGCTTATAATTTTAAAACTCACAATAAGAGTAGTAAGGGCGGGTCGTACTCCGATAAAAATAATACAGCTAAAAAGTTATAGTTGTGTAGTACATCTCAGAACTATAGCTATTCATTACTCTTGCAAAGGAATATAAGTGAACTAGCGGCCCGCCCCGGCTTCGCACGGGTATAAAACAAAAATTTCAGAAATTATACACACTAACACGATGGGCTTCACAGTTTTCATACGGACCCCTTACTTTTTCTTACAGCATTGGGATTTTTGACATTGACTCGACACTCCATTACTGACACTGGCCATAGAGAAAAAGCAAGCACCGTGCGCTATACAACCTCTTTTTCTATTCTGACGCGTCATAATAGAAAAAGAGGTTGAATATACAGCCCACAGTTCAATTATTGAATTTTTCATGCGGATCCCTAACTTTTTTGAAAATATTATATAGCCTATGTTCATCACGGAAAATTAAGGATTCTAATGGTGAAAGAATTTTTCAAATTGGTCCAGTAGTTTCGGAGCCTATTCAATTCAAACAAACAAACAAACAACCAAACAAACAAACAAACAAACAAACAAACAAACAAACAAACAAACAAACAAACAAACAAACAAACAAACAAACAAACAAACAAACAAACAAACAAACATACAAACAAACAAACAATCAAATCTTTCCTCTTTATAATATTAGTATAGATAGACAACAATTCTAGAGGTATATTTGGATTCCTAGCCAAAGGCAATGAATTCCTGTCCTGCAATTGTACAAAATCAAAATTAAATATTATTGTTTTTGACTAGCAGAGAATAATGAGGGTATTTTTTGTACAATTATAATACGAATATTCTGTGACATTGTACAATGTCACAGATTCGTATTCTGTGAATAATCTTCAACTAAGAAGATTTATAACACTTATGACACTGTTTTTGTTCGGGTGGTGCAAATCCTAAGCCGGCCCTACTCAGTTCAGCGCCGGAGGTGGTTGTCGCAAGATGAACGGGCAGCAGCGCTTTCTACGGAACAATTTTACCACCGAACTCCAATCCTTTACTCGTATGCCCGCCCAGTGTGGGGATTGTCACGACTAATGATATAAAAGTTAATAAGGCCTTATCAGGAGAGGCCTGTGTTCAGATGTAGACAAATATATGCTGTTGAGGAGGCTATTTTAAAAATCTAGGAGTAACCAAACTAATCCAAATCAATCCCAATCAGAAGCATCTCCAAGACCCTGGCAATCAGCAACGGTGATATGCTGCGTCAGACACTCACCAGAACTGCGATCATGTCGCAGATTAAATGAACTTACTAAATTGGAATTGAGTGATTGCTGATACCGCCGCCGTATCGGTCACTTTTTAAAGTATTACGCATTATTGTATATTAACCTAGTTATTTATTATAAGCTGTGTGTATCCGTAGTATTTATAAAGCTGGCAGGCTGGCAGTGTGTGGGATTAACCTTGACACCTATTATGTCAGGATAGCGAAGATTGATAGCAGAAGGAAAGAAAAGATATTATGCCTAAATGAACGCTAAAAGATTAAAATGGCGGTTTAGGGTCTTGTACTTACATGGAAATATCTCCCATATTAGTAAGGTATTCAGTATTTTATTGTAGGTACTATTTCAGTATATATTTCCCTACCTTAACAGCAGGCTAGCTATTTCAAGTGGCCCCAATTACCAAGAGAGGAATTGTTGCAAAATACAGTTTGTCCAATTTACAGGTAATTTCACTCAAAGGTTTTCAAATCTGTTTCTGAAGTTTCAAAATGCCCGCTTTATTATAATTCTAAGTTTATTCATTGTTCATAGCGTAACACAATTTTTGCATTAAAGTTGAAAAATATTTATCTAGAAGCGCATTCTTGGACGAAGTATAATGGACAGGGAAAAGCGAATTTGTGTAAGTAAATTTTATGATTCAATTTAAATAGTTTGATGTGAATAGGTACAGAATAGCAGTAAATTATGATTGTCTATACTAATATTATAAAGAGGAAAGATTTGATTGTTTGTATGTTTGTTTGTTTGTTTGTTTGTTTGTTTGTTTGTTTGAATTGAATAGGCTCCGAAACTACTGAACCGAGTTAAAAAATTCTTTCACCTTTAGAATCCTTAATTTTCCGTGATGAACATAGGCTATATAATATTTTCAAAAAAGTTAGGGATCCGCATGAAAAATTCAATAATTGAACCGTGGGCTGTATATTCAACCTCTTTTTCTATTATGGCGCGTCAGAATAGAAAAAGAGGTTGTATAGCGCACGGTGCTTGCTTTTTCTCTACGGCCAGTGTCAGTTTTGGAATGTCGAGTCAATGTCAAAAACCCCAATGCTGTTAAAAAAAGTAAAGATCCGTATGAAAACTGTAAAACCCATCGTTTTAGTGTGTATAATTTCTGAAATTTTTGTTTAATACCCGTGCGAAGCCGGGGCGGGCCGCTAGTATTATATAATTGTAAAAAGTAAACAAGATTCGTCAAGTGCGAGTGTGTGTGTGTGGATCATTTTGATCAAACCCTCCATCTATACTAATATTATAAAGAGGAAAGATTTGATTGTTTGTATGTTTGTTTGTTTGTTTGAATTGAATAGGCTCCGAAACTACTGGACCGAGTTACAAAATTCTTTCACCATTAGAATCCTTAATTTTCCGTGATGAACATAGGCTATATAATATTTTCAAAAAAGTTAGGGATCCGCATGAAAAATTCAATAATTGAACCGTGGGCTGTATATTCAACCTCATTTTCTATTATGGCGCGTCAGAATAGAAAAAGAGGTTGTATAGCGCACGGTGCTTGCTTTTTCTCTATGGCCAGTGTCAGTTTTGGAATGTCGAGTCAATGTCAAAAACCCCAATGCTGTTAAAAAAAGTAAAGATCCGTATGAAAACTGTGAAACCCATCGTTTTAGTGTGTATAATTTCTGAAATTTTTTTTAATACCCGTGCGAAGCTGGGGCAGGCCGCTAGTAATAAATAAAGATAAAAAAAAGTGCGAGTGTAACTCGCCCGCCGAGGGTTTTGAACTTTTATCGTAAAGTTACGTTTATAGACGACCTCTGTGGCGCGCCTACGACGCAACGCAGGAGATCGCGGTTTGATTCCCACCTGGGGACTAATACTTGTACGATCTGCAGATATTTGTTCAGGCGTAGGTACACTGGTCTATGTGATATGTATTAAATTTTATAGTTATCTAGTACCCACAACACGTCTAGATAACTGAACTGGTTCGCACTGCATTAGATAACTGATATCTATACTAATATTATAAAGAGGAAAGATTTGATTGTTTGTATGTTTGTTTGTTTGTTTGTTTGTTTGTTTGTTTGTTTGTTTGTTTGTTTGTTTGTTTGAATTGAATAGGCTCCGAAACTACTGGACCGAGTTAAAAAATTCTTTCACCATTAGAATCCTTAATTTTCCGTGATGAACATAGGCTATATAATATTTTCAAAAAAGTTAGGGATCCGCATGAAAAATTCAATAATTGAACCGTGGGCTGTATATTCAACCTCTTTTTCTATTATGGCGCGTCAGAATAGAAAAAGAGGTTGTATAGCGCACGGTGCTTGCTTTTTCTCTACGGCCAGTGTCAGTTTTGGAATGTCGAGTCAATGTCAAAAACCCCAATGCTGTTAAAAAGTAAAGATCCGTATGAAAACTGTGAAACCCATCGTTTTAGTGTGTATAATTTCTGAAATTTTTGTTTAATACCCGTGCGAAGCCGGGGCGGGCCGCTAGTACATTAATATACGAGTGCACAAATAAATATTTTTTCACCGCGCCACAGAGGTCGTCGAAAGATTTCCTTTATCTCTTCTGTATCGTTCGGTTTTCCTCAGAATTTAATTATATTAAAATAAATTTCCGCAACACAGATTTTTTGTTATCATCAGTACAATAAAATAATCCTTCCCGGAACTGAGTCAACCAGCATCAACAAACCAATTTAACTAACCACTAACAACAAACACGGCAACGAACGCAAAAAAAATGTTAGTGGAATTGTTTTCTGCAAAAAAGAGGAGATGTTGCGAAGATGGTGTACCTATACGATATTATTATAAGACCCCAACAATACTTGTTCAGCTTTTCAAATGGAAATTCTAGATAAAGTAGCTAAAGTGGTGGACTGCAGAAAAAAATATGGAATGAGCAAATTCCCTCCGGAGTATTATTTAAATAGCATCTGCGGCTAAATAATTGAAATTGTGACTGAACTATATTACTGTCTTTTATATTCTGTGACGTCACGAAACGGCTCTGTCGGAAGACCACAGAAGACCAGCATTGGTTGTACGCAGATTCAACCAATCCATGCAGACACAAAACTGTTTTTTTTTGTTCTTTTCTTGTAAATTGTGCTTTTTAGTTATATTATTTTCCTATATTGTCGCATACATGTTTTTGTCTGTTGTATCTTCAAAATAATCTAGTAATCATCTTAATATTTAAAGAAATAAGTGATTTTCTCGTAACAACGGCTAGCCCAAAACGTTAAAACTAGAAAGTTGAATTTTGGAGGGTATGTTGACTACAATAATGAAAATTATGGGAAATAGGTTTCAGGATTTTCCATAACAATACTTAAACAGTTGCTAAAGGTAAAGCTTTGTGTATTTTTTAGCAGATAAACTTGATAAACCTTCCTTTCCTTCCTTAAATCTATGTGAATAAACTATTTGTGGAAAAGCATTTAAAATAACTTTTTTTTACATCCTAAACTAAATCGAGAAGTGGTTAGAGGTAATTATTATTTTCGTAACTTCTAAGGAAAATTTCTTTAAATAAGATAAGATTTTTTACCCTGAATTCCACGCGAAGGAATCGCAACGGGTCATCTAGTAGAACTTTTATGTACATTTTGCATTGGATTTTTTTATTATATTGTTTATTATTAGCAATTTATTTGCCTGAAAAACAGGTTTCTCCTAGTTCAGCCACGTACATTAACTTAGCCCATAAAATATAAGATTAAGTACTATTTGTTATTTTGTTAGTCCTAAGTTATTTTGGATAATTTATTTTATTTAATCCCCTAACTTAACGCTGTAAAGTTATTTCTCACTCTGACCTATGGCAATAGAAGAAAACGGACTGAAAAATAGCAATGACTTAAATTAAGAGACTATTATGAATAAGGGGGTAAATCTGTAGATAGCCTTAATGGATGAAATACCATCATTTAATTTTTTTTCATCAGGAATAGACATTTGGTTACCCATAGTACTAATTGTTACTACTATTTTATTATCTATGTTTGATGATGTGACGATGACGCCAAAGACGATGTATCACTATGCTTAATATTTGTCAGAATAAAGTATTCCTATTATTTTATTCAACCTGCGTGCAAAAGCTTGTCTATAAGAGATAGTCATTATGTGTGAGGCTTATAGTGTTTTCAGTACTCGAAGCGAATGAATAAATAATGAATCATCAATTGATTGTACGACCAATAAGTAAATTAATAGTTATTGAATCGAATTAAAAATCACTCAACGCTTACCTCGGGCAGACGTGACCATTTTAATAAACTAACATAACATGAAAACCGTTAGTGCTCTATCCTACTTTATAGTAGGCCTAAGACCTGTCAAAAATAAAATAGTCAGTAGCGATCTAAAATTAATAAATAAATATAAATTTCTAATTGTAACAGAGGCATTGCTAGGGATAAATAGACTTTACCTATTACAATACAATAAATTCGTTATAATTAGTAGTGTATTTTATAGTGTCTTGGTATTGTGTACTAATATACTGTTCCTTTGCAATTATACGCAACCAGTGCAACAACATCGTCAGTAAAGTATACAAAACATGCAGAGTGTGTAATGTTCATATTAGTTCCTTTATTTATGAACAAAAAACGTAACAAATCCTTCTTTCAGAACTTAAGCAAGTTTGACGACATGTTGAACATTCAAAATAACTTGGATATCACAAGTTCTTCAAAATTTGTCATTTTCTGGACGTTGACTAGTATGCTACTTAATATTATTGATGCAGTTTTCGGTCTCTTAACTGTGATCAAATATAAAGATTCAATTTATTTTTATATTACTACAATATTAATACAATTTATATTTTTGTTTTTAAATTTAAGTCATGATACAGAGCACGTACTCTTTTTTACTCTTCTACGAAGTATTTACCTTAGATTGATGATAATAAAAGATCATGTTGCAAAAAGGTTTAATTTGACCGCGTGTTACAAAGTGAACAAAGAGGAGAAGTTATCTGAAAATACCCGTTTTGACGTGAGCTCTTTACACAAGAAATACGAGATATTGCACGAATGCACTGAAGAATTGAATTCATGAACTTTCCGGTCAGCATTATATTTGTTTCAACAACACATCAATAGGTTTTCATCTCAAAAAAATATTTACTTAAAAATGCTAGACAATTTACACGTATTTATAATATCCTCAAATTTAACAGAGCTGGTCTTGAGGGTACTAGATAACTGATATACATACAAATATAACATAAATATATAAACACCTTAAATATCCGAAACAAACATCTGAATATCGTACAATCTTTTTCCTGAGCTGAGAATCGAATCGAACGTGGGAGGTTGCCTGATTCGCAGGTGGACCTTCGCTTACTGCGCCACAGAAGTTGTCAATATATCGTATAATAAACACAAAAGATAAAACACCCACTATGTTAATCATTTGAACCGATGATGGAACTCTGTTTTCAGATGATCATATTATTTTTTACCTCATGGATAGCATCAATAATGATGCTGAAGAAATGCATAAATTCAATTCAAATGTCAATATCAGATATGGTTAGTATACGATTGGCTGTGGCAATAAAAAGTGCGTTTAACTATATAAAAAAAAACAATAGATAAGGAACATTCTCTGAAGAAGGGTTCCGCATGTTGTTTTTGAGGCAGTTTTTATAAGATACAGTAATTTGAGTTGACGTAAAATTGTAGTTTGACGTATTAATTATGAATGTTAGCGTTTTAACTACAATGAGAGAACGACTCCTACTTTATAGCATCACCAAGCAGCTTCCCCTAAGTGCTGCTGCCCGTAGTGATACAATGCTCATGTCATACTAAATTTAGATTTCCAGCCTTCAATAATGGTCGCCTTCTTTCTCTTTCGTTGCCTGAAGTACACCATTTTCTTGGTGATACCTTGCTACTACTCCAGCGTAACTGCAGGTCAGACGAAAATGATCCGCAAAATTCTACACGATGCTGTCTGCAACATGCCTATGAGTAAGTTATAAAACGTAGAAATTTCGTCACCGTGAAAGTAGATAAGAGATGGAAAATTTCTGATTGCGTGGTTTGATAGTCCTCTATTATCAAACCACACAATCAGAAATTTTCCATCTCTCATCTAAATGAGAAATCTGGATGCATCTGCCCTGTTGAGCTATAACATCAGCAAACTGCTAATAAAAGTTTCATCTACATAAATCGGTCCAGCAGGAGATTAGCTCAAACAGACATTATGTATATCCAGATAGATAAAGATAAAGAATCTCCTACGTCGCAGGCGGATCATCGACCACCGCCCCACAGAAGTCGTCAAATAATACTGACTATTTCGTTTCAGGCAAGACCGAGCGCCGCAAAATTAAGACATTCTACCATCTGACTCGAGAGAGTGACTTTAGCTACACAATCTGCGGAGTTGTCAAGCTCAACATGTCTTTCCCTTTGGGATACATGAGCCTGTGTATCACCTATCTGGTCATCGTTGTACAGTTCTCAAAGTTTATAGATTAAACATCCTACTAAACTTTAATTTTAAAATCTAAACTCTATAAATGGTGCCGTGGCAGTGGTTGATGTATTGGCTTTTATTATTCAGAATTTATACCAACATAACATAAGACAATACATTACGGTAATGTTACTAGGATGTTTAATCGATAAACTCAAAGAACGAAAGTAGACGATTATATTAATGATGTTAACGTAGGCCAAATGTCGCTCCGTTCCGCACCGACAATAGCGTGTAAGAAATTGAATGTTGTGTTTCAATTTAATTGTAATTTTCTCTGTCAATAAAGGTTCTACTCATATGTTGTACTTAGCTATAAGTATAAATAAACACACATAGACACAAGACTTATGTGATCTATAATAATAATAAGATTTGGAAATGCTTGTTTAGAAATAAAAAAAATAATAATTTAATATAAAAAAAATGTCATGTGTAATGTAACTAGTGGTTTTTTTTACAAGCGAACAAAAACTTGATACTAAGAGAATATCAATCAATACCGTATTTCTTATTTATTGTATGCATTCTGGCTTGCCTGAGTGCAAGTAGAGTGTATTTACGAGTATTGATATGGGCATTAGAATAAGCTTTTTACCATCTACAAGCTGTTCTACATAATTTATAGTAACCCTCCTCTTTTGGTAGTCGGGTAAAAATTTTAGGTGGCCGATAGTGTTTTTTCAACTTTAAAACTTGTCTTCATTCTGACTTTGGTAGCAGACTCAACTTTAACAGTTAGATAGGTATATTTTCGAACAGAACACAAATTTATTTTACATCTTACAATGGAAAGCTAAAGGCAAAACCACACCGACCATTACGTGACTCAGACCCAACTCCCAAATAAATACATAAATGTACAGGCTTGGTCCTCGTAAAACCATACTGCCAACCAAACCATCGATACTAATATTTGTTTTATGAAGGGCTGTATGAGATGACCTATTGCTTATTTAGGGTATTTTTGGGGTAAGGTCTCATCTGCGTTGTTTTTCTGGCCTTTTTATAGGTTACTTGTTGGAAAGTAGGTGCATCATAAAATACTTAGAATATACTTCGGCGGAAGTGTTAGCGGTTTCTGATTTGGATTTGCTTACTTACAAGCAAACGGATTTACGAAATAAATCTCTAAAAAAAAACAGCGACTCGTGGAAAGCTGTTATGATTCATGACAGCTTTCCACGAGACGCTAGATTTTTGAAATAGATTCAAAATAATGTTTGAAAACTATTGATCAATGTCATCATCAGCTGCTAAGTCGTGGTTTCCAACTTAGCTCGAGAATATCGTAAGAGGCAACTTCAGGATAGCAACAGCTTCTTTCTGTGTATATTTGACAGCTCCACTGCAGAGCATTGATGGTAAAATCTTCCTCGTTGGGCACGCTACTGGCTGTTGTTAATATTACTGAAACGTCATTTGTAATTTTGTATATTTTGTATTAATTAAATCAATCATGTAGGTACTTTTATTTCTTAAGGCGTATCCAATACTAACGTATCTAATAATAGAGTACGTAGTCTTATTATACAGAAATATTGATGATCTTATTTGCTATTGAAACCAATAATAATTTGATTGTTATGAAAATATTAAAAATCGACTCGGAAACTCCTAATTTTACACGGTTCTTAGTTTTTCCGAACATAATGCATTATAGCATTTGTTTTGTCACATTGGGATCATTTTCTATTCATAAGCAAAAACATTTTCAAAATCGGTCAACTAACGAAAAAATCGACATAGGGTTATAGGTCAATAATAAGATGATCAATAACCTCTTAAAGGCGACTTGGGTATATAAAGACGAAAAACTTTTGTTGTATGTCTTTGTCTAATTCACTGTTTTTTTCATACAAAATTAAAATTATTAAAATAATTTACATTTACAGTTCTTCTTAGATCTATGTAGCCGTCACAGATTAAAGCCATGATACGAACGCAGCTTAAGCCAGTAACAGATTAAGACAAGTCGATATATAACGAGGCACGCGGCGGCGTTTGTGAGTCGGTATCTAGCAAAGAAAGAAAGGGGTTGCGTTACTGATAGTGAAAATGAAAATGAATTAAGTATTGGCAAAAGTCATAGAGCAAAAGTTGTTAGTCTTGTTTTTACCAAGTCGTCTTTAAGAGGTTATTGATCATCTATGTATAACTCTGTATACATTAAAAATAGCACAGAATCAAATTTTTCGAAAGCGGTTAAAAAATAAGCAAATACCAAAGCGGTTGTCTTGGTTGCCTATTTAAACACAACGATTCGAAGCTCAGATAGCAAACTTTGCTAAACTTAATTGGAGATTATTAATAGTTCGCGAGTTGAAGTTCTCTGTGAACTTGCATAGACTAATCATCTTGTGTGAGCCACGGATTATTTAGTTGGTTAACTCAGTATTTAGTTAGTGGTATCACGGTGCCACAACCAGCTCCACTAAAGCGGAAGGGAATGGAGATATTATCCAAACAAACTAAAGAATCACACTAATGTTGCGAAAGTGTGGGTGAATGGTTAGATGGATCAGTAAATAACACCATTACAATCCTACATTATCCCTGATGAACATAGGCTATAGAATATTTAAAAAAAGTTAGGGATCCGTATGAAAACTTCAGACATGCAAACCAAGGTGTAGTGCGTGTGTTTTTGCGTATAATATTTTTGCGAAACCAGGGAGTACCGCTGCTATATGTACATAAATAATAAATATCTAGATAAATAGTATCACTTGTCTTTGGGGAAAGCGGTAGTTCCAACAGACTGTCGAAAACTTTTATTGCATTCGTAAAAAAATTAGCTTGAAAATATCAAAGCTTAAAGTAAGACCAAATTAAAGGATTTAGTGCCCTTTGATTTACATAAAAGTCAGTAATTTATATGTAAAACAGCGTAGCTAATGTCTGTGGGGAGACCGCTATCTTGTTCAGCTACATCGGGAATCCAGTAATGAGTTTCTTGGAATGTAGATACTTAAACTATGTACAGATTTACATTAGGCGTTTTGAAGCACGCGGTATAGTAACGCGCGTTTCAATCTGGTCCACTTAGATCTTAAATCCATTCATACAACGCATGTTATTCAAGAGTCAGATTTTTGTCAGAAACATCGGGGCACGGGCGCCGGGCAGCGGCGGCGGCGGCGCACGGTGGGTCGAAACTGCTGAAAAGCGGACATAGGATTTTTTTTCAAAATTTGAAAGTTTTTTTTATGCCAATCGGCGGAACTCAATAACCCTATTAGAAACTATTCTATGATATTTTGTCATCAAACTAATACTTACCGAGAAAAAAAATAAAGTTCAAAAAAATTGTATGGAGTGACATCTATCAAAATCTATTTCAACGAAATGCTCACCGATACAGCTTTGAAAACACCTAGGTGTTAAAGAATACGTTATTACCTATCGTATGATACCATACACAAGTGCATCCACTTGCCTGACTTTCCGATAAATACCATTGAAAATGAGTCGTTTTTTGTTATTTTGCGACGAAATAAAACTTTTATTTCCTTGCAATTGTTGCATTTTTAGGTAAAATATAAACAAAATCCATAGTTGGTTTCTTAATTTTATTAAAGGCAACAAAATATTTGATCCAAGATGTAAGATTTTTAGAAAAAAAAAATATAATATCGATAATTTTTTTCCAGAAAAGTATCGAATTAGTTTGTAACCTATATTGTGGAGGTAATAAGATAAGTTAATCCTGTTCGACACATTTTAGTACTACCTACCGGTACCTAATACTTAAGGAAAACAAACTATAGAGGTACAGGTTACTTTTGTGGTCCGCACTAGGATCAGAACCAATTAATTTTTTTTATTGATTCCATTTTGTTTTTTGGAACTGTTTCTCACTATAATATGATGATTAGGTAAGGTACATAACAAAAATTCTTAGCGAAGTATTAAAAACTTAAATCTAATACGACTCGACTTAAGAACAAATTATTAATGATAGTTATGTATAATATTTTCTTACGGAATAAGAAAAATAAGAATTTAAATTTTTACAAAAATAGAATGTTAAATAAGGAAACACTCTAAATACATACTGCCTACCTATAACTCCAAGAAGGCCTGTTTACAATAGAATTTTAGCAAGAAAAGGAAAATACTCATCACAATACCAAGATTTTATTTGGAGGTACACAAAATATTAAACTTAAAAATCTAAAAGTCAGAGAAGAAAGTAGGTTCATAACGCAAAACCATTTACTTATCACAATAAATTGAGTTTATAAGATTCTTAAAATAAAAAAAAACATAACAAAATGTATCCTTTTCACTGTCGCTATCTTGAAGATTACCTATATCAATAAATTCAGTAGGACACAAGTCTTCCGGAAGAGGCATCAATAGCTCTACAGCTTTTGCAGAGAGAACCATACTTCGTTTTTTGCCCATTTGTGGTCTTATAAGGCTGAGTTTGGGATCTGACGACAAAAGAAGATTATGTAGAATATCTTCATTTGTCACAATCCTACTCACTTTCCTAGAATGGTGTTATCTGTAGTTCCGAAAACCTTTATTTCGAGTTATAGGCCGGTAGGTATACATTTATTATGTAAACAAGTGTAGGTACCTACTAACTGGTTTAAACAAAAATCTAAACTTTGTTGAAGTGAACTTAGTACAGGTAGGTAGTACTAAAATGTGTCGAACAGGATTAACTTATCTTATTACCTCCACAATATAGGTTACAACTAATTCGATACTTTTTTGGAAAAAAATTGTCGATATTATATTTTTTTTTCTCAAAAATCTTACAACTTGGATCAAATATTTTGTTGCATTTAATAAAATTAAGAAACCAACTATGGATTTTGTTTATATTTTACCTAAAAATGCAACAATTGCAAGGAAATAAAAGTATTATTTCGTCGCAAAATAACAAAAAACGACTCATTTTCAATGGTATTTATCGGAAAGTCAGGCAAGTGGATGCACTTGTGTATGGTATCATACGATAGGTAATAACGTATTCTTTAACACCTAGGTGTTTCAAAGCTGTATCGGTGAGCATTTCGTTGAAATCGATTTTGATAGATGCCACTCCATACAATTTTTTTGAACTTTATTTTTTTTCTCGGTAAGTATTAGTTTGATGACAAAATATCATAGAATAGTTTCAAATAGGGTTATTGAGTTCCGCCGATTGGCATAAAAAAAACTTTCAAATTTTGAAAAAAAATCCTATGTCCGCTTTTTAGCAGTTTCGACCCACCGTGCGGCGCGGCGTAATCTCGAACCGCGGTTAAAAACGGCTAATGTGCACATGCTCTTATGTTAGATCTAAAAGCTAGGTCACGACCGCACTGTGAGATGGCATCATTGATGTTAGATGAGAAGGTTCCAGCTGTGCTATTTTCATTCTATTTACTTCGACGAGTTGCATCTAGCGCCATTTATTTTATTACACCTGCCTGACTAGTTGTATGGCCTGCCCGAGTATTTTATCTACGTGCCTATCTAAAAACTAAACAACCATCGAAGACATAAACTGGTCACACAGTACAAATAAAGAAATTAATGAGAAAATAAACGCATTTAATGAAAAAACAAAAACAAATAACAATAACCATTTAACTTATAAGTTATAATACGAAGCTTTCTCTTGCAGAGTTGCGGCCGTAGCCAGGTAGAACAGTTCTAGATGAGATACCGAGATGTTTTCTCAAAACTGTTTATGTGAAGTGTTGAAACTTCACTACATCGTTAGTTGAAACAAATAAGTACAAACATTTTAACGATTGGAAACAAAGAGGAACTAGTTTTGTTGTACCGTTACCTACGTTCAAGAACAGACAACGTAAGAATGAACTGAACGGTTCCAAGATTTTATTTATTTGAAACTAGCAACTCCCCGTGTTAGCGGTCAAGTTGATTTGATTTTACGTTTTTTTCTTTTGTAAGAAACTTCTCTACAGAGAAAAACACGACAAAAAAGAAATTGCGAAATTGGTTGAGCCGTTCGCGCGTGATGCTATGACCAAGGGAAATACGGATTCATATTCATTTTTATAAATATACATTCTGTTTTATTGCCTTAATGAAAATTCGCAGACCACCACCTCTTCGCTCAGCCCAGGCGTGCTCAATTATGTTGGTTCTTTTTATTTCGAAAGTACCTACCTATTCTTCTTCTTCTTCATAGTCTTTCTTATATCTTGTGTAATACAAAATTTATTCCAATTTTAAAAGTGTGATACACACCATTTATGCTGAAACTCAAAATTAAAAAAAAAACGAAATAAACATTTTTTACATAAATATCTTGGACACGTCCCAAAATACAAATTACAAAAGAAATAAGACAGGGAAATAAAGAGAGTGTTGCAATGTACAGGTAGCTAAACTGATCCATATCCGCAGGCCCGTTTTTGATAATGGATCAGTTCAATAAGCAAAAATATTAATTTGCAACCTCATTACATTTGTGAGAGAATTCTATTATGCGGTCAAAAATCAAAAAGCAAATAAGATGACCCTAAAAGGGCACAGGCTATTTTAAGGAAGCTGAGTACCTACCTGAATGAGGACCGAGATTGAAATGATTCAGGATTGAGAGTCTTGTAGGAAAGGAGGAGGCCTTATAATAGTAATTGGTGACCCGTAATACAGGTTCTTGTTAACCCAAAATACGCACCAGTCGTTCCCAATGCTAGCTATAATATTTGTATGGAGGTATGTATGCCTACTTACAAACATTATAGCTAGCCTATACTACCTACTGGCAATAATGGGTTCTAGCAACTAAGCTTTCATTGTGAGAGAAAAAAATAGAATGGAATGAATTCTTTAAGCTAACAACATTATACCTACAGCAGTGAACCCTTAGACTAAAGTGCTGACTGTATCAACGCCTGCATTCAAAAGAATACGAACAAGGTAATCATGTGAGGGTTGCCAGATTAGATTTGGCAGATACTACGATTGGAGTTCCTTGTAACAAGAAAACCTTTCGTAAGATCTACCTTATTCTTTTATAATTTTGTACAACTGGTAATTAAAATGATTTTTACGAAAAAAATAACTAGGACAAAGGTTTGCCAGGAAGTTGCGGGATCGATTCCCAGCCTGGCATATACATTGTTACGATCTGCAGATGTTTGTTACCCAGAACAAACATCTTGTATTTTTTATGTATCTATAATTATAAAAGTATCTATTACAAGTATGTATGTATTTGGTATCTGTTACCCATAACACAATCTCTGCTAAGATTATTCAGTAATATGTTTTCATGTTTTTTGTGATTTCTCAGCTTGAAACATCTCTTACATCTACAATCACAATCGGATTGTAAGAGATGTTTCTACATTAGAACAACAAATTAAACAAATTAAATTTTATTTAATTTAACTGAAAATAAGAACGAGCTAAAACGATGGTTACCGAACAGAAGTCTCAATAAGCTCCTTTTCGCTTTTTCATGGCATTTCTGGCAACCCTCAATAGTGCAATATCAAAACGATGCTCAAACGACAAAGGTAAAGCGGAACACCTGACACTAGGTGTGAAATAGAAGCTACACCGAACACAATTGCTCTCACAAAGAATGGAGAGATATAAATTGAAAACCCGAGTAGGGGAGTATTGAGGAAGAATAGCGTATCTATAGATTGCACAATATTTCAATATCAGTTTGTTTCTGAAGATAGTTTAGTAGCAATGCACTCTAGCTTCGCACTGAACACACACACATCACAATTTGTCCGTGCGACATTTCCCTTGGTCATAGCATCACGCGCGAACGGCTCAACCAATTTCGCAATTTCTTTTTTGTCGTGTTTTTCTCTGTAGAGAAGTTTCTTACAAAAGAAAAAAACGTAAAATCAAATCAACTTGACCGCTAACACGGGGAGTTGCTAGTTTCAAATAAATAAAATCTTGGAACCGTTCAGTTCATTCTTACGTTGTCTGTTCAAGAACAGACAACGTAAGAATGAACTGAACGGTTCCAAGATTTTATTTATTTGAAACTAGCAACTCCCCGTGTTAGCGGTCAAGTTGATTTGATTTTACGTTTTTTTCTTTTGTAAGAAACTTCTCTACAGAGAAAAACACGACAAAAAAGAAATTGCGAAATTGGTTGAGCCGTTCGCGCGTGATGCTATGACCAAGGGAAATACGGATTCATATTCATTTTTATAAATATACATTCTGTTTTATTGCCTTAATGAAAATTCGCAGACCACCACCTCTTCGCTCAGCCCAGGCGTGCTCAATTATGTTGGTTCTTTTTATTTCGAAAGTACCTACCTATTCTTCTTCTTCTTCATAGTCTTTCTTATATCTTGTGTAATACAAAATTTATTCCAATTTTAAAAGTGTGATACACACCATTTATGCTGAAACTCAAAATTAAAAAAAAAACGAAATAAACATTTTTTACATAAATATCTTGGACACGTCCCAAAATACAAATTACAAAAGAAATAAGACAGGGAAATAAAGAGAGTGTTGCAATGTACAGGTAGCTAAACTGATCCATATCCGCAGGCCCGTTTTTGATAATGGATCAGTTCAATAAGCAAAAATATTAATTTGCAACCTCATTACATTTGTGAGAGAATTCTATTATGCGGTCAAAAATCAAAAAGCAAATAAGATGACCCTAAAAGGGCACAGGCTATTTTAAGGAAGCTGAGTACCTACCTGAATGAGGACCGAGATTGAAATGATTCAGGATTGAGAGTCTTGTAGGAAAGGAGGAGGCCTTATAATAGTAATTGGTGACCCGTAATACAGGTTCTTGTTAACCCAAAATACGCACCAGTCGTTCCCAATGCTAGCTATAATATTTGTATGGAGGTATGTATGCCTACTTACAAACATTATAGCTAGCCTATACTACCTACTGGCAATAATGGGTTCTAGCAACTAAGCTTTCATTGTGAGAGAAAAAAATAGAATGGAATGAATTCTTTAAGCTAACAACATTATACCTACAGCAGTGAACCCTTAGACTAAAGTGCTGACTGTATCAACGCCTGCATTCAAAAGAATACGAACAAGGTAATCATGTGAGGGTTGCCAGATTAGATTTGGCAGATACTACGATTGGAGTTCCTTGTAACAAGAAAACCTTTCGTAAGATCTACCTTATTCTTTTATAATTTTGTACAACTGGTAATTAAAATGATTTTTACGAAAAAAATAACTAGGACAAAGGTTTGCCAGGAAGTTGCGGGATCGATTCCCAGCCTGGCATATACATTGTTACGATCTGCAGATGTTTGTTACCCAGAACAAACATCTTGTATTTTTTATGTATCTATAATTATAAAAGTATCTATTACAAGTATGTATGTATTTGGTATCTGTTACCCATAACACAATCTCTGCTAAGATTATTCAGTAATATGTTTTCATGTTTTTTGTGATTTCTCAGCTTGAAACATCTCTTACATCTACAATCACAATCGGATTGTAAGAGATGTTTCTACATTAGAACAACAAATTAAACAAATTAAATTTTATTTAATTTAACTGAAAATAAGAACGAGCTAAAACGATGGTTACCGAACAGAAGTCTCAATAAGCTCCTTTTCGCTTTTTCATGGCATTTCTGGCAACCCTCAATAGTGCAATATCAAAACGATGCTCAAACGACAAAGGTAAAGCGGAACACCTGACACTAGGTGTGAAATAGAAGCTACACCGAACACAATTGCTCTCACAAAGAATGGAGAGATATAAATTGAAAACCCGAGTAGGGGAGTATTGAGGAAGAATAGCGTATCTATAGATTGCACAATATTTCAATATCAGTTTGTTTCTGAAGATAGTTTAGTAGCAATGCACTCTAGCTTCGCACTGAACACACACACATCACAATTTGTCCGTGCGGCGTCCAAAAACGTGTGTGTTGTATGTGACAAGTAAATAATTCACTAAGTACTATTACTATGTGTACCTACTGATATAAAAGCATAAAACCATTATACTCGTACATGGACGCAAATGAGACTTGTTAGATAGGTATTTACCTAAGTAGTTTTAGTTATTTTAATCTTTTTATTTAAAGTTATTTCATTTTAATATTATATGCTCTATAGTTTGATGTTGTGATATGGGTATTTCTGTGCCTGCATTAAACTGATTTTATTACTATTATTTATTATTACACATAACTGCGTTGGTTTATGGACCTTAGATAAGCACGGTCGCGCTTTGTGCAAAGGTGCGCCAGCGGCGCAGGACGTTCCTTGTTCGATTCAAGCCTCGGGATAAATTTACGTACCTTGTACACTGTGCCTACGATCTGCAGATACTTTTTCAGGGTGTTCTGGTGGTATTCCATGTAAATTTAATAAAAGGTAATATCCACAACGACAAGATCTTAAAATTAAACACTATTGTGTTAATTGTTTAATTCGTCTCTATTGTAAAATGCCGAAGTAGCAAAATGTCTGGATTACTTTTTATGACGTACTTACCTTACTTACTATTTTGTCCTTTTTTCAATCAATTTACTAAAATCCGGGATACTACGTTGGGGTTCATAAGAATCGTATAAAAAATCCTCAAAAATCATTCAGTAAAAACAATAAAATCCGTTCGGAACTTTTTGAATTTATAACGTTTAGACATACAGACAACATAACAAACCGAATACAGGGAAAGAGATAATCTCACGTAATTAATGGACTCCCCGTCGTACAATCGTTTTGTGTCAGCATTCCATGTCTTTATTTGATTCCTTAATAATTTATGTTATTAGGGTATACCTATTTTAAATACCTATAATGTTACGTTGTATTTTCTGAACTATAAGCTAAATATAGTAGTTCGAGCTCAACAGTTAATGTTAATAAGTTATCAGTCTTCAGTTTGTTTTCGATACTGGCTCAAACTAGCGAGGAAGCCGACGAAAATATACTTAAAAATGTATTCTAGGTTTAAATTTCTTTTAAAGTGTATTTTAGATGTTAGAGTTTTTAGTTAATCTTTGTATTTGCTGAAAATATATATTTTTCCAATATTATGTATAAAGAGGAAAGATCGGATTGTTTGTTTGTTTTAATTGAATAAGTTCCAAAACTATTGGACCGATTTGAAAATATATTTATTTTTCATTATTTGCTAACCCCGTGCGAAGCCGGGGCGAATCGCTAGTCTGTTTGTATAGAGTTTTGGCACAAAACAATTCAGAAATAATGGTAATACCTTTGTTAGGTAAGGCATTTGTTTTCATAGAGATAAATTAAACGGGAAAACTGTACCTAATTATTTCCTTAGTCTATCTCATCGAGTACTACTCGATTGTCTATCTAGATTCAATAGGTACTTGAACACTCAGAACAGTAGGGATTTTGAATTGCAATCGAAGTTGGCTATAACTTAGCCTCGGATGACCATTCGATGAAACTTGAAGTTCTCAACGCCGCCGGAGAGTCTGCTTATTGAAATATCTGGGAGTTATGAATAGATATTGCAATTCTACAATACCAGTCAAGTTTCTAGAGCTTTTTGAACGAACTGCATTCAATACCTTTCATCATTTGGTTTGTACCTATACATTTTACAAAAGATTTATGTATAATAATAATATTAAATCTTTTGCTCTGTGGATTTTCCAGCATTTATTTTGTTAAAAAAATCCAAATAAAAATAAGTCATTTGTATATAAGGGTGTATTTTTTGGACGCGTCAGTGAGTAGAGATAAAATTGTATTAGAAGATATATCCAAAATTTTTCGACAAATGACATATGTACTTATATCATCCCTATTTTCTGATTTTTCAAAAATGTACGGTTTGCCAGAAAATTAGTATTTCTGAGAAAACTTTTTACCGTAAATCATCCTTTTTCTTATACTGATCAAAAACTTCTATTCGACCAATTGAGTTTTTGTACTCCAGTAATTTAACATAGTTCAGGTCAATACCGCTAAAAATTCCCTTCCAAATTACCTTTAGTACTCTACAGTTATGGGGTTTACAACCCTTTTGTATGGTCACACTCAATAAAGGCAAGTTTCCGTTTTGATACTTTAAACTGAGCACTCCAAAAGCTTGTCCTAAACCGTTTAATTTTCGAATCAACATTGTTAGAAGTACTAAAACTAGTGACTCCCATAAGCTTCATGAACATTTCGAAAGCTATTCAAGGCAACTTGCGCTTGGGACAGGAGTGCAATCAAACCACTGACACCGTATGCTCGGAACGGCCACTTTGTGGCGTGACCTAGCCACTTGAGTCGTCTTAAACTTACATCTGTACTGGGAATGATACTGGTCGTTTTCTGAACGATAATGCACAAGAATTAAATAAAATAAGCATTCCGTTCAACCCGTGGTGGTAGAGTTTTGTAGAATGACGAAAATATTCAACACGGATAGTTCGTGTTTCGGACTTTACGAAATAAATCGAACCATCTTGCAAACATAACGTAAACCTTCTTGGTCTGATAACTTAAAATATCTTTCGCAGATCGTCATCCCACGAAGTCGAAGGGCGTCATAGGCACTGACAACGTAGTAACAAAGTAATACTTGGTAATGTCAAATTTACATTCTAAAAATATTCATAGAACAGGCTGTTGACTATTGAATCTAGTACTTTAAGTGCATCCAGCTTAAGTAGTTACTTTAACTTAAACTTGTTTTATAATATGAACATGCATTGTTGTTGCATTGTTGTACAACGCATGTTTGTACATGCATTCTAGTATGTTACCTAACATGTTCGTAGTATAAAACATGATTAATAACTAGCACTGCCTTCTGGCGCCGGCTTAGATTTTTAGGAAACAGATATATTAGTATTATATTCTATTTGTATGTGTTTTATTCTGTTGTACAAGTACCTACTGTTATTTTATTTTTAGATGTATGAGACTTAGTAAAAAAAAAATAAGTTTTGTGGCATGTATTGTAACCTGATGTCGTGAGTGGAAATGCTCATCATTAGGTAATTAATTAAACTAACCGTTCGAATGGTCGATATATCTGAAGTTTTTCAACAAAAATCTACATTATGTTTAGCTAGTTATTAGTATAGTAGTAATAAAACTAAATGCTAATTAAAGCTAAAATGACCAGAATTAAAGCATATTTTGAAACCGCAACCCGACAAAATGAGCAGAATCGCCAAAGCGGTGATAATTGCCGAATGGCATCGTACCATTGAACTAAACGGTAATAGAAAGCCCCTAGCAATCAAGAGATTGATATCTATATCTTGTTTGTTTGCGATGCTAACTACACACGCGTTTAGATGGCTGAGAAGTTATCTAGAGAGTTGATACAACCAATGTAAAAAAAATTAGACGAGCTCTCTGACTCAGCTAACTATTAATTATTAAACTATTAACAGGGGCTTACCGCTCATTAGGGCAGGCCTATCTCCAGCAGTGGACTATCATGGGCTGATGATTATGAATAGAAAATTAAGTTGCTTGCTAGTAATTTTACTTGAGTGGTTTCCTCTTCAAAAGTTTTGAGCATAAAAGGAGCTAGTTTACTAATTTTAATAGAATTCTGTAAACATTATTATAACTTTTATGCCGTTACTGTACAAATTACCTATTGATGAGCATTTCCACTCACGACTAAAAAAACTTAAAACCACGAGGACGTAATGAACCCGGATGTCGTTAGCAATAAAATAAATAAATAATTCTCGACAATCCACACAGCATCATCTAGCCCCAAGCTAAGAATTGTGTTATGGTTACTACATGACTGTTATACTTAAAATAAACAATTTTTTTGTATAAAATATTATAGGAATCATAATGTCAAGCTACGCTCGATAAGAATCTAAGCAGGTAAGGACTTTGCTACAATATTCTTAAATTTTTTCTAGTCGGTAAAAGTATCTCCATGTAGATTCGGTCAGCCATCAATTCCGCCGAGTAATCAAGATATGGTAATGGTCTCTTTGATATTCAAAGTCGTGTGCAGACGCCCTTACGGAGCTCATCAGCGATATCTTGACCACTACGCGGCTGACAGTTGTAATTAACTATTGTGTATACAGCCTTAGAGTGCCTCTAAGTATTCTCTTGTTGGCAAGTATAGTTTGAAGTACGAGTATGTTTGCAGTTATGAGATAAGCAAACGTTTGTGTTGCCTTGCCTTGTGTTCTAGTTTATGTTGTGTATTGTAGGAAACTGGTGATAAGTTACACAGTATGAAGTCATAAAGCTTGCAGATAGGCCTGTAGATTGAGTATTAAGACCTCATAATTGAACAAGCTCGCTGCTGGTGAAGGCGTAGAAATTGTTTATTGTCATTAAGGTAACGTTTTATTGAAATTCGACGACAATTCTAGATAACTGTAACCTGTACTTCTAAATTTAAAAAAATACCTTAACGTTTGAAACTTTGCTGGTGTTAGTGTTATATATTATGTAGTTTTGATTAAGATTAAAATAACTATTAGTTTCCCAAATAAAATGAAAATATACTATATACATAATACCATATATTTACTAGATATATATTTTTAATAAATAGATATTATACATAGAAAACGACCAGAACACCCTGAACAAATATTTGCGATCGTACAACCATAGCCCACTGCGCCTCAGAGATCTATGAATAGCTAAATGATCTATGTATGTCTATTGACTGTAATCAAATAAAAGCAGAGTAAATACAGGAATTTTCCGTTACTCAACTTTAGTCAAGCATAATTTGGGAATAAATAGAATACTTTGGCCGAATGAAGCAGTTATACCGGGCTCATTAAGGTCTGATTGCGAGGTCGCGTGCTGCAAATGATCACCTAACTAAAACTCAAATGCTTCCTACATCATCATTTAGATAAGAATTTGATTGTGTACTCCGGAACGAAAGTTTAAAATGTGTTTTTTACTAAAATAGTTAATGTAAAATAAATGATGTGAGTTAATGAGTTTATAGAAAAGTAGTCCTGACTTTTGCGAATTGCAAAAGTGTTTGGATAGGTACCTACTTTTTAATCCGTAATTTCAATAAGGTTTTTTTTAAGTTTTATAATACTAATAAGTTTGTACCTAGTTTAACTCATTTTTCAGATGTAGGTACGGTTAATTGTTGTGTGTCGTGTCAAATATTTTTTTTTCATTTCAAATTCATTCGTAAAGCTGAGTTCACCGGAACACACATATCCTTAATTAGTATTATAGAATATCGTTATAGAAATGTATGTACTCATGCCTCTTATTGAATAGAGTCAGTTATAGTGAAAAAATCTTTCATTCCAATACAACCCACAATAGCTTATTTATAGACTAAAGAATGTAAATTCAAAAATAATAAATAGTGCTTGACAGTCCTCGCATAAATATTGACGCAGCCGGGAGTGGAAGATCAAGATCAAGGCCACTTTGTAGCCCTTTTGAGAGGTTTATTTTGTCACCTAGTCGTTTTTTCGCACAACTTGGAACTTGCACGTTTTCGCACAATTTGGAACTTGCACGTTTTCGCACAGCTTGGAACTTGCACGTTTTCGCACAACTTGGAACTTGCACGTTTTCGCACAACTTGGAACTTGCACGTTTTCGCACAACTTGGAACTTGCACGTTTTCGCACAACTTGGAACTTGCACGTCCGAAACATTAATAATGAAAAAATCATGAATTGTGTTAAGACTAGCCTCACGGTGGCGGGCCATGATATTTTATTGTAAGTAGCGCTGATTTGTATGAAAAAATTGTAGTCAGCCAGTCAAAAGCAGAAGTAAATCAAAAATCAAGCCTAGAAGGAAGATTAGTAAAATAGTCAACAGTTGTTTCGCTGCGCCAAAGGAAAACACTAGCAATATGAGTCTAGGGGTCCCCAACGGGGGTTGAAAAGCGAAACTTGCGTAAATTGGTAATGATAATTCTTCAAGACTTGTAAAAAGGTTGGACTGAAATATTGCATTGAAAATGTTTAGACTGATAAAGGTTGTTGATGTGAGACATAATGAAAAAGTAATTTTCAGCATTGGATGAACGTACCTATAGATGTTGTTAAATAAACAAATAATGCTGGACAATCCCCACGGTATCAGCGGTAAAATTTATAACTTTTAAACCAATTAAAAATACTATACGAACCATTTTCGATACCTGCGCGGACGAAGTCGTGGGCAAAAGCTAGTTTTTTATACACTTTAATCAATTCTAGCCCTAACGTAAAGTTGCCTGAAATACTGTTCAATATGTATTCACTTGATACGGAACAAATACCTGGACAGTAGTCAAATTTAGGTCATGCAAATATGTGTCACGTAGCAGGAATCGAAACCGCAACCGTCTGAGCCGCAAATGGACCTGTGCCCCACGGCGCTACTGTGGTCTTCATTATATTGTATGCCCGTATAGTTGTATACCGACTAGTCGTTTTGATGTATAATACATCTACATATATACGAGTATACAATACGTGTGATTAATGAAAGTTTTCTAAATTCCTTAAATAATTGGATATGACTAAAACCTTTAAAACAAAGAAAATAAATAATGTTGGACAATCCATACAGCATCTAGCCTCCAGCTTAGCAGAGCTTGTGTTATGACTAGATGACTGATATACATAATACAATAGACTACATAGATATACATATTTTTACTATACATAGAAACCGACCAGCCACCTGAACAAATATCTGCTGAACGTACAAACATTTGTCCCGAGGCGGGAATCGAACCCGCAATATCAGTGCCACAGAGGTCGTCATAATAATAATTCCAATCAAATAACCAAATCATAACCAGTATTTACAACTGCAACAATTGAGCTAACTGCAGACTACAGGCAGCAAACCAACTACAGGTTGCTAGGTTTGGATCAACTGATCCATATTAATACCAGTCGGAATTGTACCCAAGATGCTGGCTGCAATGCCTCGCTGTATTGTTTAACAAAGCTGATGCGCTTCGTCAGATACGGGTTAGTATCTCGGTATGGCTCTCGGGTCACTCGTCTTGCTTTGACCAGACCCCCAGATAATTATGTAAATCTTTCTTTAAATAATTAATTGGAATAAAGACTTTAAATTTTAACAGTTCACGCGAAGGACGCTCTGTATTGCCGTATGGTAATGCAAAAATAGTTTTCAGAGGTTTTTGTTGCTGACAGTACCTATTTAAATCATTTATGATCCAAACAGTGACGGAAAACGTTTTGAATTGTTTTTTAGGACTAAATCGAGAGTGGCTGAAAAACTTTATGTACCGATTGGTCTTTCGTAAAAACAAGTTCAAAATTACAAAAGGAAGATATAAATCTATATAATAGTTGACAATTACATACAATTACTTATCATACTAATTAATATGGTTTGTACTGTAATGTTTACAAACCTACCGTACCGTACCGTACCTACCGTAAACCTAACGTTTAGGCGTCAAAACGTCTAAAGTCAGCTTTCTCTTCAGCTTCATCCGCAAAAACCTCGCTCAAAACGACAAAAATCTGAATAACCACGTTCGATTAAAAGCGACCATTTGTGTTTGTTGTTTCGTGTTCCGATTCGTATGCAAAACCGCATAGTCAAAACGAAGCGATTGACAATTTGCCAACAATTCGACTTCGGTCGCATTTGTACGAGAAGCAGGGATTTTGAGTACAGCTGTGGAATTAAGCTGAAACCGTTTCTAATAATTGACTTTTAAAGGCCCTTACCCTTGAAAGCCGTTTAATGACTTTCGCCATACAATTTAAAATCGCGATGGTCATTCAAAGGGCTTTCAAATATTAATATTGGGTGGTTGCTTTTAGCGCGATTCAACAGCCGTTTCCTTAAATAATTCCATTGATGTAATTAATAAATAATGCTGGACAGTCCACAAAGGCATCTAGCCCCAAGCTAAGCAGAGCTTGTGTTATGGTACTAGATTCATATTATAGGTCCGTAATACAATATATTACAATGGGCACTTACTACATGACTGATTGATATACTTAATCCTATATTATAGTTGATATGGATCAGTTGTGAGACCAGTTGAGCACCTGTTGTGCGTCTGCAGTTAGCTCAATTGTTTCAATTATAATACGTACAACTGAACCATTGTTACTTAATTTATACCTACCTACTTTCTTTGTTATTAAACCTACCTCATATATTATATTCAACTACCGTGCCGCAGAGCTCGTTATACTTAAACATATTTATAGGCGATTCAACCTTAAAATCAGTCAGAAGTGCCCACCTGTTTTCGGCCTAACAATCTACCCACCCACAGTGATATAAATGTGGGTGGTAGGTACCTTCACAGACTTGTATTGTGAAGCTTAACGAGGATTGAACTGAAAATCGTTTATATTCGAGCGACTGTTGCGAAACTGTTCCGGAGGTACCTAAAATGCATGTAGATACGTCACTCAAACCACGGGGATTGAAGTCTTGGGTTGAATGGAAAAAACACTTACGTCAGTCACTTTGTCATCGAATGCGTAAATTATTTGATGTTAATACAAGTTCAATAATATACGCAATGTACGGCGACACGATGTCACTATTATAGTCTATGCTACCCTAGAGAACAATCCTAGTGCTAGGGTCGATTGAGATGTATTCGCGAGTTGAATATAACACAAGTTATGTATTGTGTTTTAAGTGGGTATATTAGTCATCTAGTACCCATAACATAAGCTCTGCTTATCTTGGGGCTAGATGATGCTGATGAGTTCTTGAGTGGAGACCGCGACTTGGTATCATGTAAGTGAATTTATTCTTAGTGAGAAATAATACATTCTTAAACCTAAATCAATGATCAAAACTAAAAACTCCTTAATCAATCATCTGAAATCTATTGAAAGTTCACATAAATGATTAAATTCAATCAATCATCTTAAATGTATTGAGTGTTCTCATAAAAGATTTAATGTCATTGAAACATATCGCCGCCCCCACCGAATAAAATCGTAATCAAAAAAACAAAATTTTACAGGAAAAATAAAAAACCGTTTTTTTTAAATAACTCCTAAAATACTTTACTTATCGGGTTCATTTTAATACCAAAAGATAGCAATATTTTTTTTGTATATGCAATATAATTTAAATTATAACTGTGTTTACGAATGCAGAGTAATAAATAAAAATATGTTTTACCAGAATCAAGACCATAATTTTACACCGTAAAGTAACATTACAATTTTATTCGCGGAAATTGTCGATAATAGCCTGTACAGTAATAGGTCTTCGCGATCTTATTGAACTCAAAATGGTGATGTTGGTTGTATCGGTAATGCAATGTTACCATTTTGTTCGGTACTCAATTAAGCTTAAATGAATAACGTAAATTTGCAATACGTTTATATTCCTTGGAGAAGATAATAAGTTTAGTGAATGTGAAAATAGGTTACTGTAAAATTATTTGCATTTTGGGAATCGGTATTAAAAGAAAATCGAAGGAAATACAAAAGTTATCCTATTATTACAGATATTTAAAAGATTTTTGTGATAACCACCGATACCGAGTGCTCCCAGGGAAGTTCTAGTGCTCGTCTCCGCTTGCGGAGACGTAAATCTGGACGTGAACCTTAAGCTGTGGTATTCTAAAAGAACCAGAACCACACTTATTGGTTGCGCTTAATTGGCCGTTCTGAATGGAGTCGCAAGAGATGCATCTTAAGGTGTAGACTCGGCGGTGGAGGTTCCTAATGGCGTTATAACGAGAAAAACCCTCGTTATAACGCCAAAGACGTTTGCGCAGGAATTGTTTATATCCGGCATTGAAGCCTATATTTTGAGTAATCCATCCGACATTCGACAAGCCACAGTCTGCCACTTTTAACAGTTTTCAATTATGTCAGGCGTCCGCACTGTCTCCCAGACCCAAAAATTCTTTTTTTCATTTTATTTCTTTATGCTTATAGTCTCTACACCTAAAAGATATCATGGATATCATTTTCGAGTATATCATATTGTGCAAACGAGGATTATACCCGTTCTATGTAGCCCAACCTTTAAAATTATCTCTCATAAAGGGCCTCTGTCCTGTTGGCTACGGCCCCACGCATGCCTCCCAAAGGACCGACACTCTATATGGCCCGTGATCGTGGAAATGAGATAAAATAATGAAAAACCTTTATGCAGATAACGTACAATGATTTCTTAAGTCTTATATACTAGGACATGTTATCTGTTTGCCCTAGTTTACACATGCCTCTTCTAGCTTCTTCCATTCGTTTCTATCCTTGGCAATTCTTGTCTTTCCAGTGATGGATTTTATTTATGTCTTATTTCCACCTTTTGAAAGGTCGTCCAAATTTTCTATTTTGATTCCTGGGTAATGTAGTCGTAATGTAGGTAATAGTTTTATTCGACTTTTCAGTTCTTCTTAAAGTTTGACCGATCTACAGTTATTTTTCAATAAAAATAACATAGTATAGAAGAGAAAGAAAGAAAGAAAGATTATACTCTGCCTGATTGTATTCATAGCAAACTTCTCTCCAAAACCTATCACCGACCAATCTGACGAACATCCAACTTTCTATTATGCGCTTTCCTCAGGTCCCATGTTTGGTTTCTTAAATTAAAACATTGGAAGAATACATTTATTTTAAAGTTTCCTTTAAGTTTTCAGACAAAGCTCTTTGTTTTTTATGATTTATTAAATGACCAGTATCTCTTTCAAGCATTATCTATTCTTGTTTCTATTTATTTTGTTGTTAGATAATTTGGTGAGGTAAAGTTATAGCAGATAAGGATTTTTCCGAGATAAGTATATTCCATAACATACCGACTCTATTGTGCTGAGTGTTATTGAGTGTTATTGGTTAAACTTAATTTTCAGACTATTAATATGTAGATGGCCTACTTTTCCACTTTTTGTATCATATTAGCGAGTTCTTCAGGCTTATTAGACCGAATTATCAGATCATCGGCAAACCTTAAATATGTTTGTATAATCTACATTTATTTTTAGGCCATAATTCTACCAATTGAGGTTTTGAAATATTTTCTGAAGATCTGATTTCGTTCTTTTCCAGTTTGACGGTTGTAGAGCTGTGTTCTAGGGTTTTAAAGGCTTGGTATCCGGCCAACAATTGTTTTGGAAAATATTTTATAATGTATATGCTTGTCATCAAGCTGATAGCCCAATAATTACTTGTGGAATTTTAATCCTTTTTGTATGGATAAGATAATGATTCAGTTTTTTTTTTTCTGATTTATTATTGCATTGAATATCATTGTGAGAACTGTGATGATTGCTTCTCTGGTAGCTATAAAGAATTCATTTGTGTAGAAGGGTCCGGGTGGTTTGTTTAAAAAAACTTAGATCCTACCTTACTCCTACCTCTCTTGGAAATATTGTCGATACCTTATCTTCATCAGCTTTCAGCAGCTTTGTCTCTGGCACATTATTTTGGCTCGTATACAGATCTCGGTAGGATTCTGTAGCCCTTGCGAGTGTGTTTGGTCGTTTTGTTATGCAGTATCCGCTTTTGTTTTTGATCTGCGGTATTCATTCTTTTTGGTGGTTAGGATTTTAATATCAAGCACTCGAAATCTTGGCAAAGAGTAGAAAACAATGGGGGCTTTTAAATTAGAGCACAATATTATCATCGTTGAACGTTAGCTCATGCTGGGTGAGGGTCATGTGCTATCACTTTTTTTTTACCTAAGACGAAATGAGAGCGATGTTAAAAGACGTTGCTTTGGCTACTATAAGCTTGCCAAAGCCACATCTCGGGATTTCATAATCTGTCATTAAGTGAGTAAATCATCACAACCTACTATCTCTACATAGATTACGATGGCTTTTTTTTATATTAAAAATACATTAATAGATGTAACCATTGCAGATATTTTGAATTAAATATAGTAATAAACTATACTGTAATAAAGAACTTCAAAGAAAACCTGAATAAGAGGGTTTTCTACTTTACGAAAACTAAGTTTTATACTTCTTTCCCGAATAAAATCGCAATCGCATCTTACAACAAAAAGCGAGAAACCGAGGAGTGAGTATTAACCTGTTGCAATGTTGTTCGGATCAAAATGTTGTTTTTATTTTTCGTTTAATAATAAAGTAAAATCCATTACAAAAAGCCTATCTCAAGAACTACTCGTACGATTTGCCTGAAAAAAATTCACAAGGTGTAATCGCACCTCAGGAACAATTATTTCAAATAAAAACACTTCTATCGTAATAGTCGGTAACCATATTATTCGGTGGGGGCGGCGATATGGTTTCACAACCGACCCTATTCCGTTAAATTCCGCAGCCCCACTTCGTCTTTCCGTTTCCTTTTCCTTTATTTCGTGGCTTTGTGGCCCATTCTCTACAGTGATTGTCGACCTTATGGCGTAACCTCAATTAAAGTTGTCAGTTTTGAATTTAAATTGCCGAATTTTCTTGACCTTAGCTCGATGCAATATTTAAGTTAAAACAAATCTTATCTCTCGATCTTTTATAGGATACATTTTGGACAATACACTGAATCTTCATGACCTATCCCACCATTTTCCGTCTAGTCAAGACGAGCGTACCTAAATCTAAGTTTGAGTATTCGGGGGTAAGACATATAAATGGGTAGGTACCAATTTTTAAGACAAACACAGGAATAAACATTCCTTAAAACAACCTTTTCTTGCAAATTAAAAGTTTTGAAACAAAGTGAATGATGTTAGAATCAAAGAGCAACTATGAAGATATTCGTATGGTATAATATACATTATGTGTATCACTACAATTACGCCATGGATACACTACTCACTATTCTCGGGCAGATAATGCGGTTTGAAGTCTTTGAGTATAGATAGAAGGTTCAAATTAACTTGCCTCGTCAGTCTTAGGCCTCACTCAGCTGAGGATATCGATCAGTGTCAGTACCGGCCACTTGAATTATTGTTTCTGTGCAACGTAAGTAAAAGGTATAACATGTCTGCTGTAAACAAAAGTTAACAAATTATTCTCTCTATGTTATCGGCTGAAAAACAAATCATACTTGGTTCGGTTTGCTTTTCTGTAGTTCCCTAGATTTTTTACATTTATAAGACGAAGAGAATTACTATTGTAAGACGGAGGGAATAGAGACCTGTGTTTGCGTACACATTTGTGCACTATAAAATGTATGTCCTGCGCCATGTCTAGCCTGCATCAAGAATAGGCGCTACTGTGGCCGAAATTCTTAATGATTGTTGGTTTGGCATGTATAAATTTTTATTGATAATTAAGTGTTTTGTTTTGTTTGCTTTGTGAACTAAAATACTGACAGAGCCATACAATTTATAATTTTATTTAAATTAATATCGATACCAAACCAATAATATAACAACAAACAGAATAAAAAAAACCAAAGAATATCTCTTAGTACAACATGTGCATAACATCTAATTCTAAAATAAACACTCATTAGTTCCCACAAATACATTTCGCTACATTTCCCGCGCTACGCTTACATTTTGTCCCCGAAACCATTCCTACTAATTGCCAATTAGCACGACGACTGGCCAATCTAATTTTTAGCTTCCTCACTTAGCCCCATTTAGTGCTAATCGATACAGATCAAATAATTTATCTTCACTTAAACAATTATTCAGAGGTTGTTCAAACTACTTTGTTTTTATTTCGGAGAAAAGCTCGAGAGTTCAATATACTTTAATAGCCGTTTTTAATTTCCGATTGTTAAATACAGTCAATAAGCCCTATAGTTTGTTTTATAATAAGCTTTAAATTTATTTTAATCATTCAGCGTTTCATTTCGGTAGGTATTATTTATTTAATTATTGTAAAACATAACATCATTACATTACAGTTTTTTTAGTTATTCTTGTTTGGTAAAATTAGCTAATACAGGAATCACAGAGAGGTAGATTTGTTTCTGATACAACAACAAAAAAGATCTTTTTCAAAGCCATCTATCGTGTTTACCCTGAAATCCGTAACATATAAAATGTACGTCAAACATCGTGCGACAAAAAGTCTTCCCATAACAGAAGTGTATTCACGTCACGTAGTTTTAAATCCAATATACACGGTATTTTGAGTCCAACCTACCACCACTCGCTCCTGAATACTTAGCTGATTTGAGATAAGAAGTCATATCAATTCCTTAGTTACTCTCTACTAAGGGCGGCATCGATTTATTGCTCTGAGAGTGGCATAATTTCCCAGTTCTGGAGCTATTGCATCGATAGATTTCCACAACACCTCGATGATTTTGCAATAATGTGAAGCATCCCTTCATTTTTGGCATCAATTTAGTTATAGAAATTTCATAGACATACCTAAAGGTCCTTATCTCACTGTACAATAAAAACAACCAATCATTTCCAACCATGTTTAGAGTTCTACGTTTCGTTTTCCATACACGGCATAGAAATGAATGTAACAGGGAAAACTACGCATTTCCCTTTCTTTGTTTTAGTTCGGTGTTGGCATTTTTGGGTAGGCATGAAAAGATTTGTAGGTTGTTGCGAAATTTTTTCTGTTCTGTAGATTATTTTGTGTTAAAATTTTTGTGTTTCGAAAGGAATGCTTAGTAGAATGGTATGCTAACTCAAATGTAGGTACGTAAGTTAAACTGAAAATGAGCTGTTAATTTTTTTATGCACTCTGTTCAGAATCTTCTTCAATAGTTCTTTTGCTAAACGGAAAATGCTTTATCACCTATAAAGCTCATGTGCGTTATAGTATAGCTTGCGACTGCAACTAAGCTGTGGGCTTAAAATATTTTTTATTTTTGTCTCAAGTCATCAGCCAGTACAGCCAGTACACAGTACATCAGCTCTGTGTTCTCTCCACATAAATACTCGACTTATTGGTGTTCCTTTAACAATGAACTTAACATAAGATTTTTGAAAATGGAACTTATATTACCTTTTTGGTGAATTTTGGAATAAGATGGGTACCATCATAAAAAATCCAACATTCAAGCTAATAATCTACCTACGCTTGGAGGAAGAATCCTTGTCTTCCTCCTTGGTAATGCTTAGGTAGATTCTTTGCGTCGTCCATACCAAAGACTTAAAATGTTTCATATTATGAATTTTAATTTAGTTGACATCTACAACAACAAAAAAAAATTACAATAAAATTAATTTAACGTGAAATTAAATGAGAATGTCATGAAAATTGAGATGTAAATTAACACCTTTATTGTAAAGGAGATCTAAAGATCTTTGAACTGAAGATAATAATAAACAATAGGAACGGGCAAAATAATTTAAACCATTTAAACTGTAAGAGGTTCAATTCTGCACAGTAAAGATGTTATGATTTTTTTGAGTTCACTCTAATAGCGATATCGAAGCCAAAACTGAATGTCATCAAAAATGTAATGAATTTATTGGATCATATTTAGAGATTCACAGCAACTTATGTTAAAACTAAATAAACTACGTGTTCAGTAAAATATCACAAAGTTTCGGTTGTTGAATTTTTTCGTAATCGATGTGAAAAGGAAACGGGCCAAAATCAACCATTTTAACTACATAGTTCTCGACGTTCTCTATGTTTATAAACTTCGTATAAAATGGGTTCGTCATCTTCCTAGTAAAACAAAGTACTTTTACACCATCTCTATATTCAGCTTATTTCAAGGCAGGTAAAATCCCGTTATTGCTAATTAATTTGAATTAAACAATGGATTGGTAACGACTTTTTGATATTCCTTTAATAAAATATGAAACACGAATAATAAGTCGACATTTCATGGTAGTTTCTGGGCAATATTGCCAAAATTTAGCATTTTTAGCACTAGTTAGGTAGCAAATCATTGAAGGTTTCGATCTCCTACTTGTGTCTTTAAATCTACCAATCTGGAAGAGCCACTTCTTATAACGTCATAAACATTCAAATGAGCTATACTCCTCAGTAGGTAAGTAAATAGCTTCCAAGTCCAAGTTTAACACCCAATCATCATGACGAAATGTGGACGTCAATTTCCCTTTCCTTCTATGAAATATTGAGTAGGGGAAACTGGGTAAAATAAAATGCTGCTTAGTTTTAGATTAAATGTAAACGAAAAATGAAATATGATACGGAAAGCAAAATTCTTTCAATGAAAAAAGCTTGTTGAAAAAAAAAACAAGTTTATAAATAGGTTTATGTATTATGTTTAGTGTCTAAAGCAGATAACATAATGCTTTGATCATAATTAATCAAGAAGCCAACTTAAACACAGTTTACATTATAATGTACAATTTATCATAGGATGTTTTATAAGTTATACTATTTCCCAAAAAAGACAACAAAGTCGAGTGTAATGCCAAAACTCTGAAGAAAAACGCTACCGGAAAAGTAACCTTTTTAGGCTGTAATTGCGCCGAGGGGTCGTCGAGATAAACTCGTTTCTTTTTAATTTTCCTTCTGGAAATTACTTCAATTCCCTCGTTGGGTAAATGAGAACTGCAGTAGAGAGTGTGCCAATCACCATTGCTTGTCATTGAAGTCACAAGTGGGGTTGATAAATAAACGGCTTCGACTATTTAGGTACTAAGTTATTTACTTTAATTCTTATTTCGAAACTTATAACTGGATTCGGTTGCCTGTTTTATATGGCACCTAGACTTATTTGACTCGGTACGGTTTTACATTACATAAGGCTTTAACTGACTATTTCCTATTTACTGAGGTTCTTTGATTACAATTAGACACACACTACTTATATCATACTACTTATAACTACATATCTTAATTGTAAACCGTCATAATCTGGTCATCGTCATCTGGCTTAGAATCAGAAGGCTTGTAAAATAGTAAATCGTCGAAGAATGTAGAGAAATTGGAATCGGTGCCTTGAAATATAAAGCTCATCGGCGCACGAGTATTTGTGCCTTTAAGTTCATGTGTGTTTTTCCGTTTTTGACAGCTGTTGTCTTGCCACTTCGACAAATCGGCTCCCGAGATATGGGCGCAGGGTACTGGCGAGTTTCTGAAACATAAATGTCTGTTATTCATCAAATAAAGTCAAATTCTCAAAAAAAAGTCAAGTACTTTTACTTGTAATATAATGACGTCGAGCTGGATAGACTCTAGTATATGTTTACTTAAAAAAGTGAAATCAAAGAATAATTAAAAAAAAAAAAAAAATTGAAACAATCGAGCTAACTGCAAACAATACATGTAATATGTACTTTTTTTACATATTCAGTTAAAATACTAGTAATCAGACTAATATTGTATAATGAAAAGGTTACTTTGAAACTACGATTACTATATAAAAAAAATACGCTTCTATAACTTAGTAGGTACCTAATACTTCGAACCATAATGCTTTAGGCCAATCTTAAAAAAACTGCTTACACGTTAGCAAGGTCCATGGGTGGCTTTACCAGTGTCCCAATTTACTATTGTCAGAATTATTCCCTATACAATTTATCAGACATACTAACACGATAGAAGACCAAAACTGTGCTAAGCCATTCCCGTACTTAGTACCTATATCACGTATGGAGACTATGAATTCTTGACGACATAAGCCATTTCTGGTATCTTCTTCGTTCCAAATATTCAAATAGTCCCTTTTATTTCGCCTCTTCACGTATACTTGATTACGTTCCGAATTTCGTACGTCGAGCAATTTGGGCTTCTAATGCCGTACATCTTCTTTGTTCTCTCATTTAATTTGTTTTATTTTAAATGCAAATTGCTGGCAATGGAGTTTTATGGGTTGTTCCTCTCAATAAGATGTTGTGTTTTATCGAGATGCTCTGAATTTAAAATCCAGTTAAGAGTCGGTCTACGTAGGTACTATTTGATTTTAATCCACATTACGTAACAGCGAGTATGTTCATCGGTTATTCAGTTGACATGAATGCGGCACGAAAACCGATAAGCATTATTTAATTATACAGAATGCTGATACATACCCCGGTTTTACATTCAGGAAGGCCTGTGGCTGAATGTAGCGAATGCCGTCCGCATTGTCGCAAGCAAACCGAGCCATGTTAGTCTTTCTGATTTCGTGTAATTGACCTGTGGACATTTTATTTTGCAATGAATAAAACTTTTAAAATACGGCACGCTCAACTGGAAAATGTTTTCAGCCAAGGCTATTACAATGTGAATAACGATTCTGCAGTGAAACTTGTTTTAAACTATTTTTCCACTCTATCGCTAGCATTGTATTTTTTATTTTTTGCGAGCATTTGTTGGATTGATGTAACATTGATGGGAAACTTTTAATAAAACTAATTGTTGCCTGTGTTGACTATTAGCTTAAAGTGCCAAAGTAGTTTAAATAAAAAAAACTCACTCAGAGTAAAACTGTGAACCTGATCTCCTCGTTCATACCAGAACCTGTCAGAGTATCTAAATATCTGCAGCTGTTTCGTCATGATGCAGAACAGTACTGGACCAACGAATGTGCCTTGTATGAAATTTTCACCCATGATGCCAGCTAGGAGATCAATATCATCCACAGTGTCATATAGACGTCTCAAGGCTTCTACTTTCTAAAACAAAAGTGCAGGACTTTATAAAAAACATTACGTAAACGTAGTTAAAATAAATAAACCTTACCTCTGCATCCATAATATCTAGTAGATCATCAAACTGTTTAACTCTCTTGATGCTACAAAGTTGTCTGTACGCATTGTAACCACGAAGACCCATATCTCTGCCTCTCTGAATATCAAGTGCACTCAAATCGTGAGCTTTTTGCAAATCTCCAAAAAAGTTTTCTGAAATCTGATCAGAGTAAAAATCAATTGACGATATCAGGCCAATAGAAACATAATCCTTTTATTAAATTCTTGGGTTACCTCTGGGTCTTGAATGTCGTCAATTTTAGCTGAACTTTGGAAGAAAGTGCCGCGATTGATTTCTTCGAAGTTTTCGCCGTGTTCGATAAGACCTTGGCGGTATAAGGTTTCGCTGAGGGGGAACTCTCCTTTGTAGTGGTGGTTCTCGCTGTATAATCTGGAATGACGATATTTTTCATTTCTGAGTATCATTTAAAAACACAATAGAACAGAAATTAATTCGAAAGTTCGATAAAACGGTTCATAAGGGAGTCGATAAAGACCAAAAAACCAACAAGATATTTTGTTCCGTAGCGTACGAAACAAAATATCTTGTTTAGTAAAAACAACTAAAGTAAGTTTAATAAATATCTCAAAGGAAATAGGTGAAGGTATCCACTTTAAACTTAGCTTTGGCAATATTCCAAAGAGAAAACGTTTGTAGAATTCAGGTGGTACTCAAATATTCAGTTGGTGGAGAATTTTATACAAAAGTATAACGATCATATATGGCGTACGAAAAATGGTGCGCTATCAATGCATTTTTCTTACGTTTTTCGTTCTAACATACTTGAAAGCCAACTGAAACTCATCTGGTTGATTGGATAGTAAATATTAACGTAATATGAACAGTCGGTGGCAAAAAGCGTTTCATCATCATCATCATCACCAGCCTATAATAGTCCACTTCTGGACATAGGCCTCCCCTAATGAGCGCCATAGATGGCATCATTATTTCAAAAAGCGTTTAACAGGTGAAAACTCCAAATTAGTACCCAATCACACCATTCCTAAAGCTGCTTAACCCACAAGACAACAGAAGCCGCTGATTTATTGAATTTTTATAACGTTTGTAATTCTTGTCCATGATTCTAGATGCTGTGTTGATTGTTCAGCGTTATTTATTTTGTAGTTTACTCCGACTCTAAAAATTTTTTATAACCTTGCCATAGTGTTATAGTACTTGCATTCTTATTCTATAGATTTGAGTTTGTAACTGATTCAGTGAGTAGTGAGTACTTAAATTGAACGTTGTGTTTGTGTTTCTTTGTTTGTCTGTTTAAGTGGCTTTGGTTTGACATTTACTCACTTGACTCTGCCATCGAGAAGTGTGTGGAAATATCTCATGGCAATCTCATATTCTGCGTATACCTGAGGTGGTATATCTTCATTATAAGTTTTTGCATAGGCTACGTGACCCGTCACGAGCTCATAGTTTTCCATGTTTTGGAAATCTGTAATTTATAAACACAATGCTTTATATATTATCTTGACATTAATTTGGTAAAGGTTACTTTATCAACAAAGAAAATTACAATTGAATGTCCAAATTTGTACTAGTATTTACAAGCAAAACGATTGAGCTATTTGTAGACTGTTACAAACAAACTACAGCTCTGCTGACTCAGATATCAATACCACTCGGAAGCGTATTCAAGTCGATAGCTGCATTGCCTGTATGTCAATGCTGATGCGTTGCGCCAGATACTGACCAGCCACAGTCTTTACGATATTAGTACTCACATAAATCTAATTTCACAAACTTACGGGAGTAGCTTTAGGTAATTTTGAGACAATTGCTTAATTGTCGGTATATTATCAAGGAACTCGTTTCAAACATTGTCACTGCGAATATGACTAACCTATAAAATGGATACTTACTGAGTAACAATGGTAACAGCTCATACATAAAGATGTTAGATGCTGTAGCTATATTTATCTGCCTTGACACTTTGAACAGCCTATCATCTTTCCAGCAAGGGTTGATCTTATGTAACATTTTTGCTATTCGATTGTGTTCTCTCATAAAAAATATGCCCAAGGCTGTTGTTCCTAAGCCATAATTTCCTGCTTCGGGGAAACCTTGAAAAATTATGTGAGGTTATTTTCCTGAATACACTTAAAACAAAGAAGGGAGTTTCAACAAGTTGATAAATTAAATTCTACCGAACGGAGCAAGCATACTTTTCTATAATTCAATTCAAGATTTTTTGTAATGGAAGCAATTTTTTGTACAGATGTTACTCACCAAACTGATAGCAAGATGTTTCATTGCCTTTATTTTGTATACAAACATCTTCAGACTTCAAACTCGGAATAATAATTTTAGACGTAGGCCGCGCGATCTCGATCAGATTTTCGGTTTCAGTTGCATTCTCGTTTATCACTTTTAATTTGTCATCATCTGTTTTAAGGTTACTTTCTTTTGTTTTAAGAGACTTATCATCGTCGTCTGTCTTTTTTAGAGTCGCTTCTTTTTTGGACCATGCAGTAACAACGTTATTTATATTACGAGGAACGTATCTATTGTTTCTATTTTCCAAGATCAGCAAACCATTTTCACCTTTTCTTACTTTAGAAAGAGCGTCATCGTTCACTCCATAAATCGTTGACAAATCCAGCAAAGGGGTTTGGAAATCTATCTGAAAACTTAACGTTATTCAGGCGTTTCCGTTGGCAAATCACAATTTGTTACAAACTGCAAACTATGATGTGACACGCTTAAAAAGTAGTTGTTTGGTATTCTGATTTCGTCACGATTAAAGTTCTCTGAATATTTCGATATTGAAATATGTAAAACTTCAAAGCTAGATAATTTTCACGCGTATCGTAAACTTTATACAGTACAAAGTTACAAAGTTCCTAACCTGTTCTGAGGGTATTATTTCGGGTGTGCATCCAGATTCTTGGAAAGTTTTTGCCCTAGAGAAGTTGAGACAGCGTATATCGGTTACTTTGAGATAAGGATCGTCCTTCGGTACGCTAATGGGTAGACAGCGGGAGTCGAGTTTACCGGCTTCTTGGCAGCAGTGAGGTCTGTCTTTCAAGAAATCTCCTGCAAAAAAAATACAAATCGTTTATTTTTCACAAGTACATAGGTTACCTGTTGAACAAAGAGAAGATAAAAGTTAAAAACTGCAGCGTTTCTGTTAGCCCATGCCACTGAAACGGTGTGCAATAAATATCTATCTATCTAATACACTCGAGAGCAATGAATCCGGGTCACTCAAAGAATCCAAAAAATCTCGGAAAGTAAGAATGCTAGGTTAATGCAATAAATTGTTCTCCGACGAATCAAAATTCTACAAGCACGATGGAAGACACAGAGTGTATAGAAGACCAGGGGAAAGATTCAAGCAAGCATGCATCGAAGAAAAAGTAGCCTACGGTGGTGGGTCTGTACTTGTGTGGGCCGGAATTTCCTCTGAAAGTCGCACAGAGCTGGTGATCATAGAAAACGGCTCTTTAACTAGCGTGTGTGGAATATGGAATATATGGAATATGTGGAAGAAATCCTCAACGAACACGTTGGTCCATTTATGGTCAATTTGGGTGAGGATGCTATATTTATGCATGACAATGCCCGACCTCATACAGGTAGGATTGTGAATGACTACCTTCAAGAGATGAACATTACTTGTATGGAGTGGCCAGCGCGCAGCCCGGATATCAACCCGATCGAGCATGCTTGGGACGAGCTAGGGAGATGCGTAAAACAACGAAACCCTCCCCCAATCACGCTTCCTGAGCTCAAAATTGCTCTCACAGAGGAATGGGAGAATATTCCCCAAAATCGTATAAGGAACTTGGTGTACAGCATGCCAAACCGCGTAAACGCAGTAATGGAAGCACGAGGAGGTAATACGAAGTATTGAAATTCAAGAAAATCGTCATAAAGTTCAAAAATTTCATGTTTCCTATTTTTGTTTTAAGGAGAGATCAGCAGTTTTTTTTCTTTATGTAATTTTGTGTAAATAAAATGTATGGTGACTCATATTTTTTTAACTTTCATTTAAGGAGTATTAAATTGTCTATTAAATACAATTTATTGCATTAACCTAGCATTCTTACTTTCCGAGATTTTTTGGATTCTTTGAGTGACCCGGATTCATTGCTCTCGAGTGTAGTTTCAAAAAGTACCTATAATTTCTTGTTTGCAATACTTAGAATATGTATAGTGAAACCTATATGCAAAGCAAAAAAGATAAAAAGGTAAATGATTTATCTACCTATCTCTCTAAAAACTAAAACTATTTGTATTTTCTCAGAGCACTAACTACCTAAATTTTTTATAGTAGGGTAGTAAATACATACTTTATGTAAAGACTGTTTCTTAGAGTCTGTGATATGCTGAGTGTGTGCTCGAGTGTTGTGTATTGTGTGATTGTCTAGCGTATTTATGTGTGAGCGTGGATGTACATTACGTTGGGTGCTCAACACAAACCATAAGTTAGAAACACATTTTTAAAATAATCTTTAACAACCCTCCTCGGCTTCGTATAAGCAGTAAAAACAATATTTTTAGGGCCCGATTTTTAATCCGCAGTGAAGTCGTCGAATTAAATAAAAGCGTGTAAAATTACTGTCGTGTTTATCAGCCACTATTTTCAACTTTTTAATCATCTTTTGACTAGATAAAAGCTATCTGTGGTCCAAGCTCAAGTTCAAGGTTCAACCTAGCTACTTAGGCAACTCCACGTCATCTGTGTATAAGCGTAAGCGGTGTGATCAAGATACAATGTGTTTGATAAGAACAGCAACAAATTGTTCTTCTGTTGTAATAATAATTATTATGCAATTGTCGTTCTTTACATATGTAGACAAATTGTTCGGTAGCTTTTGAGTTTATCTCGTCCAGACAGTCAGGCAGACGTGGCGGGGGACTTATAAAATGAAGTACTTAACAACAGGCAATCAAATTGTTTAATACAATAAAGTTTTCATTCATTCAAAGAATAGATTTTTTTAAAGTTGCCTAATACAGTGACAAACTAGAAACTGCTGAATGAAAAATGCAGCATCGGTAAAATAAAAAAGTCGATGGCTCCTAAAGCGTTCGCAATAGATTCTAGTTGGTTTATTTTGAACAAAGACTTACTGGATCCATTGAGGAAGCTGACATCCCTGTGGATGAACTCCAAGTAATGCGTCACGGCAACGGTAAATCTTGATTTATCGACTCGGCCGGTGCTCTGGAGTAAAGTCCTCACTTTCCGCGCTGAGGGCAACAGCGCTCCGACCTTGCTCGCACGGATGGAGCTGTCTGGGGGTGAAATGCAACAGTGATTTTCTATTTGTTCGATGCTTTTTGAGGAATTCATTGACCTTATAGCAATAGAAATAGTAATTATATTTCCACACTTAGTTATCAGCGCTCCAAATTTAGATTGTTGAATCGGAGCTTGGAAATAAGTTTATAGAAACGGTGTACACATGACATGATATTCTCAGAAATTATTTTGTAATTTATTATAAGATTTTTTCAAAAAATTAAGTATTTAAGTTGTTCGGTGTAAAATACAAAGTTAATACTGACCATTTACGTCGAAACGGTAAAGCAGAGCTCAATTCAAGGCTTCCGGAAAGGAGCTTATTGACATTTTACTTGGCGTGTAAAGGCAACGGCGTTGTTGGCAACATTGTACAAAGTTAACTGCACAGGTAGACTTGGATTACACAACACAGGATAGTAAATTGTAGCAGTGAAATGGCTGCAACTCTGATTTGTAGTTTTATTTGCGAGGAATACCTGCTTCTAGGTGGCAATGATCTTCTACAATGTCTTAAAAGTATTATCTAAGTCGACTGGTTGCCATTCGGTTGTTTGGGCGGTCACGTTTGTGGTTGGAGGTACACAGTCATATTTACTTGTCATGAACTTTTTAAATAAAATTACATTTAACTTCTTTCTATTTTCGGTAGCAGAGCTTAGAGACTGAATTTGAGGCAATGTGCCTTTATCCTTATCCTCCCTTACTTTTGCACATGTTAGAGCAGTAAAGCAACAGTTTAAGACATAAGAACACTCAAATAAAAACCCCTCAGCCGAAATAAGATTCCGGGAGTATGCACAACAAACGTGGTATTTTTGACCGAAGACTCTTGAAGTCCTTGACCTTGCTACTAACGAGGGGCTTGTGTTTCCAGAAGGGATGTTTTGTTCGCTTTACAGCGATCGTAAGGGCTATTTATCTATTCGCTGGAGTAATTAACGGTTGGGTATTGCTGAGGAGAAAAGAGTATTGAAATTGAATTACATCGTTCTTTATGAGTGGTTACTCATGTAGAAATAAGTCGTGTGTAACTAATATTATAAAGTGGAAATGAAAGGTTTGAAGGAAAGATTAGATTGTTTTTTTGTTTGAATTGAATAGACTCCGAAACTACTGGATCGATTTGAAAAATTATTTCACCATAAGAATCCTAAATTTTCCCTGATGAACTTAGTTTATAGATTTTTTTTAAGGTTAGGGATACGCATAAAAAAAATATTTTTTGTTAAATACCCGTGTGATGCTAGGGCGGACCGCTAGTGTGTAATTAAAATGCCTTCGATTGCAGTTAAGTGACTGTGTTAACTTCCCATTGTTATAACAAAAACGGTGCGTGATAATATTTATGAACCTAGGCGTGAATGTAGTATGACCCTATCTCGCCGTTGTTTGGCCTCGAAACCTTAGTAAACACGTGGCTTTATCTATAAACAAGACTTAGCAAGATATAACTTCAATTAATTTTCAGAATTAGGTATCCTCGTATTCGTAATGGTTCGTTAACTTAAAACAGCTGTTTTGCTCTAGCTAAGTGATGCTATTTATATATATATAATATAATGCTGGACAATCCACACAGCATCATCTAGCCCCAAACTAAGCAAAGCTTGTGTTGTGGGTACTAGATGACTGATATACATAATACAGTATTATTAAATAGATAGATATTTTTTTATTATACATAGAAAACAACCAGAACCCCTGAACAAATATCTGCAGATATCCACCGCACCACAGAGTGGTCGTCATTTATCATTCTGACTTAGGTATGTCAATGGAAGAATAAATAAATACAAAGAAGAGTGTTTTAGAACGAGATCACCTCTACGAATTTGTAGGAGAATCCATAAAGGAAATGGGCTTGGAGACTATTACTTTTATACATGGGGTTTTGAACACATATGTAAGTTATTGGTGAGGTACCACAAAATACTGTAGACAAATAATACTTGGGGGCTGGGTTAGGGTTATTTTTTTAGGAGAGTATAATTATTATACTTTCTTAGTTATCCTTACTTATCTCTCAGCTTTCTACATAATCTACAATCATATCGCGAGTGTAAGCCAGGCTTTGCTCTAGGTTAAGTTTTATGGATAAAGTGACCGACCCACTTACCATAAACTTGAAAGTTCACTAAGCTTATGTTCTGTTGACGATGCGCGAAACTTACGCGTAATTAACTGAAGGCTCAATATACCTCGAACCTACATAATGCTCGCAAACCCCGGTTCTAACCTTAGATAGGTGCCTTCAAGTGGGATCCCATGGATCTTATGTTATGTAAAACCAATACACGAAACCGTTGACTGGTACCATATGAATAAGTGGAATTTATCGTTTATCAAATTAGGTAGGTATGCAAGATCAAAGAAACAAGTACAGTGGCGTACAACTTCGCCTGACCCCCTGGCTGGTTCAAACTCTCGTTTATATTATGGGTTATTCCCGCTCGTGCCCACGTTTTGTCCCCGGTGGGGACGAACGGGAAGTATACTTCCCGCTGGTCCCCACTAAAATAATATAAGAATGTTTGGGATAACAGCAGACAGTATTTTTGTTTTTATTTTAAAAGGGCTTTTATCTTATTTTACCCAAGATTCTAATTATAAAAATAGTAATTATACTATATTCATATAAATAATCTTCAAACCTAACATGAAGTAAGTCAACAATGAATGCCACTGTACCTGGCCAAATAAACATAAACTCAGAAGAACTAAGAAGTCGTTGCCCTTCTGAAACTGACGAGATTTGTTAACACTTTTGTGAAGGCCTACGTGATAAATATTATCATGTACTATTTAATCCAAATATCGTGTCATTTGTCAATTGTTTTCTCAATTGAAGTAATAAAGATACTACGTAGTCTATACTAATATTATAAAGAGGAAAGATTTGATTGTTTGTTTGTTTGTATGTTTGTTTGTTTGTTTGTTTGTTTGTTTGAATTGAATAGGCTCCGAAACTACTGGACCAATTTGAAAAATTCTTCCACCATAAGAATCCTAAAATTTCCGTGATGAACATAGGCTATAAAATATTATCAAAAAAGTTAGAGATCCGTATAAAAACTTCAATAATAAAACCATAGCGATATACATCAACTTCTTATTTTTTTCTTTTTTTGCGCTGCGCGCTTTTGCTGTGACTCAACTTTAACTTCTTTTTTTATGGCACCGCTTTTGCTACGACGACTCCGCCAGTGTCAGTTATCGATTGTCATAGACATCACAATTCGTTACTGGGGTGCGAGAGGAAACTCAATGTCAAAAAATATAAAAACTTCAAGATTGGAACTTATGCGATGTAGGCTCAGAAAAACGATCGATGTAGGCGATATAGCGGTGCGAGAGAAAAGTCAATGCCAAAAAATAAAGTTCTCCCTAGGTAAAGGTACAATTTTAAAAAAGGTTTTATTGTTTGTTTGTGGTCTGAATTGAATAGGGTCTGAAACTACTAGACCTTTTTGGAAAAATAAATCATATAGAATAGGTATTTTTAAAGTAGTTATTTTTATTTTCGGTATTTTTAAGGTAGTTTATTATTGAAGTTTTCATAGGGATCACTACTATGAAAACTTCAATAATAAACTACCATATCTAACGTGTGTATGTAAGAACTTAAAATTCTTTAAAATACCCGTGCGAAGCCGGGGCGGGCTGCTAGTAGGCTAATAAAGTAGAACATGTAAGCACGAACTATACTGTTAGCATAGAAATCTAATCAATAATCATGTAATGTAGAAGCTATTTCTAGACACCAACACAAAAAAATCTGGTTATCAACTCACTGTTTCCATATTCGGGCTCCAGCAGCCTTAGATATGGGCCTCCGGCGGCGCCTCTGCTAGGGTACTTGTAGTTATTGCAAGTACCATCCACACGGCTGCCCTCGTGGGGAGTGCAGGCTTTTATGTCAATCGAACACCGTCTGATAAGTGAAAAGTGATTGAAAACCATAAAAAAGTCCGATAGGTCCTTGTTTTCTTATTTTTAGTCGCTGTTCAAAAATTAGCTATGAACCATAGAAATTATACAGAGGTAGGTAGGTAAATAAATAAAAATAAATAAAAAAATAAAAATCATTTATTTACAAAATAGAGACACCAACAAAAAAACTTACATTTAAACTTTTACGTACTTATAAAATTTTTAAGGAGTTATTACATGTATGTAGAGGTATTGATATAAAAGTAAGTTTACGAAATCCTCGCTCTTACTAAGATAAATCTTGTATGAAGATGCGAGGGATCCCAACTTCGGACGAGTTCCAATGTTTCTTTAGAGGCTTAAAATTAAGGTACATAGTATAGTTGAACTTATAGATAAAATATTAGGATTTTACATTCTTATACATGATATTTATAATGTAAAATTTTAATTAGTCAGCCAGAGAAAGAGGTGTTGTGTGTAAATGTGTATGAAAGTGAGTGTGTGTGTGTGTTAGTAATAGTAATTCAATGGTGTGTGTATTTGATCTACCGAGGACACCAGTCTCGTGAGAGTCTAGGCAACAGTAGATGGCGCGAGTGTAGAGTGTATTGAGTGTGTGTTTGTGTTATTGTATGTATAGTGATTATTGAATGTGATTATGACAGGACCTTAAGTAGAGCTTCTGTTTCATTATAGTTTTTAAGTAGTAGAAATTCCTTGATTTTAGTTTTGCATTTTGGGCCGGGTAAATTGCTGATGGGTAAAAGATCGTTTATTTTGTTATAAATAAATGGAGAGAGAAAGTATGCGTGTTTATGAGCGAATGCAGTCTTACATTGGGTAGTATAATAAACTTTATTTGTCCTTCTTTTATTAATAGAATCGATGTCTGGGGTAACCTTGTGCTGTTTTAATAAAATATTTAAAATAAAAATTTTGCGCACGGAAAGCACTTTACAATCGAGGTATAATTGTGTAGTGGGATACCTGAACGGGAGCGAGCGTGCAACTTTCAGCACTGCTCTTTGTGCCCGCTCTAATGGGAGCATGTGGGTAACTGCAGCTCCGCCCCATGTTGTAATGCAGTAGAGAAGCAACGATTCGCAGAGAGCCGTATATGTGATATTGATTTGAGATTCAGATGCTGCATGTCTGATGGTTTTAAAAATGGCTATTAATTTTCTTAGTCTAGATGTAAGAAGGCTGATATGCGGTGCATAAGACAGATTAACATCAATCGTAACACCTAAATATTTGATTGCTTTGGAGGATTCTAAGACAGGACATTTACAAGTATTTGGACTAGAGGTTAGACATTGTGGCGCGTGAGCTCTTAATAGATATTTTTCACTGTCTGGAAGTCCTAGATTACGCAGCGAAAATGCCATATATTTAGTTTTAGTTGCATTAAGGGTAAGGATGTTATGGTAGAGTGTTCTAGAGACTTTGTCAAAACCTATTTGGGCATTTCGAAACGTTTCTTCCCAACTCTTTCCCTGGAAAAGCAAAACTGTATCATCAGCAAAGGCTAATAACTTGCCACTTATCAGCCTTTGCTCACAAATTACGTTCATGTAAGCCAAAAATAGAGTCGGGCCAATTATGGACCCCTGCGGTATACCGTAAGTTACATTTAGTTCTGAGCTTTTATGATCACCGATTTTGACCAATTGGGTTCTTTCACTCAGATAACTGCGGAAGAGATCCAGTTGTTTACCACGTATACCCAGCAATTCTAACTTGATTAACAGCAACGGGATTGACACCGTATCGAACGCTTTTGCCAAGTCTAGAAATATAGCTACGCATTTATTGCCATTATCAAGGCATTTGACAATGTAGTTATTAAGTTCCGATACGGCGTCAGATGTTGAGCGTTTTTTGCGAAAACCATATTGGTTGCTTGAAAGAAGATTATGACTTTCCAGGTAATTAACGAGACGCGAGTTCAGTGCTCTTTCTAGAATTTTAGAGAGCGTGGGCAGAATTGATATGGGCCTATAGTTTGTTATTTCATTCTTATCCCCTGCTTTGTAAATAGGTAAGATTACTGCTCTTTTAAAAGCTTTTGGAAAGATTGATGTAGAGAAACTTAATTTACAAATGTGTGTTATAGGCTCTACCAGCTGATCCACGCTTTCCTTGATGATCTGCGAGGAGAGGTTGTCCCATCCTGTAGAGCAGTTATTCTTTAAGGTCATAATCAGATTATAAACTTCTGTTGAGTCAATGTCAAAGAGAGCAAACGTGTTCATCGGAACTTTAGTCAGCGTTTGAGTGGAAAAAGGAGTTGCGAGATTTCTCGCTGTGAATTTCTCTGCTAGGTTCCTTCCTACATTGGCAAAGAAATCATTAGCGTTGTTGACAACTACCAATGGTTTTTTTCCTTCGAGAAGGTTTTGAGGTAGTGACTTTTTTGTCTTAAAGTTTGATATTTTATTAATAGCGTTCCATGTTTTTTTTATGTCAGATCCGGCTTCTTCCAAAAGCGATTTTTCAAATTCTGTTTTGAGATTCCGCAGCAGAGTAGTGCAAAAATTTCGATATCTTTTGTATATGGTCTTTAGCGTTTCATTAAGAGGTGATTTACGGACTTGAATGTGGAGTTTATCTCGGTGCCTTATACAACGTATAAGACCCGGAGTAATCCATGGTTTTATCGGCGTTTTGCGACGCGAGAGTGTAATTTGATGTGAATGTTTGTTTACTATCGCCATCATTTTCTCTAGGAAAAGCTCCGTGGCTTGATCACAATCAGTTAGGTCCAAGATATTCGAGAAATCTGTAGAGTTAATGTCTTGCTTAATAGCTGGATAGTCAATCTTAGTATAACATTTAAATTTTTCTTGAACTTCAGTTTTCCTTTTAAGTAAAAGTAATACCGGTTGATGGTCCGTAATACTATTTTGTATAACTAGAGTATTTGCCTCTAAATTAGTTTTTATAAATACATGGTCCAAACAGTTATCGTTTCTTGTAGGTAGAGTATGTGACGGTAACAATCCATGATATGCCAGAACATTCATATAATCTGATGTATTTTGCGTGGCTACCTCTTCTCGAATATTGATATTCATGTCGCCGATCACGATGATATTTTTATATTTAGCAAGACTATTGAGGACTCTTTCTAGTGAAGTAATAAAATCATCTAGTTGTCTATGAGAGGGAGAGCGATATATTGCAATCATTGCTACATCGTTATTGATTATTGATACGATACAGTTAGCATTACTAAATGATGGTTCATGGGAGTGACATTGCAAACTATTTTTGGTGTATACTACTACACCATCGTTTTGCCCGTAATTGGATTTTGTAGAGACCGCCTCATAGCCATCAATATCCGGTATATTGTAGCATTTAGATAGCCAACATTCAGTCAGGACTATAATGTCTGGTTGTATATTAGTACGTTTTATGAAAATATTAAATTCGTCTAGGTTCTTAGATATACTTCTGATGTTTTCAGTTATAATACTTAAGCTTTTTCTTGGATTTCCTACAAATGACAGACAATCTTCGGGCTTACAGGTATGCGCTTCGGATACTGCAACATTATCTATGCTATCGTGGAGTGTTTCTATTGTATTAATCATTTAATATAATGAAGATAATTTTGAAATACACTGCGCATTAGCAAGCAGTGCTTAGAAAAGTGTTTTTGAAACATGATAGCATAGTAATTAGTTGCAGTTTGAATTGTCGCGAGGACTACTTTACGAATTGAACATTTGAATAGGAATTTTGTGACTATTTTTAGCTTGGTTTGATCCTGTGTATGTGTTTTAATAATAGATAAATGTGTTTGTGTATGTTTTGTGTAATAAAGTGTTGTTATGGCTGAAATCTGGCATACATTTACAGAAAATTTAGTGGTATATGAACATGAATTAATAAAGTTATACTTAAAGTTATACATAATGCTACATATCTTAAACGTGTGGTAAAAAGACTTAAAACTAAAGCGTAAAACTAAATGCTAGTCAGTATTGTAATTCCTTGAGCTGGTCTTCATTCCTTATACAGATGCTTTTAGAGCCTTCATCTTTGCGCAGATATACCTGGCCATGCTTGGTCCAGCAAAAAGCAAAGGTGTGCTTCTTTGCATATTCCCGTGCCTTAAAAAACAGACTTTTTGCGTTGTACGACAGATTTTCGCCTATGTATATAGGCCTTGCTGGACCATCGATGGATAGATGTGTGGTGTTTAGTTTTGATGTGCTATTTTTTTTATTGAAGATACTTGCTTCACGGATGACTCTATTTTTCAACATCATAGAAGCCAGCTCCACCACTATTGGTCTTGCAGTACCCGGCTTTCCGGGAAGTCTACGTACATTGCGGATCGAAGTTGGCTCCAAGTCAACCTGTAGAGTTTGGAACAGATTTTTAGAAATTTGTAGAATGTCCTCCATTTTTTCTTGAGCTTTTATTGGTACGTTTCTTATTTCAATTTTATAGGCACAAGAGGAACGATTAATTTCTTCGATAATGCCTTCTAGTTGTTTGATTTTGGCACAGTTAGCCTCTTGGTTATCTACAAGATCCGCAATTTTTACCGTGCAAGTTTCGTGGTGGGCTGTAAGGATATTTACCTTTTGCTCTAGCTCTGTGCTGAATTTTTTGAGCTCCAAGACTTCCTTTCTTACTTCACCTATTGTAGAAAGTAGAGCGGTGAGTTTCACATCCTGTTTTTCTTGAAACGTAGTGAAAAGGTTAGTCATGTGTTCGGTTAAGTCATGCTTAAAGGAGTTCATCTTAAACGTAATCGTAGCATTAATGTCTTCCTCAGGGTTTCGCTTTGTCTTGGCTACACGCCGGCGGGAAACTTTATTGGTGTCTGTATCTTGGTCAGTTATCGGCAGGTCTGACTGCGACTTTTCTTCGCCATCGTTTTTAGGTGGTGTACGCTGCATAATTGCTGTAGAAGCAGTCTTGTGCTTTGATAACAGGTGGACAGAGTTAGTAGGAGCAAATAAGATTAAAATGCCGTCGACGTAGAGCAAAGCTAAGATGTGGTTTGCTTTCAGCAATTTATAAGGCGTTGAAAATGTGGTTTTGTTTGTGTAGGCTCTATGACTCAGCTAGCGCAGGCGCAAGTGGCGTACCTCAATTCATGCAGTGAGCGGCTCGCGAATTTCGCGCGTCAGTCTAACTTGTGCCGTAGCGCGGTGGCATCGATGGTCGACTCGCGCGCCGCCGGTCGCAGGATCGGGCCTCCGGGGTGGAAGGGCAAAACCCAGACCAATAGAACATCAAACGCCACTCACGTGCAGCAGTGTGTCCTCTTCCCGCCGCCCACTGGGAGGTGCCAAGCCGTCTAGAGTCCACGAGATAGAGCGAGAAATGGTTTCAACCAATAGTGGCGCGAACAGAGAAACAAAATGATACACGTCTGCACTCCACAAGCGGCCGAAGCGGAATGATGCTGGGAAATAATGCTGGATCATCCACACAGAATCTATTACGCAAGCTAAGCAGACTGAGCTTGTGTTATGGGTGCTAGACGACTAAATTATACTTATAACAATATTATACGACGTAGGTAGATATTTTTTTATTTTACACATAGAAAACACCCAGAACACCCTGACCGAATCCGCAGGTCGCACAAAAATATGTCCCAAAGCGGGTATAAAACCCACACCTTCACCCGCTGCACTACAGAGGTCGTTAATAATAAAATAAGAGACCAGACAAGTTAAATGATACCACATTTTACAGAAATCGTTTTGGCAGTATTTGTTTATCTATACTAATATTATAAAGAGGAAAGATTTGAGTGTTTGTTTGTATGTTTGTTTGTTTGTTTGAATTGAATAGGCTCCGAAACTACTGGACCGATTTGAAAAATTCTTTCACCATTAGAATCCTAAATCCCGTGATGAACATAGGCTATATAATATTTTCAAAAAAGTTAGAGATCCGCATGGAAAATTCAATAATTGAACCGTGCGTTGTATATTCAACCTCTTTTTCTATTATGGCGCGTCAGAATAGAAAAAGAGGTTGAATATATAGCGCACGGTGCTTGCTTTTTCTCTACGGCCAGTGTCAGTTATGGAGTGTCGAGTAATGTCAAAAATCCCAATGCTGTTAAAAAAAGTAAGGGATCCGCGTGAAAACTGTGAAACCCGTCGTGTTAGTGTGTATAATTTCTGAAAGTTTTGTTTATTACCCGTGCGAAGCCGGGGCGGACCGCTAGTTATATATATTTTGCTCCAAATAAGTGCCTACGTCTATATCGTTCCTTCATGTCCAGTCTATCCCATAGTTGCTTGGAAGAGATCGCTCACAGTAATTAGGCCGGCTGCCTATACTTTAAGCATGTCTGTTTGTAATATTTTCATTCTTTGTGTGGGTTAATAAGGTTTTTTCTATGTATCTATATTACATGCTTGGGGAAATTAAAGAGTGCCTACAACATAGAAACTTTCGAAAAATATACCCACGACTCGCAGATAAAAATAGATCACTAGAACACAACTTTGCGAATTAAAATAATCCAATTTGCTGACGTCAAATCAAAATATGAACAAAATATTTTAACGTGTGAAACCAGTGAAGTTTGGACTCATAAGCAACTTTTGAAAGTTTTGGTTTTACGATAATATTGACGTAATCAACGTGGGTCAACACACTTGCGCCGTCCCATCTTCCGAGGTCATCCGTGAGGGCTGGTGCGGAGGCAGATTTGGCCGAGGATCTCAAGAGGCGCAAATATGAAGGTCTTGGCAGAACCTACGAATTCACTCCTTGGAGACGAGACCCTAAGTCCGTGGGGTACCGAGGCTATCCGGGTTTACAAAAAAATATCTCTGCGTCTGGTCGAAGCGACCGACGTGTGACCCGAGAGCTGGGCAGTATCTGGCGCAGCGCATCAGCATTGCCATACAGCGAGACAATGCAGCCAGTATCTTGGGTACACTTCCAACTGTTGTTGATATGGATTAGTTGAGCTACCTGTAGTTTGTTTGCAACAGACTGTAGTTAGATAGATAGATGAGATAGATAGATAATTTATTTGGTTCACAAAACATACAGACAGTTAGCTCAATTGTAAATACTATGTAGTTTTAATATATTTTGTTTTTGTATTTTTTGGAATTTTGTTTGTTAGTAAAGGTTTTGCCCATTTGTTTGTAATAAAAAAATAATGATGTAGGTATTTTATAAATATAAAAATGTTTAATATCACAAAAAACTAGTCAATAAGTATTACCTTTAACGCAAAAGCATTGCAATACAAAAAACCCAAATACACTATATATTGCACATCATGATAGAGAAAAAATAGAATAGAAAAACATAAACACAGAAACAGTTGCACAAAGGGTGGTATCACTAAGAGAGATTTCTTCCAAGCAACCTTTGGATGGACACATAACTATAGACTAATTTACAGTGTACAGAACCTACGTAAATAAATAAATAGGTCTCAAAACTTTAGTACAAATACTATGTAATAAAGAAAATTATAAACTCAGCAATGAGTGTCTTGTGTATCTTACAAAATAAACTCACTCAGTAGCATTGCTCGTACGAAGTTCTTTCATCTCATCTTTATCCAGTTTTTTTCCGCTGAATTTGTCAAAGACTTCTGCGTGCACGCGAGATATCGCCATTAATATTAAAACGGTAAATAAATAATTCATTTTAATGAAAGACTGTGCTGGCTGACGAACGAAAGGATACTCTTTGATTCACTTCATTGAGTACACGGTTGCATTATGTTGTTTATAGCTGTATACCAGCCAGTTTTTTATGTAATTCCTCGTATAACATGATATTCTAGTCAAACTATTTTACAAGTCTCTATTGTAGTGAAATATATGTATATACATAGAATAAGGTAGAATACCGAAATAATTGGTAATTAGAAGCATATTTTCACCATGATTATTTGTATTAAAATTGTATTGATCTAGGTTCCTACCACAAATTATTCAGATTAATTTACTGAAATTGAAGTAAACCAAATAGAATTTCTTCAAAGAAGATACGTTTTATTATGATTTCTGTAGATAGGTAGGTAAGTATTTTCAAAAAAGCTTGTGGCAGGCACTCAGATAAAAACTAAATAAAAATTACAAATCATTTGGTATTACGTTTGTATGGGAAATGCGTCGCCGGAGCCTGTACCTTCTAAATACAATATTTTATGTATTAAATGACAATGATAAAATAAAACAACGGTTCTAATGTACAGATATTCACAGAAAAGTATAAATTACAAAGAAATTTTCTATCAACCAATTTATAGGTTGGTCAATTAATCTTTTTTCAATAGAAACACCAATTAAACGGTATTAAAAGACGTTTGATTGATTGAAAACCTTTTATAGAATTTGCTGAATACAAAAGAATGTACAGCTTTCTATTAGTTTTTATGGATTAGTAACACGTTGCCTAGATTGTCGGTATCTTGACGAATCTACAGTTTTTATTTTATACACAGGCTGTAAAATTAGGTTCCCATTATGTAGCTGCATCATAAAATCTATTCGAACTAGATAATAAATCAAACCTACTGCGTAACTAACAAATTATGCAGGATAACAAAAAAATGGTTAACCAACTGGCCACCGTGTTAAGAAGGCACGCTCCATTTCCTTAAGTCACGGCTAATTGACTATTTCCTTTACGAAGGATGTCGTAAAAGAATGGTTGCGCTTTATCGACCTCGCTCTTCTGTCAGCGGGGTCTTCTGTCTCTCATGAGTGAAGAGAGTTAAATTTTTTTAACAGATGGTGTACTTTTTGCAGCAGTAAAAAAATCCAAGTAATTAAGGAGGCAACGTTCATGCTACTTTAAAGCCGATCACGGAAGTAAAGAAACGTCGGGCGCTGTCAGTAGGTACTTGGGCTAAGTGCTTATTATGTTAGCCTAAATAAATTAAGTTGAAATCTGAAATCTCGGATGTGTCACATAGCCATGTTTTGTATTATATAAAAAAAAATCTTACTTATTAATATTATAAATGCGAAAGTAGCTCTCTCTGTCCATCACTCATGATTAAACTACTGAACCGATTTTGATTAAATTTGGCACACACTCTAGATCGAGACATAGGATACATGATCCCTGTGTCATGTGCCCGCGGGATAGTACGATGTAACCGAATTCTATTTTTTATATTATTTTATGTTAGGTATAACAAGATTAAGAACATTAAAAACCAATTAAAAATACTATTCGAACCATTTCCGACTTCTACGCGGACGAAGTCACGGGCAAAAGCTAGTATTTTGTAGTTCATTTTGCGAAATAGTAAGATAGTAGGGAAACCTTCATGTGGTTTTAGAGTTCTTAAATTTTATCGGAAGCTTTGGAGGTTAAAAATAAATTTACAAAAATGTATGCTTATTTCAGATAAGCCTCAATGCTGTTTATTTGAGGGCTGGTAGGTACTTTGTTAACCAGCCTTATAAAGTTGGTTAGCCGTCAAAATCGTTGAACGGAGAAAAATTTACCATCTTACCCTTTCCACCAAATTTTGCAATCGTCTATTCACAGTTTTTATCGTTGATAAAGTAAACAAAGTCAGAAATATATGAAAATAAATAGTCAACATTGCAACCAGCTGTAAATATAAGAATTGTAAATGCTGAGTTAATCACAAATATTTACATTTTAAAATGTAAACAGTTACCAAGACGAGAAGTTTTTCTATCCCAGCTTTCTAAGTGCAGCGTGCACTATCCCGCAATATGCTGCTCTATTGCGGGAAATATTGCAATCCTAAAGACTTTAATTAAACCGAGTTTGTTTGCATTATCGACCGACGAGACTTTTTAAAAGTCAGAGCACTCAAGACACAAGGCTTTTACTTTTAGGTGCATTTTGAAGGTCATTGACCTTGCTGGCCACTTTGTAGGGCCATACCACACACCAGGCATACACTTGTAGTATGCCAATTATTATTATAACGCGGTATTCCAGACCCGTAATATTTATCGCACCAGTATCTGCACGCGACTACACACAAAAAGGACAAATGTATAGACCATCGCCACCATTTGTTAGGTTAGGTCGCTAGATGACGGTAAATGTAGCGTGGAGGTAAATGTGGTGCTGGTGAGCGGCCTCAATTCCATAGCAAGCAAGGTAATAGACCAGTGAAACAACAAATGATTCATATCTATGTTGATATAACTGCTTAGCTTGCGTTGCACACATAAATAGATAAGGAAATTTATTTTCGGTAGTTGAATGATTGTACACACCAAGTAAAATCTACGATTACGTGACTCAATTCCCTAACGAAGATAATTTGAGAGCGGGGCTTGCAGTGGATGATAATTTCAAATTTCAATTCGGACATCTTTTCCCGCCGTTATTCAAGAAATCCTGGGCTTTAATAAAAACATCAATTACGTATTCACCAAGTTTTAAAATGGACAAAGTTTTATTTATGCTGAAAGAGCGTCACAGGCCCGCCTCTGTGTATCAACAGTTGAAAAAAGTTTTAATGAGTTTATTTCACTGGAAATGCAGGTGTAGGTATCTCGGCTGGTAAAAGGGACGTGTAAGTACCTCACTGTGTAACTAGATGAGTAGACCTTAGATGATGACGGCTAAAGTATGATAATCTTGCCAAAAACTACGCGAATTCTTGTACCCATTAGTTTTTGCCAGCGCCTTCGCCTGAGTTATGCTTAGGTTAAAAGTGTTAGTTGTCGATCACCATCCAGCAATCCATTTCGATGCCAAATTTTATTGTATCTTTTCAGCTTGTTCGGGAATACGGATAAGAATTGATTTGCAGTTTATACGAGGTTTCTTGATTCAAACAATATCAAGTCTTTATCTCCTATCTAAGGGAGTTCATTATTTATATCCTAGGTATGTTGGTGATCATCCTTTCAAGATTTGTAACGATTGGTTGTTTGGTTTCCCGTTTCATTGAACGTTAATTAAGGTTGCCACAGAAATGAGAACGGGTGTAAAAGCAATTAGCTTTACGGGAACGCTGAATGGTGCATTTTCAAACATAGATGTGTTGCACTAACTGCAAATTAAACTACATTCATAGTAGAACTATGTAGTAAGTGCTGCAAAGATTGTGCAAAAAAGTCACGAGAACGAAGAAGAAGAAGGTTTTACGAGCATTTTTCAGGATACACTGTAGCCAATATGTTAACCAGTTCAAGTACTTCATTTTTACAAAATTTGTATGTTGTACGATGGGCAGTTTTCCGTGAAGAGTTCCGTAACCAAAGGGTGAAACCGGGAGCCTATTACTAACCTTCGCTGTCTGTCTGCCACCCATCAAGGGGCTGTATCTCATGAACAGCAGGTAAAAGGCAGAGAGTTGAAATTAACACATAATGTTTGTGGTTTTTGGTGTTATATCAACAAATAAAAGCACTCATACAAAAGTCCTTAGGTTATTTTTGCTTCACTTTTATCGAGGCTGTATCTCTCCTACCGTAATAGGTAGACAGTTGAAATTTTGTCAGAATTTATTTAGCAATTCTGCTAGAACAAACTATAATAAATTAAGGGGTCAAAGTCCTTTCCAAGCTGAATACCTATTACCGAAGTTACGAAGCTAAGCAACGTTGGGCATGGTCAGAGGTCAGTACATTGATGAGTGAAGAGGCTTCGGGTTTCTTTTGTGAAACAGTTTTGTACGTTGGTACAGAACACTCCGTGTGCCAGTTGACTCGAACTTGGCCGGTTTTTATTATAATTTATTATAGATGTTCGGTATAAAAATGTGATACCTACTTCAATTAAAACCAAGAGAACAAGTTAATTTTACAAATAATAAACTAATCTGAAAGATTTTACTTAGAATTTTAGATCTATGTTTCTACCGGAGCTGGGGTTAAATAAGTAAGTACCTGTGCATAGAACCGGGTACTAATGCATTGAATGGGAGAAAAGTACCTATTCAATGTGGAAATTCCGAGCATCTGCGGTTCGAAACATTCGATACAAAAACGCTATATCGGACTGGACATGGACATTCATTGAGTGCCGTTTTTTTCTGGGAAAATCTTCACTTGCACTAGCCATTAGATACGTTCAGAAAATGTAAAAACAAAATTTAGTAGTGGTTTCTTTCTCTTGCTTGCGGGTCACTCCGTGTGTGGCAAACCCGAACCTGCCAGGTTCGTGTTTCTAAGCAGGTTTACCTACCAGGCTTGAGACCACTTGTCAGCCAATATTAGTGGTCGGGATTCCAATGAAGAGTCGTCTTGAATTAAGAATGACAAAGTGCCTTTGTGCGCCGAGAAGTCACTCAACTAATATTGAATGAGTTTATTGTTTTAAAACGTAATACGTAGGAACTAAATATAACTAATTCTAGATAGGTACAACGTGTGTTCTGTCTGTGTATTATAGACTGCCTGCGTGATTAATGATTATTATTGATTATAATGTGGAGCAAAATTCGTCAGCATAATGTGGCACCGATATCAATCAAGATGTCACAAAAACTAAACAAATTTAACTGCAGTAAAACTGATGCCATCCATTTTATATTATTTCATTATGAAAGGGACGGGAAGATTTTAGTACTTTCAAGATAAATTTTGGCGACATCGGAATTTTGTCATTTGTAATTGTTATTTATTTATAATGTCTATTTTCTGGTACCATTGCTGAGGTAGAAACTGAGATAATGATAGGACAGGATCAGCGATTTTTTGGAACTGATCATTTCAACGATTTAAAAATATCTACACGAAAAAAAAAATATCTTCAATTCACAATAGCCTGGATATTTTGTAACATACCCTACACAAAGTTGAAAGTATTTTCAGTTTCTACGTGCGAAGACAAGAACATTATAAGTTCGTACCTGTGCAAGTTTATTAATAAAATTATTATAGAGGTATAATAATTTTATAATAATTTTATTACCTAATTTAAAATTTATTTGGAATATGGACACTTTTATATAACAATATTGTCTGAAATAAACGGATTGAATTGAATAAAAGAATTTGTTCTCGGAATTATTTAAAATTAAAAAGTCTCGATATTTAGTTGGTAGACGAGAATATTTCATTATAGATCAGGCCTTTAAAGCTCAGCAATCAGACAGGCAGCATGTTGCCGACATGCCTATCAGAAAATCGATGAAATTACCGCTTGAGCGTGTCTGTTAATTAGAGGGTGACTTTGAGGATTTTTGTTTACAATTGTAACAATGTCTAGACATTGTTACACTTGGACACTGTCCTTGTCGATTTAATTGATAGCCACCCTAGGTATTCCATGCTCTTGCTTCCATGATTCCTTATATGTATAGTGTGTATAGACACAACGCAATAACCTCCTAGTGGGTATCTGGCAGATCACGCGCGGCAGCTCGACCAATAGGGCAGGCCACGCTCACGTGCGCGCACGCAAGTAATTTCACGAGGTTGTGGTTGAGACGCATTCTTTCGCTGTTTTCTCGATGATTGCGTAGGAGGTATTCATACAGTGAGGCATATTATACAGAATTCCAAAGAGTATAATCAGAAGCGAACGCAAAGCTGAAGCAATGAAGCTGAATAAATGCGAAGAGGACCACTTTGAATAGGTTTTTTTATAACTGTGACGTATAAATTTGTTCGACTTTTTAAATACCATACCTACTTTTTACCTTTATCATACGTACGCTAAGAATTAGAACTTGCTGCTATCGAACACGTAAATTATTTGAAATGAATTCCTTCAATTTCAATAATTTACGCAATGTATGGCGATGTGATATCAATATATCTATTATGCTGCTGATGTCACATACCTAGTAAGTTTTCGAGAATTAACGTGATGTTTTAACCATCACTCGTTACAATTGTCCCCGGACTAGATTCCTAAAGTTCTTTTAAGTTAGTAAGTTAGTGTTGCCAATGAATACAGCGAAAAAAAAGCAAAAAGCCAAGATGAGTGCCCGTAAGAACTCGACCGAGCCCGAGACGTTTTTAACTTCGGTGATCATGATCGGTAGATACTTCTGATAAGTATGTCCGTTAAAAAAGGTGATATATTGACCACCCCGCCCTTATCTCCAAAGTTAGCGGAGCGATCCATCTGCAACGGATGTAGCGTTTGTAGATATCGAGTGGATTATATTCGTCCATCTAAATGTTATACCAGAATAAAACATTTTGAACCAGACGTCTCGCTACATAAGTAACTGAACGGATTTTATCGGTACTAATGCGTTTTAGTCGATTTCACGCGGTCACAATAGAAACCAAACGTTAAAGGCAGGGTTGTCTCTTGCTATATTTAAATGTTTCACTGATACCATAGAATTAGGAGGTTCTACGTTCAAATGTGTGTTATTTTGTCAATGTAGCAGAACTGCTACAGTAACAAACGACGTCAGTTCTTCAGTCCATCAGTCTGACAAATTAAGCCTCTGCCTTCAAGGCAAGGCGGACAGATGGGTGGACGCACAGATGGACTGAAGTACATAATTATGTATATATAGGTACCAAGTTAAGCACTTATCACCGTCTTGGGCGCGATCAATAGGTTCTTTTACGGGTAACTGCATTATATCGGATTTTGACTTTATAGGATTAACCTTTTAACAAAGAAAATTACAATTAATAAGCAGAAACTAATTATAAGTAGTATTAATAAATGAAACAATATTGCATTATTTACATTGATTTTAGTCATGGGTTCCTTTCGCAAAATTGTTGTTTACAAATAATACGTACCTATCCCCGTGTACGAGACGTAGACCCGCACTTGGCTGATTTTATTATTGTAAGTGCGTATAAAATGGCTGAAAGAGTTTATTTATTTAAAATAAATAAGATTAAACAGGTTATTCTCACATGTCTCCACGCTTCGTCCCTACGTTTATTTACAACAAATAACACAATATTATCTATCACAAAGGTGAATATTCATTGGTTCACAACAATAGATATACACACAGAAACCCTAACAAAATTAGATCTAGTATTTACAATTGAAACAATTGAGCAAACTGCAGACTGTTGCAAACAAACTACAAATAGTTTCTCAACTGATCCATATTAATACCACTTAGAAGTGTACCCCCCCATATACCTACCTAAGTTGATATAACGCCGGGGATCATACAAAAATCCCTACACCCTTACTGGCAAATACATACATTATTCAATTTTATACACACCTAAAATTTTGCAAGATGTTTCATTGTTATTCAACTACATACAGTTTAAAGAATAGGTTATATAAACACACATCTGAGGATCGATGTTGAGACAAAAAATGTAGGTTACATTTTTTGTTCAGTTGGATAAAATTGCTGCTCGGTCGAAACCTACACGAATGAGTTACGATAGGAGATTATAGCAGATTACCTTAAATGAGCAAGTTTAATTTTAAGCAAGATATCTGCGTTTACAACAACAATATTAGTATAAAAATATATAACCTTAAGGCGTTTTCCCTGCTAATGCGCTGTGCCTGATACTGACCGGCCCTCAGACTGAGTATAATATTACATATAGTATCAAATAATGATCGCTAACTAGTAGCTTCCTTGCTTTCGAGTGCTATTAGCTAAATCCTATCTTAGTGTTGCCATCGCAGTGTTTACAATGTGGCAACCCTGCCTCAGTAGACACGTTGAAGTGCATCAGGTCCACTTTGAAGTAAGAGCCAGCTGCGGTGGACGGAAATAAGAGGATTGTCGGACCAGCTCGAGTTAACACAATATTTCGACTTTCTAACTGAGATTACGTTCGCTTGGATTTTTAAGAGGTGCAATGCATTTCTGGTATATCTTTGTATTCTTCTCGTGATATTGTGTCTGGTATTAAACCTCTCCAGTAAGATAAAAATCTGCGGACGGAGTTCATGACAAAACATATGTTTAATCGTAGAAGAGAAGCATTAAACGTTTGATATGTTGATGAATTTATTAATTTTATAATTTCGTAATCACAAAATTATCTACCACACCAAAATTGGATGATTCTGAAAAATAATGAAAGGGTTTTTATTTATAGAATCAGAAAACATTTTAAATTATATCTTAGGTATCAAGCCGTCGAAAATATTAATATAAGTGTGGAATGGCAATATGGAAAATAAAGACGAAATTGCGTTTCATCTGAAAAACAAAAGTTTTCTTTTATACAAAATGCTTTAGCCTAGATTTTACAATATTATAATCATGAAAGTATGAATAAGTTCGGAAGGAGTCTCATAAAAAATAAAAAGAAGCACTCGGTTCACTGACATACTGTCTATGATTCCAATAGTATGTCAGTCGCCGCCATAACGCCCATAGACACGAACCTAATAACATCATTTAAACAAATCAAAACAAAATGAAAAACGCCGTCTTGTGTGGTCAGATGTTGCCAAAATCACAATGCGTTTGTCAATAAAAAACACCGGATCACATTTCGTAGATAAATTTCTTATTTCACCAACTTATTATTTCGATATGACGCAAAATTATTATCAACATAATAATCAAACTATAAGCACAAAATCTAGCCAGTGCTGCCAACATGTAAACATGTAAATTTTCCAGTAAGTGTGGGAGGATATTAAAAATGTTTTAATTCTCATATTTTATTGACTTTAAATTATGAATCAGGTAAATAGGCATTTCACCATCCTGGTTATATAAAATAATATGTGTTAAGTATTCGAAATATAATTAGGATATTGAATTTCACTTTGTGATATCTATACAATAGCTTAGCTTTAGGGATACGAATTTCGAAATACTTATGTTTGTTTTTTATTTGAGCTAACCTCCAAAATAGCTGAACCCGTTTGGTTAATACTTTTACTGATGATCATGCTACGCAGATGTTATATCGAAATTATCGATAGCCGTGGGGCATACTAATAGTCAATATTTTTTTCAGATTTCCGGGTGATGAAAATTGGAAGTTAAATTGAATTCGCATAATCAGAGAATCTCATAATTAAAATAATTTGAATCCTACTAAATCTAAATCTAGCATGCAGTATGCATAAAGATTTTTAATGTAAAAGCATTCGGGCATATGTAGGTATACATAATTTTTTTATTATGTATCAATAAACAATGAATATGAGAATAATGTATTTTTTTTTCATTATTAGGAACGTTTCATTGATATTCCCAGTAACAATCATAAGATGTGGCTGCAAATGTACATTTAAATAATTATAATTTTTTTTGATTTTTTTTATTATATTGGTTAGGCATTTCCATATGAACAACGTATACGAAGCCGCAGGCAGAAAATGTTGTCAGCCAGTTAATAGGCACAAAGAATAATTTATTCAAACTAAAATTAAACATGGAACGGAGACTTTGGATGTGTTTATGTTTGTTACTTCTACACACACACTCAGAAGCCTGAACAGATTTTGTTGAAATTTCTTCGATTAGCAAATAGGGGTTACTATTTAATCCCGGGAACAATCAAATTCACTGCAGTTAGCACCATAAATATTAATAATTAATATTTTAAATAGAATTTGTTAAATTATTATTTTCATTAACATAATCCAGATTTTATTGTCACTTTCGTGCGATACTTATTGTATTAATTAATTTTTAATTAGTTAGTGTAAGTGGTTGTATGACCGTTCTAATTAAATGAATAAATAAAAATAAAGCGCTGGCGTATATTGAAAATTATAAAAAGTAGGACTAATAAACACGATTACTGTGGCTAAAGCAGTACCTAAAATGATTCATTATAATTTACATATTCATATGTAAACCATTATTACGAAGAATATTTATAAAAATTATGGGTATTTTTTTCTTTTGTTGGCAACTCTCTATACACTGACACTCAATGTCATTCCGCCATTGTTAGGAATCAAGTTTGATTTGATAGGATTACGTCTGTAATAGTTAAGAAAGATCGATCACTGACCTGAAAAACAAAAGAAACAGCATTTAAAAGCCCTTATTTCCTTATCTTTGTAATATAAAGCTTCTGAAGAAATAATAAAATTTTTCACACTCTTCCTCTTTCCTTCAACTTCTTGATTTTCTGCTGTCTCGTTTTATTTGACACTCGTACGATCATGTGACAGATCAGGGTCCTTAGCCAACCGGCATTCGCTATGAAGCGATTCGATTTTGAAAATTCTTATCGCTCTAGCGATGGCAACCTTCAAATGGATTAAACGTCAAGATTTTTGGTAGGCAATGTACGAATATTTTGATTTCACCAAACCGATTGACAACATCGAACGATCACTTCCATCAAATTCCTAGCCAAGTGGCAGTTTTGAGAAGCGACTTCACGTAGTTGTCTATTCTCTTGATGGATACACTAGCGAACGCTAAGACCCTGTAGAAATCGAATCGAAACGGCGATTTCATAAACAGCTGTTGGAATTACGTCAAAATTTTAAGTAGCCTTGCGCTAGCGTGGATGTAGCATTCACGATCGCACCCTTGTTTCCCTGTGTCCACGAGGGATTAAAAATATACTTAACAACGAAAAAAACAAGATAAAGCTTTTGCATATGATCTGCAAAAATTCACACATTTGGCTTCTAAGGGCGAGAGTCGAAAGAAATTACAATACAAACTAAAACGTCTATTGTCAAAATGCAAAATAGTTTTGAATTTCTGTTATTTACTCCAATATTACCGAGATGATACGAGTGTCGTAAAATATGTATTTTCTCCTAATTATTTATTTCTTCATGATTTTAAGAACTTGTTGAAAATAATTAAATAATATAATTATATAGCTCAAAACCATTGTTATTTTCTTTCTATTGATTTTAATTACACAATAAACACTGCCATAAGTATTTCAAAAGATTGGGTAAACTTCCAAATCGAAACAATTTTTTTGTTATGTATCACGTTTGTTTACAGAAATTCTATCTGAAGTTATAGGTAACAACCTACTTGGCTTGGTACTCCTTTTTATTTGACCCGTCATTTCATGAACGGTGAACGGACGAAATAAGCGAATGATTGAGTTCGATAACTATAGACTACAGACCGTACACCATAAGTTGTCCTGCCTCAGGAATTGGCAGCATTATATTGGCAGCACGATATTGCCAACATTATGAATCTTTTACCCCATTATGTAAACGTGTGTTTATGTTTTAATTTCATATTTGTATATAAATTTGTATATATAAGTAGTTAGGACTAGGAAAGTTTTAAATTATGAAACAATAAAAATTTTAAATTATTTATTGAAATTGTTCTGACACTAATTATGGTCAAAAGGAACATAAATAAACAACACAAAAAATTCTTATAAATCGAAATCTTCAAGATCCACGACGATTTTCAGCAGAATTGACTTGTTGCAGGCAGCAATAGCTTCGCTTCTTTATATTATGTATTCTACTCGTGGTTTTCTCCGACATGACTGAAAATGACACATAAAATTTGTATTTGTATAATATAAAATTCAAAAATTCAATATTTGTATATATACAAATAAGGGATATCATAACAAGATAAATTAAATAACCTGGATAATTTACTTTTTATTTTATCTTTTTGTGTGAGTAAATCTTATGATCGTGGTAAAGGTATCGTGTATAAAGCTGGTATCCCTATTTTACTTACCAGTTGCATTGATGGTGCAACGCGAGATCGCACTAGATTTAATGGATTTAACTGGGCATGGTCTGCCTTTTCTTCCTCACAAAAGGCACGCACCTTCAACACAATCTCTTTTGCACTGCTTTTGCATGAATAATTCGAAAAATATTAATTAATAACACAAATACGAGCGCAATACTTCAATCAAACTATGACAGTCTAACAACAAAAGATTGACAACCAATTGTGCCAACTTATCGGCATTTAGCGATGCGATCAGACGTATAGACAAGGCGATAGCTACGCAAAGGTTACTTTGTCTACCAATTGAACTTCGCCATCATTTGAGCTATGATGATTGTCGTTGCGATGCGTGATATCGAAGGAATATGTCAAATCCATACATTTTTGTACGTTTCTACCATCGCTTTCGCTAATCAAATGTTACTTTGTCTAGAGCCCGATCTCTCCTGACGTTCCAGCTTCTTGATAGACTAACGCGGCAAGTTTAAACATAAAGATAAATCTTTACATTAATATAGAACATAAAATAAATAAAACAATTTTTAAATTAATACTTACAAAATAGCAACCGTCAAGTTATGACGCCGTACGGCTGAGTAGGTAAAAACTTTGTTCACCAAACCATCTAACGTCATGATCACGGAGTAATAATGGCGTCTTGGCGTCCACTGCATGCAACGTTTTCGGCAAATATGCGGGAAATTTGAAAATGTTAAATTTAAATGTATTTTTATGGTTTATTGGCGTTATAGAAAGCTATTGAGACACACTAGACTTTTCAAAAATAGACTGTTGTAAGTTGACTATTTCGATTATCCCAGAAAAAAATGTTTTTACTTTGACATTTTTGTTATGAAATATTCTCAACATATTTTTAGTAGTCTCTTGTAGTGCGTACCTTTTGGGGCAGGAATGGTGTATTTTTGACTCCACACTAGTCCAAACACAATTCAGAGGTCACACTTTCTCGTTTCCATTTTTCTATCCACAAACCTCATGATAGATCTCTTGATCACTCATTGATAGACGACAATAGTCCGCTAAATCTTATAAAAACAATTTGCAAGCAAACGCTTCGACCAAATTGACTTTCTATGTCAAATTAAAAGCATAAGATAGCTGAAAAGATAAACCAGAGTAGCAGGATAGAATAGAACCTGAAAGCTGTAAAATTGCATTTCTTCCAACTAACTTAGCTATCTACCATCTCCCTTCAGCTGAATTAACATGAGACCTTTATCGCGAGTGAGACAATCTTTACACAGAAAGCAGAACAACCTGACGCAGAACAAAACTACGATAACAATAAAATAATTACAACTAGTACCTGCATACCTCTTATATCTGTAGGTATCCTAAAAATTAAACTGTGACCAGCAGAGCATTATTTTTCTCAAAGGATCCATGAAATGCGGAAAAAATTTAGATTCCATGGATGGGATATCATTATCATCATCACCAGCCTATAATAGTCCACTGCTGGACATAGGCCTCCCCTAATGAGCGCCATAGATGGCGTTACCATTTGGGGGTTATTACCTTATTACCCATAATCCCCACGCTAGGCATGCGGGTTGGGGATCGCAGTTCTGTGGAGTTGTTCTACAGAGGGCGCTGCTGCCCGCCCCCTGGTGTGTTTCCCTTAGTCGCCTCTTACGACACCCACGGGAAGAGTTGGTGTGGTGAAATTCTATGCCGGCACCTCACGGCCATGGATGGGATTTATGTACCTATACCTAATAATAATATCAAATAGCGGTCTGTCGGCCCAGGCTTTGCAAGGGTAACAAAAATTTATTTTTTCATGCCTTCGCCATTTTCTAAACAATAATGCATCTTGCTTCTGTATCTGTGGATATGGTCCAGGCTGTTCCTACTTACGGGGAGTATAGGACTATGGTTACATTACACTCAGCTGTTCAATATAATCAAGTCTGATAATCATTTAAAAAATGATTATAATGGTATAATGAATATGGTCCGGGTTATCCCTACTTACAGGGAGTCCAGGGGCTATGGTTAAACTACACCCAGCCTATAAGTACAATTAAGTCTATAATCATTTTAAAATTGTATGGTACAACTCAAGTATACCTTTAATTTTCCCAACAACTTCGAAGGATTTTCATAGAAGTCTTTCAAAATTTCTCTCGCTTTTCATAAAAATCCGTCCGTGTACAGGATTCATTCCGTTTTATTGCATCTCAGCTGAGGAGGTCACTACGGGACTGTTCGGGTAATCGAATAACCTAGCTTTCTCGAGCTGAATTGTTTAGGTGTAGTAAAGGGCAGCGAACCTTCTGGCAACAAATAAATTAACAGAATATGTACTTATTAAGATAGAAAATTCTTTAATGCACATTTAATAATAAATAAAAATTATAAGAAATGTGACAATTGATGATTTCCTGGTCGCTATTAAGCGATTAGACCGCAATCGCTTAATAGCGACAAGGAAATCATATTAAGTAAGAAAGAAAAAAATATGTAAAACCATAAATATAGAGGAAATATTTTATTGTTTGTTTGAATTGAATAGGCTTCGAAGCTACTGGACCGATTTGAAAAATTCTTTCAGCATTAGAATCCTAAATCATGAATCTTACTCCCTGGTGAACATAAGCTATAGAATATAAAAAAATAATTAGAGATCCGTCTGAAATTTTTTTTTTGTTTAATAACCGTGCGAAGCCTGGGCGGACTGCTACTATTTACATTTTTTTACAATACAATACAAATTCTTTATTGACACAAATACATTTTCAGTTACTTAGAATCCATAGGGTCCCAAACTAGCCTAGGCTGTATTTTAGGACCCAGGGCTTCTCCAATTAAGTTTAATATCTCGTGTCTAAAGTAAAAGTAGAGTTAGAAAAAAAAACCTAAACCAATATAAAATAAACAAAAGTTAGAAAAAACCCTACTATTGAAATTAACAATGTCAATGTTAATTTCAATGAAATTAACATTTAATATTAACATTTAACAGTTAATTTCAATGAAATTAACATTTCAAATTAAAATAGAAAAACTATACTTTAAAAAATAAATAAGAAATAGAAGAATAATAATTGTGTACCTCATCACATCAAATGTTAACATTGCATCCGCCTGTTATTAGTAAAGTAGAACCATTTTCAATAAGTATCTATAATCTATAAGATTGCTTTATGTAGGCTGCTGTTGGTGTTCCTATCTGAATAAATAATTTTATAAATATTGTGGAACATGGGTGACATTTTTTTTTTCGGCTCTATAGTTTTTTATTAAAAACAAAAATAATACAAATGTCGATAAATCAGTTCAGTTTAAAGAAATTTATTTCTCAAAAGAACAGGGTTCACTTAATTTATATGAGAATGCTTATATAATAATAATCCTAAACTTACTCTAATCTTAACTAATTAAATATGTGGTTTTATACATTATGTATGTCGGTAGATAGCTAGTAGTTTTAAATCGAAGACTTACATATATTGTAGCTAAACTAAGCTAAGCAATTCTGTGAGTTGTAGCACAGTAAAAATAACATAAAAAGTATATCTTTAAATAAATAAAATATTAAATAGAGTTAAATGAACAGGGACTAACAAATACATAGCTTATTCAGGAAAGAAAATAATTAAACCATAGAAAAAACTATTTATTCCCAGAGCTCCATGAAAAAATAGTTGTACAATTTTATATCCATACATGAATTCCCAATAGGTCCATGAGATTTGACTAATGTACAGTTTGTGAAAACAATACTAGAGCTAGTCGAGATTAGCTATTTACGTTCAATATCTATGGGCGGTTTGTATACAAACAAATATTTTATGGAGTTTGGCTAGTGTGTTAGTCGTATTTTTGAGCAGTTCAGGCGCTTTCTAAAGCAAACGATATATTTTGATACGCAAAACAAGTCTAAAAACTAATTTAAAACTAACAACCCAATTTCATAGTGAGAAAACACATTTCCATTTATACATTAATAGCGGTCCGCCGAGTTGTTTGTTATTTGGACTGGTATTGCAAAACTAAGCATGATTTTGATTCGGAACGCAAACGTAGTGAGCAACGACCTATTCTTTCAAATTTTATTACGCATGGGGAGTCTAAACGACATAAATGTCTCTTGGACGCGTTTTAAAAACAAGAAGATGATGTTTATTGAGATTGCGTTTTTAGCCATATTTTCCAAAATAAATAGTCATTCTGATTTTTTCTTGTAGTATGTTAAATTACAAATAGAAGATTCGGTAAACATAGATTTACTTTCGCAAAACGCGAAGATACTTTTGCATTTTCTTAACAGGAAATTTCTTCTGCACATAAAAACGCGTTTATGTAATTTGTCACGAAATCGAAAATGGCGCTCAACTGTTGAACTGCATCCGTTGATGGGGTACTTCTGAGTCCGGTAATGGTTGCCTACTTGAACCGGACTGTTTTTGTAAGTAGGTAATCGTTGATAACACGTCACTTGAAAATCATTCGCTTATAGGTACTTATCGTTTTTTTATCAATGACAGTGGAATTTATCTATCAAGAAATGGTCATCTGAAAGTTTTAAGTCAAGAAAATCCATTACAGCAACATTTTGTAACTTATGTTCTATAATTAGTTGAGTGGTCTATAATTCTCTAGTCTATAAATCTTCTATAATTGGTAGACCTAGTATATCTACCCATATACCTAGTATATCATGAAGATTTAACTTGTTTGTACTTATTTACTTTAAAATGACATACATCATGATTTCACAAAGCGAGGTAAATATCAATTATTTATAATTTAAGTATCGTCTCCAGCCATAGTATATTAATTATAGAACTTCTCAGCATGTACAAAAACAGCCTTTGAATAATGTTCAAATTAATAAATACCTTATCTCTGTATAAAGAAACTGGCAACTAAACTGAAAACCGTTGCCACCCACATATTTCCAAGTCAAAAGCGAGTTAGACCAGACACAGGAATATTCAAGGCACGGTTGCCTGTATGCATTATATAGTTCAGTTTATTATGGTTGTCCGTTTATTATGCATACGGCACCTTGGGACGACTCGTAATTCCGCCCCAGACTTTTGAATGCCTTTCGAGCATAGAAAATTGCCTAGTATTCAACTTAGTTTTTCCTTGGGTTGAATTAAATTTATTATATTAATATATTATTTCCAATTCCTGCAATTGACTGATTGTAATTTTCTTCTAAGTCCAGGTCCATAATAATTTTGAGCGGCTCATCACGTTTCACAAGAAATAAGGTCCGATTGAGGCCGTAGATATACTTTGGCATACTTAACGAAAATTTTAATAGAATACATTTTTATCCATATATTAAGCAGCTTGCAGCCCTACCAGATAATTAGATGAACTTTTTTCGAAGCGGTACCTACTAGTTTTGAAAACTTTCTCTTTTAGTATATTGCGAATTATACTAGGATCTCATAGACTTATTTTTTACCAAAGTTCTAGCTCTATTCTTTATTGCACTCGCATCAAAACATAGCATGAACTTAAAATAAAAAGGTATGTACATAGGCGAGCTTAACCCTGAAAACAGTTTTCTTCCAGCAAACCTAAGCGCTATAGGAGAGGCGATGGAACAGATAGAGGAAGTGTACAAAGAATGAGTCGGAATGACAAATTTAACATATATTTCCGACAGTAAACCTATATGATTTTAATAAACATACATATGTTAAAATAATCATCACTGAATTAACCTAATACATATCTTTACTATACATATAATATATACATAGATATACATCTCTTTTTAATCGCTATAATCAGTTTTAATTTATTTACGCTCTTTGTAAGCTCTTTACTCGTCCCCGAAGAGCCCTAGAAAGATAAATAAACATTTTCCAACGGGTAACATTTTAACGCGGTGCGTCCTAAAGAGCATCCCCTTAACCCCTAGCGGCTTCACACTAACCTATTTAAAACTAGCTTAAGAAGCTTATGCTGGAAGTAGGTTAAGTATCTGCTCTGTATTAAAGACCACTAACTGCATAAATTAAAGCCAACTTGAAAAAATGTGTTTCATTTTTATCCATTAGGAGTTTAACGGGAATTATCACGAACTACGAGTATAATGATTATAGACTAGATTATGCGAAAATGTTTTTAGATTGTTTCTTTCCTTGGGAACTTTATCAAGCCAATGTTTCATTGCAGGCCTAGGACTACCTGTAAGTATGCCAAATTTCAGCTCTATGCTTTCAGAATTTTTTGCGTGAAAAATTTACAAATATCCAGTCATACATCAAAACTTATGCATTCATACTATTAGTGTGATTGATAATATAATTTTAGAAAAGAGTTTTGGTTTCTTGATTATTCAAATTGTGAATCTTAACACGTCCGTCCCCACGAATATCTAAGTTTATATTACTTATAGCGTTGCTCAGCGTATAATTTTGCTGGAAAAGCAAGCACTGATTCTCAGTATTACCCCCAAGAGGTGTCCAGAAGAACGAGATACCCACCAACAAGTAGAGGGATGTGTCTTGGTTATGTTTTAAAGAAGAACGAGATACCCACCAACAAGTAGAGGGATGTGTCTTGGTTATGTTTTAAATGAAGACATTGATTGACTTATGCCGTGTAGGAGAAATAAGTACAAAATAATAAAAGCACTATAATTCCATTAATTTAATCACGTCACCAAAACCATGGTATCATCTCAGAATGACATATTGCAGCTTTGTAGGTACATTTGATGAAAGAAACTGAAAGACGCGCGTCAAAGTGTCTATGATGAAAACTAATATCAATCTCTACTTGCAACTTGCAAATAGCACCTCACGCACTCGAGTTTCTTTCATCAATGGAGGATTCTGCGACGATGTCATGTCATAGTCACATAGCCTTGAAGGTTTCTCAAGATTAAAATTTTATTACTTAGGTCTTTATAATTCAGTTTTCCAGAAAACACCCATTTTTGAAAAGTGTCTGAATTAGATTCTGTAGTGCAGTTGTTTCTTAGCACTATATAATGTTATTGGAACACCTTTGTTTATTAAACAAGTATTTAAATAATTCGCGCTTTATTTGACAAAAACGCCGGAGACAGTGGACGTTATATTGCTCTGTGGTCAAGACTTGAGTGTGAACAAAGTACAAAGCGCTGTTCAGTTGCCAGTTGACACTTGAGTCTACGCATCCGTATGATGTCATGCACACGTCACACGAAGGCTACTATTTCGTCGTGTTAAAAAATATCTTAATTTTTTTTTTAATTTTTGTTTCATGAACCAAAACTATTCAAACTTTTGAAACTATCATGGTTATTAACACTAAAGTCATTTATAACGGGATATTTACAATGAAACTGTGCCGAAATATTGGAAAGCCCAAAACTCTAATCACGGTAAATATCCCGTTATTAATGACTTTAGTAAAACTAATATTTTCCGACTGCTTTTTGCCTAAGCTATCTCAATAACATTCTCATATAAATTAAAATTCCATAATACATGTCATTTTTAGGGCCACTCAAAGAAACACGTCAAGAAAAGAAAGACCACAAATTCTACGTACCAAGTCTAATAAGGAACTCGCTTTTACAACTAGACCCCTAGATAATATTTCTTTCCACAAAGGCACTCCAATCCTAAGTCATAAAATGCAATCTTTATTTCAACTAGAGGCATCTTAATTTTCCAATCTCCTCTCAGCCCTTTAGTTTTCTCCCCTCGTTTTTGCCTCGAATAAAGATAATTCTACAAACAAGAGAATTATCAGTGTTTATCACAGCTTACTAGTATTAGCCTTCATTCCTCCTCAAGCGTCTCCCAGTAATCTTATCAAGATTGTTTTTTTACGAGCTCAACGTACTTTTTACGAGCAAAATGACCGACTGGGCCGCTTCAGTCAATCATTCTGTTAGAATTTTGGGGCTAGATTTCAGCTTTGAACACCAAAACATCTGGCGCGCTCGTAATGAAGTATTGTGCTCAATTTTATGGGGAAAATCTATGGAATTTTATAATTTTTACGAAATTGACTTTTCATTTTAAATTGGACAACTTTAGAGAAGCTTGAGAGGGAGGCCTTTGCCCTGCAGTGGGATTTTATAAGCTCTATAATAATAACTAGCGGTCCGTCCCGGCTTTGCACGGATATTTAACAAAGATGTGACGTAAAAATGCAGTTTACAGTTTAGCATTAAATTGTGGGAGTATATACACATCTGTGCAGCTGACTGTACCTACGCACACGAATAAAAATAGTGGAGCAAATTCGAGCAATAAGTTACGATTCGGTGACATGAATCTGACGCTTGCCAACTGCACCTGCGTGAGGTTTGTAAAATAAGTTTTTACTTTTGTAAAAACATACCTCGACTACAGTTGGCATAAGTAGATTTAAATTTAGAATGTTTTAATATTTTGGTCAGATCAAAGATCCCACAAAGATCATACATTACATCATCAGCACATGTTAGTCCACATGGCACTCATTAAGTCCCTTAATGAGTGCCATAGCACCCTGTCTTCATCTAGTCATCCAACATATGCCTGCAGTTTTACGCAGATTGTAGATATTGTATAGTTGTAAATATGAACAAAAAATGTAGTAGGCACCTAGTAAGCAGACCCCTAGCCATAATCAAACCAAAAACAAGAGTACAATGTAAAGTAAGTTGCTCAGATTGTTCAGTATTAAGTTCACAATTATGATCCATCACTCTAGGGTAGGTGATAGTCGTCGATAGCCGGGAATTAGGGTAGCACTGCACCAGACAAAATGGCCTCTTAACGAGGAGGTCTTTACCCAGCAGTGAGTGCCTATGGCCCGAGTAGATAGATAGTAGATAAGCATCTAATAATATTACAAACACGTTTATAAGACCTAACAGTGACAGACAAATGGTAAATAGGTAATGTGTAAAGCCTAACCAAATTTAAATACAAAGAGTACTTTCAGTTAAAGACCCATTTTCATAGCACTTTATGCCTAACACGTTGTGAAGGGGACACGGCGGCGACGGTCCGGTGAAAAATTATGCATATTCGTGGTTTGTTTAGTTCGTGAGTATGTGGTTTGTGTGACGGGCATACTTTAACGTCGTTATATGAATTATTTCATAGAATTAGCCCTTATTTTGTTACATTTTGTAGAAATTTGGTGCTTTTTGTGAAAAGGCTTTGTGAAATACAATATTATGATAAACTTTATTATCTATTATTTATTAAAAAGATTATATACTTACATGAAGTAATTCCATAGAGACATCCTGCTGCCGTACAGCTCATAAATGGGTATTTGATTAACCATTTCATTTATAGTTTAAAATGAAAATTACGAGTTAAAGAATTTAAGTCGTAATTATTACATACATTTTACTGTGATTTGAACTTCATACGAGTGAGGAGTGCACTTTAGCCTGGGTTGAACCTCGTTGTATGATCATACGGCTTTTTCAGCCAGCGGTCTTGCTGCTAGCTGTCGCATCGTAGACAAAGTGCGTTCAGGCGTGCGAGTGCTGGGCTGGTGCGGTGCTGGATATAAGATTTCTATAATGAACGCCATATTCACCTGTCATTAGCTTGCCACATCCAGCATCATCACTGATGATTCATCACTCATCAGGCAGCATCATACATCTTTCAGGTCTTCATCCCGCCCAATCGCTAGGCGTCCTACACTAAATGTCCCGAATCTCAGTCTCCAGTTTTCACTCAAGAACTCGTTTACTCCAGCAGTTGGTCAGTTCTTCATGAAATATTGCTGGCCCACTGCCACTTTATCTTGCTAATTCTTTCGTCTATGTATGCGACAATATTAAAAATCCTATTCCGCATTCCACCAATTAAACAACTCAACCAAATAATTAAATAAAGCGAGTACCTACTAATAAATATATATTTTTTAATTATGATTTAAAACCCATTGAAACTTTAGACATCTTGTAGCACGATCTTGGTTTTCTTTTTACGAATATTCCAGTAATAAATCTAGTATCATTGCTTCAACTAAGTTTTTAATTAATTAAAAGCTGGTGAAAGGATCGTTCGCTTTTCAATCGCATGTTTAAAATTTTATACGATGGCTCTATGTTAGCAACGTACGTACAAAATATTTCGAGTTCTTTAGTTAAATATTTTTAGCTACGATAGACTTTCTAGAATTTTTAAAATTTGTATGTTTTTTTTTTTTTATTAATTTGTATGTCAATTTTCAAATAAAATAAAAATTCTAAAGTAATGAAAAAATTGCCATAATTTAGGTGCTTACGGTAAATTTGGTGTTTGATACAGAAAAAAAAACGATATCAACCAGTGTTTTGAGGCCATCTAGTTATTGCTTGCACGAATGCAACCCGAATGTCCCCGCGTGAGCTCGTTTCGAAAACCGAACGCGACATATTCGAATTTAAAAACATTTTAGAAAAATTGAATGTGGAATTGAAATTTAAAGTGCGCCATACACAATGCTGAGCGGTATTTGGACACGTTTAACCGATGAAATTTCGTATAGTTCGGATAGTTTCGTCGTACAATTTTAGCTCTTAGGAGAAAGATTTACAATGAAAATTACTACGAGTGCCTATTTGTAAGTTTTCAGTCCATATTCTTATAATAATTCTGATCACTAATAATTTCAGATCAGATTTCGCTTTCTCACCTAGGTCAGTGACGATGTATTCGATGACAGTCTAAAGGACACCTTTTCACTCTAATCTTTAAGACAATCAGGTTGTAGTTGGCCGGAAAAAACGAAGCAGCTATGTTTTGTAACTAACAATTTTTATTTACAATCTGAACTACCCGCATCGTAGATCGCTCAGTGACGTAGGAACGGCGGGCAGCGATGAAGCTACAGAGTGTAGCATTTGTGATTTTTGGCATAATATTAATGTTACGCCATGTAAATAATAATGAGCTTGTATAAAATGTGGATTCCAGACTTTTTTACTGAAGTAAAATTTTACGCCAGTTAAGTTTGTTTTTATAAATTATATAAAGCCAACTTAATAGCTGTAGCCAGTGACCGTGTAGGATAAAATCAAGATAAAACTAGGGTAAATAAGGCCGAAGTGAATCCAACCCAACTTACATAATATTAAGGGCTCATGTATCGAACAAACATTTATGTTGACGTCGGCCAACTTAAATCGACGCAAAGGCAATAAAATGTGGTGGCCTTAAGGCATACAAAAGAGGGTAAAATATATTTTATGTTTTGGTGACGCTTTGAAGGTTCAAATCTAACCTTCAACCCCTCATAAATGTGTTATTTTTTAAAACATTCTCTGTTTTATCTAATAGTAAACCTACATATTTTATAAATATTAGTATCTCATCCTTGCGTTGATATGGTTGTTTTAAAAGGTTTGTTCTTATTGTTGGATACATATTACTTTGCTTTTGTTACTTTTGGGGTGACATGTTATAAGGTAGCGAAGTAGAAATCAAAATCTTATCAAGAAAGACCTTTACTCCATAGGTGATAACATGACAACAATGATGTTGATGGTTGGCCAGATATCGTTCCATACCACACTGACAATAGCTTGTAAGAAATTGAAAACATATTCATAAGCACAAGTCATTTATTCACGCCAATGCGAAATTACGGTTTAGACAGTGATTACTCGTTCTGGTATTATGATTCTTAGAACTACCTCAGAATTTTTTCATTCAAGTCATACAAGAAGCACGAGATATACTTATCTCGTGGATATGGTACATACAGTTATATTTAGGTTCTTCGACTATCCATCGCTACAAATAAATATAATAATCGTCACCGTGCCAACGAATGACGATTAGAACCCACAACATCAATGATATTTCGCAGAATGCTGATTCATTTCGCGTGTAGGCTTTCATTTCCACACAAGAAGCGGTAATGGTGTTTTTATCTACCCTCCGCATCTGCATGACAACATAATTTCCGGAGAAAATATGGCCACCTGGGTAATAAGTATGGCATCATTGTGTGATGCGAATAACCACCAATCGATATTTTAAGATCGATGTTGTACTATAATATACGTTCCTACTATATGTGTATACCCTCATACACACCACATTTTTCTTTTTATTTGCATATTTTTGTTTTAAAAATCATTTTTTTTTTACGATAACTTCATTTGAGAATAGAGGTTTGCCGCGGTATTTAACAAAAAAAATTAAATATATAAATTTTTCTACACCTTGCATTTATTGAAGCTTTTATGCGGAATGCTAACTTTTTTTGAATTCTAAAGCCCATGTTTATAAGGGAAAAATTTTTAATGAATTCTATAGTGTATGTAGAGTTATGGTGTAAAAATTATTAATTCTTTTTAAGAAATTTAAGAGCCTATTAAATTCAAACGAAGAGTCAAATCTTTCCTCTCTGTATAATATAGATTGCATGCAACTCCCAGCTTACAATTTTAGCTCAGTAATAAATACCTTCATAGAACACTATTTTCTAATTCCGAGAAGTTATGTAAATAAATTCACTGCTCAGCTGTAGAAAAAAAATATTTTCCTACGTCAAATTTAATTCGCAAGGTTTCTAAGCTTATTGTAAGCTTAATGTCTAAACTTGTTATATAGATTAAGGACAAAGGAATTCTTGTAAAACGGAATTCTGGTCATCTGCGACTAATGATTATAGCTCACGGAATTCCCGACCGGTGCCAGAGATAAACGGATGAAGAAGGATACTTTGGCTTATTGGAAACGAATTTTCCTGAAAATCACTTATTGCGACCATTGAAGGTTGTAAAAATGGGTGTGGTGCTAAGGCTCTCCAGATTATCAAAAAAATATCTGAGATTCTGGTTGAAGTGACGTGTGGTCCAAGAGCTGGTCAATACCTGGTGCAACACATCAGTTTTGCTAACGCAATGCATCCATCAAAGGAAGGATCAGTTGAGCTACCTGTATTTTGTTTGCAACAGTCTACAGTTAATTCAATTGTTTCAGTTGTAAATACTAGTTCTTATTTCAATATTTACTTGTAGTTTTCATTGTGAAAATTTACTTGAGACTCTGTTAATTCCAAAACGAAACTTACGGATAATCATGGAGTTTTTACAATTTAGCAATGATCCAATAAAATCCGAAAACCGAAGTCACATTCTCAAACCTAATTCAAATACAAACAGTTGAGTTTCGTGTAGATTTCTTGCAATAGTCTGCAGATACTTAATTACAAATACTAGAACAATTTTTTTTACTGTAACTTTTTTTATGATGAAGGTTATTTAACGCAATATACATAATAGGGAAGGGTTTGCTTTTTCGATGAATTTAAAATTCCAGTATGGTTTAAGGAACAGGTGAGGCCAAATACAAATAATATTAAAACCTTCTCACCTAGAGCAATACAGACAGACAACAAAGGATCATTTGAGTATCGTAATCCCTGGTTCCAAGAGTTCAAATAAGCAGTCCCCATTTGCGTCGTCCCAGAATTTCCTCAAGATGGACGGCCCGTAATAAAACTGAATGTTATCTTGCTAATTTTTTCCTCGCCGCAAAACTCTCTTGTTCGTCCGGTATAACCGAAAACCTCAGAAAATTGCGAGAAAGTGCGGTTCATTTTACAAGAATATCGACATTTTCGTGCGACTGGCGTCGTTTTCTAGAATTTACAATGTGTCTTATAGAAAACAAACAAAGTTTAAATTTTATACAAAAAATTTAAATGCGCATCGCACAAAACTTTTCGCGCAAAATCCCATAATTTTTTGTACGATCTGCAGATATGTTTATGATTTTAGGTTTTGGTCCTTTTCTATGTATTATAAAAATATCTATCGAAGTTATTATATTTTTTTAAGTAATCATTCATCTAGTACCTGTAACACAAGCACTGCTTAGTTTGGGTCTAGCTAGATGATGTTGTGGTTAATGTCCTGAATTATTTATTCTTTATTCTATTGAAACGTGTTGTGCTCTCTAACCTTCTATTTTATAAGCGTACTATAGAGTTCATAATTTTTTAAATTGAGCTTACTACGATGGATAAAGCATCGTGGTAAGCTAAATTTTTTATAAATAAATATAGCACCGTAAAATAACAAATCGAATTTAAAACTAACGATACCCCTGGACAGCGCCAGTTGAACAATAAACAGTCCGTATTGATAGAACCCAATTTTATTTTATTAGATCCGAAGTACCGTCCTCTGAAAGTTAATCAAGAGGGTCTCGTGTTTCGCGCGATTTGTAAGCCTATTTGACCCTTCATAACAGTCAACAGGGTCCATAATGATGTTTTCGTTTCGAAAAACGACCATCTAATTTTAACCTTTTAAGTATTCGGTACGACTAACGCTCCTATAACGGCCTGGTTCTTACTGATGGTGTTGTTTGTCAACGTTATTGTTTAAGCAATTTTGCTAATGACAGTTACGGCATTAGCGTTGCCAGTTATGGGTTATATCCTAAGCCTTGCTTAGATTGTTGGTACATAACTCTAAAGGGAAGAACTTACTTAGATAGATATGGATTGTAAATAATATGAATCTATTTCGGTTAAAAACTACCAGTTATCTATAATTAAAAACTAAGCTAACTCACCTGTGTCTGAGATTGTAATTATACGATGATAGCTTCGCAGCCATCAGGCTCTTTCTGAAAAAATAGTACTAATGAAAGGATATAACCACTTTGTATTAGGTTTGAAAAACAGTTTCTTAGAAAGCAGAAAAGATCGGTATAATGAATAAAAGGTGATGGCCAAAACGGCACAACTACAACACCCGTTGCTTTATCACTACATAGTATAAAACAAAGTCTCTTCCTGCTGTCTGTCTGTCCTTATGTATCTTTAAAAATACGCGACAGATTATGACGATGTTTTTTTTTTTAAATAGATAGTGTGATTCTAGAGGAAGGTTTATGTATCGGCTTGTGGTACCCGTGCGAAATCGGAGCGGGTTGCTAGTCAGATACAACTTTCTTATGGCTTCGAAAATCAAGCAAAATGGCGGAAAGGCATAAAAGCTTAATTTCGACCAAAATAAGTAAAAACTGTTTCCGAATGTGGTCCTCACAACAAATATCTCTTAAATTTTTTTTAATGACAATGCATTTAATTTGGGTGCCCGCTCATTCGTTATTTATAACAAGTGGTTAGCGGTCCGCCGCGGCTTCGCACGGGTATTAAAAAAATTCAATTTTACTTGCGGATCCCTTACTTTTTTGAAAATATTCTACAGCCTGTTCATCAAGACAAAATTAGGATTCTAAAGGTCAAAGAATTTTTGAAATCGGTCCTGTAATTTTGGAGCCTATTCTAATAAATAAAACAATAAAAATGTTTCCTCTTTATAATGTATCCTTGAATCCACGATAGTAACCACAATACACCTAATCGTGTACCTAAACGTTAAAAATGTATTAAAATATGCATTAAATTGTCAAAAAAGCCTTTATTAAGAAAGAAAATTACAATTATCTCACTAAATTAGAGGTAGTATTTACAGTTGAACCATTTGAGCTAAATGCTGACTGTTATTTTGTTGGCAACAGTCTGCAGTTATAATAATTATGTATTAATATATTATTATTATTACCACTGCCTGTCTGCGGGAGCAGAATAATATGCTATAACAATTTACCTGCATAATAGCATCGGAAATAAGCATTGAGGTCGGAGTCGCTGATGATTGTAGTTCCTATAGTGTTGGCCGAGTCGCGTTGACCACGACTCTCGGCTGGCGTCGTGGCGGCAGCGCTAATTATGCCGATCGACGGCGGCGAGTAATTGGTGTATGATGCTGGGCGCGTAGTAATGTTTACTGCTGGCTGCGTCTCAGTGTGGGCCTACATATATTTTTCCAAAAGTCAAATAGATCGTCTTTAAAGAAAAATAACATTTTTATGCGCTGTAAAGGGTAAAGGCTGTAAAGCTCCTCCTTGTGTTATTTGCAGGGGTCCTTTAAAGTGGCCGTAATGTCGCTGTTTTTTGCATAGCTGAACCACTTTTCAAAATAGCCATAACGGACTTTAGGCGTTCCGCGAGAAACAAACGAAATTCGAAATTTTTTCACTTTGTTCATTAAAGCAAAATGTCCTACGTCCCATCCAGGCGCTACGTCGCTATACGTGAAAAAAATTTAATACTTTGTTATTACATAAATAAAACTATTCTTCGATCTCGTGATGAGATTATTGGAATAATTAGGTACCGTTGCCAGTAATTAATTATCTTATTTTTATTTGGGTGGGGTGGAGGTGAGTTTTTTTCAAGGCTATTTAGTGTAAGTCTGATAAATAAGAATTATTGAAAAGTCATCTTAGGAGTAAAATCTTCGATTTAAAAAAAGTTCTGCATTAACAAGGAACGAAGGTCCACGTCACCAGTTAAAGGTTAATAGTATATCCGGACTGTGTTTTGGAGTAAACAAATATAACATTATTGGGTTCAATTTTACGGCCTTTTGCTTTGATCCGAAATAATCTTGACTATCTATGTCAGTGTTTTTCAGTCTTTTTGAATACGCGACCCCTTTAAGGGTAGAAAAATTCTGGCGACCCCCTTGGGCTTGGATAGAGAGACAAAAAGTTAGTAATTTTAAAGACAAACTTATGATTTTCTCTATTTTGATATTCATTATTACTTTCTGCAAGAAGCCTCGAAAGCTTTGAAAGTAAGTACGAGGTAAGTTAGTAAGGCTGCGTGCGGCTTTGATTTGGACGTCAGCAGCTTACAAGGTGCTAAGTCTGAATATGCTAATCATTTTTCTGACCCTGTCTGGCTATTGAAATTAGCATTTCTGGCAGATCTTTTTAGCCACCTTAATAATTTAAACAAGAACCTCCAAGGTACCGAAGAAAATATTTTAACAGCTAAAGATAAAGTCAAAGCATTTCATGCAAAACTTCATTTGTGGTCAACCTCTCTGCAAAACAATATATTTGAGTCTTTTCCATGTGTTCAGAAAACTGTTGAAGATAATGAAACAGACCAATCGCTTGTGGTAAGGGTCCACATTCCTTGCATGATACAGAGCTTGCATAATTTGCAGGAGAAACTATTAACATACTTTCCAGACTTACACTCTGAAGCTGACAATGGGCGTAGATGGATTCTAAACCCTTTCTTGGATAAATCAATAGAACTGGCTGATGTCACCACAAATACGAAAGAAAATCTTATAGATTTAGCTGCTGACGGCATGCTTAAAATGGAATTTTATTCGCAAAGTGTTGACGTGTTTTGGATGAAAAGAAAACATGAATACCCAGAGCTGGCAAGGGACACTCTAAAATTATTAGTGCCATTCGCCAGTTCATACCTTTGTGAACTGACGTTCTCTTCAATGGTGGACATTAAAACCAAAAAGAGAAATAGGCTCCAATTAGAAAACGATTTGATTATTAACATTTCAAAAATAGCACCACGATTTGACAAACTTTTGAAAAATAAACAAGCTCATCCTTCTCATTGAAATTGTGTTTTTACGGTAGTGTAGAACCTTGCCTTTTTCTTTTGCCGGCGCGACCCCCTGAGTAAGGCTTCCTGAGTAAGGCGACCCACAGTTTGAAAAACACTGATCTATGTCGCATTAAATTTATTAATTTTTTTAGATTTTTATTTACTACTCAACTTATAAGACTTATTACATAATCCAGAAAACTGCACAATATTCAACATCAAATTTTAACTCATTTTTAGCGTGAAACTTTTTTGGACCTACAAAAAAATTTAAATAAAGACATTGGTTATTGAACCATTAAAAACACTTAAATCTTATGAGGACTACACCAAAGCTTTAGTCAAGTATTACATTTTATATAAATTAAAGATGTATTTAAAAAGCCAACTTAATTATTTGAAGAGCGAATAAAGCGCATAAAGTAAACACAATTTTACTACTTTAATTAAAAAAACAACGAGAACAATAGAGCAGTCATTAGGATCCTGCGCATCAATAGGCGTAGTAGCTTTCGCAATCACGCGCGGCGCGAGCGCGTATACGTTGCATTGCATTGTCTGTCAACTACTTTACACGTTCAATCAATAAACTTGGAGAACTGTATGACGATGACAAGATACGTTGTGCAGAGGCTTATATAGCTCAAAGGGATAGACATGTTGAGCTTGATGACTCCGCAGATTGCGTAGCCAAAGTCACTTTCTCGGGTCAGATGGTAAAATGTCTTGACTCTGCGACGCTCTGTCTTGCCTGAAACAAAAATAATCAGTAAGAAGGTTTTGAAGTCTTCTTCAAACTTTTCTCATTAGTCTCCATTAATTAGCCATAAAATTCAAGCACTTATTTATCTATTCCAGGAATAAATTTCTACTATGTGTTTGAACTTAGATTGATAGATAATATGTTATTATCAAAACTTATGACTTAAATAAGATAAACTAAAAAGTTAAAGCATTGGAAGAATTATGGCTTAAAGTGATATCTTCCAGGCCCAGGAAGACGGTGCTGGTTCTTCACACGAATATAAATTTAATACAAACTAAAATGTGTAAGCTTAAGAATCATGTATATATAAATATTATGCTTATAGACGATCCCCAACCCGCATGTCCATCGTGGGGATTATGGGCAATAACCCCCAAATAATGATGCCATCTATGGCGCTCATTAGGGGAGGCCTATGTCCAGCAGTGGACTATTATAGGCTGGTGATGATGATGATGCTTATAGAAACACTAGCGGTCCGTCCCGGCTTCGCACGGGCATTAAACAAAAATTTCAGAAATTATACACACTAACACGATGAGTTTCACAGTTTTCATACGGATCCCTTACTTATTTTAACAGAATTGGGGTTTTTGACTTTGACTCGACACTCCATAACTGACACTGGCCGTAGAGAAAAAGCAAGCACCGTGCGCTATATATTCAACCTCTTTTTCTATTATGACGCGCCATAATAGAAAAAGAGGTTGAATATATAGCGCACGGTTTAATTATTGCATTTTTCATGCGGATCCCTAACTTTTTTGAAAATACTATATAGCCTATGTACATCACGGAAAATTTAGGAATCTAATTGTGAAAGAATTTTTCAAATCAGTCCAATAGTTTTGGAGCCTATTCAATTCAAACAAACAAACAAACATACAAACAAACAAACAATCAAATCGTTCCTCTTTATAATATTAGTATAGATACACTTGTACATATCAACAAATTACCAGTGGTGACCTTGAGGGACTTATTTACCTATTCTGACCTAAATCTACATAATTTTACGGTACAATGTAGATTATAAACACTTTAATTTGTATGATTATTTTAAAATTTTAGATTGCATGGTAATGTGTTTTGTATGTTAAATAAATAAATAATGTTTGTAAACTCTCTCTTTAAAAGTGTAATGAGATGTGGCTTTTTTATTTCAATTGGTAGATCGTTCCGCAACCGGCGATTTGGATAGATTAAGACGAACGACTTTTGTTCTATGACTTTCTAGAATATAAGGATTTTTTTCCATTAAAAAATATATGAAAAAATCCATTTCAGATCTTCTTAGCTCTCTGTAACCGGTCACAGATTTAAGACATAATATGAACGCAGCACAAGACACAAGACTGGCGTGTGGTGCCGGCATAGAATTTCACCACCCCAACTCTTCCCGTGGGTGTCGTAAGAGGCGACTAAGGGAAACACACCGGGGGGCGGGCAGCAGCGCCTTCTGCAGAACAACTACACCGAACTGAGATCCCCAACCCGCATGCCCAGCGTGGGGATTATGGGCAATAACCCCCACATAATGATGCCATCTATGGCGCTCATAGGGGAGGCCTATGTCCAGCAGTGGACTATTATAGGCTGGTGATGATCATGATGACAAGACTGTAACAGATTAAGTAACGTCGATACATGACGAGGCGGTGCTTGTGTGTCGGTATTTAGCTAAGAAAGAAAGGGGTTGCTTTTGTGAAAAGAGTTGAGAGTATTACGTTTTGGCAAAAATCATACATCAAAAGTTGTTCATCGTGACCTACCCAAGTCGCCTTTAAGAGGTTATTGATCATCTACCTATAACCCTGAATCAGATTTTTTCTGAACTGAATCACCATTGTCAACTTACTCATTGGATTGTTGTTGATAGCATCGTGCAGCATCGTGCGAAGGATTGTCGTTTGACCAGCAGTGACGCTGGAGTAGTAGCAAGGAATCACCACAAGAATGGTGTACTTCAGGCAATGAAACACCTCACTGATGACAGCCAGTTTTAAATCCTTGTAACAAAAAAAATCTGTACACAAAATCACCCTAAAATTTTCTTTGGCTTAAGAACCAGTACCTAATTCTGATAATAACATGAAAGTAGAAGCATTGAAAAATTTTAATAAAAGGGCGAAGTCTTTTTATACAGCAGAGTACAAAGATAATTTGTATTATACATAAATGTATATACCAACCACGTCTGTACCAGCATTTTGAACCCCTGTTATTAATTTCTTGAGCATCATTATGGATATCACTGCCGAGGTGGAAAATAAAATAAGCATCTGAAAACAAATTCAAATAAGTTTAGTACAGAAATATTTTTTGGAATATTTATCTAAATTTAGTAAAATGCTCACCGGAATGTTCATGGTAGAATTTAATTGTTCAGAGCATTTGTGCAGTAGCTCGTATACCCTATGTAGAGAGCTTACATCAAAGCTAGTTTTTTCACACAACTTCTCCACGGTGCTCAGTTTATTACAAGTAGATTTATCAAAAACTTTTGCAACATGAGCTTTCAATATTAGCAATCTGAAGTAAATACATCGTAGAAGTGTGAAGAAAAACACATGCTCCATATCATGGCTCATGTTTATAACAAATACGCAGGCAAGTGAGGTCCAATCAGTAACTGATGTGGTAATTAACCTGAAAAATGTATCTCCCATATTCAACATGATGCTAGCTAAGGTCCAGAACATAGCATATCTTGCAGAGCTTGTGATATTTAAATCATTTTGAATTTTCAACATCTCGTCGAAATTGCTTAAGTTTTGAAATAATATTTTGTTACGTTCTTTACTAGAAAATAGGGCGATCAGGATGAACAGTATAAACTCTGTATGCTTTGCGTACTTTATTGACGTTGTTGTTGCAGTTTCAAGTTTATAATCACGGAGAACCACTACAACGACTGCTAAGGCCACGAAGCTGTAAAGAACACTGATTTTTAAAATGATATTATTGTATTGTAGGAGATAAAGCCTATTGATTCCGAGAATGGCTTCCATAATAATAACATATTTAGACTGATTTATAATATTAAGTTCGTTGCTGACAAAATTATTTTTGAGAGGTACAGGTGCCACTTTTGAGCGGGAAATAACGCTAATGGAACTCATGTTCACCGTACGACTATCACAGTTAGGCGTAGGGACCTTTTTGATTCGATTCGATAACATGTTTATTAACTTAATGGATACAATCAACTAATGATTCATTTTTTATTCAATTGCATTTAGTATTAAAAATACTTTAAGATGCTTTAGCTTTTGCCTCTGGCTTCGCTCTTTTCTTCGTACAATAAATCTATTTTATTCTTATTCATTTCTCAACGTTACAAAAGTGGCTTAGTTCGCTGTTTTATGGCAAATGGTTAGCGGTCCGCTAATTTCAGCATAAACACTTTTACTAAGTTTCAAGGAAGCTTTTTACAGATTTTGATATGGATCATTTGAACTTTCTGTAGATCAATTGATTGAATGTAAATGCTGGCTCTAGTTTTCTCCTGTGGTTTATTTTTAATTTATTAATAAGGGGTTTCAAAGGGCTATTGAATAATTGCTTGAGCGTTCAGCCAACACATAAATAAAATGTATAAACCAATGAAAACACTGTAGCATGATTCGACGGACACATATATTAATTCAAAGAAAATACATAATGTTGAATGTAATTACCAATAACTGTCAACATAATAAATTTTCACTCAATTCAATTAAATTTAATGAGGTACTTGAATTCAATGAAAATATAATTTACTAGCGGTCCGCCACGGCTTCGCACGGGTATTAAACAAAACTTTCAGAAATTATACACACTAACACGATGGGTTTCACAGTTTTCATACGGATCCCTTACTTTTTTTAACAGCATTGGGGTTTTTGACATTGACTCGACACTCCATAAAAGACACTGGCCGTAGAGAAAAAGCAAGCACCGTGCGCTATATATTCAACCTCTTTTTCTATTATGACGCGCCATAATAGAAAAAGATGTTGAATATACAGCGCACGGTTCAATTATTGAATTTTTCATGCGGATCCCTAACTTTTTTGAAAATATTATATAGCCTATGTTCATCACGAAAAATTTAGGATTGTAATGGTGAAAGAATTTTTCAAATTGGTCCAGTTGTTTCGGAGCCTATTTAATTCAAACAAACAATCAAATCTTTCCTCTTTATAATCTTAATATATAAAGGAACAAGCGATTTTCTGGCGACAACGCCCAGCCTAAACCGCTTAAGCTAGAAAGCTGAAATTTAGAAGGTAGGTTCCTTTTACAACACAAGCACCCGCTAAGAAGGGATTATCTTAATATATAAAGGAACGACCGATTTTCTGGCGACAACGCCCAGCCTAAACCGCTGAAGCTAGAAAGCTGAAATTTGGAAGGTAGGTTTCTTTTACAACACAACCACTCGCTAAGAAGGTATTTTTGAAAATTCTACCCCTAAGGGGGTGAAAAGGGGGTGGAAGTTTTTTTGGTCCTTTTTCTAACTCTGTAACCGGTGGCCCAATTTTCTTGAAATTTACAGAAAATACTAAACATACAAAAATATTGAACACGTGTTTCAGGATTTTTCAAAATATTCCTAAAAATAGGGTGAAATGGGTTATTCAAGTTTGAGATTCGTAGTTTGGCTCCATATTCAAATATCTATAACTTTTTAATATAGCATACTAATGACTTGAAACTTTCAGTATGTATTGAAAAAACTATAAATCAAACCACATGTTTCAGGATTTTTCAAAAATGTTACTATATAAGTTTAAAAAGGAAGTAGAACTATTGAGGTTATTGTGGTGAAATTTATCAACCATTGACGCTATTGGCTTAGAATTTACAGAGAAAACTACACAAACAAAAATATTGAACACGTATTTTAGGATTTTTCTAAATAATCCTGAAAATGGGATTAAAACGGTTATTCAAGTTTGAGATTCGTAGTTTGGTTCCGTATTCAAATGTCTAAATCATTTTAAGTACTACGTACTAATTACTTTTGCATGTCCTAAAAAAACAAAAAAATTAATAATATGTATTTCAGGATTTTCCCAAACATTCCTGAAAATGGGTTGACAGAGGTGATTTAAGTTTGAGTGATTTGTAGTTTGCTCCATATTGAAATGTTTGTAACTTTTTAATGAAGGATGGTAACGACATAAAATTTCAAATAGGTATACATATGTACATAATACCAAGTACAATAAATAAAAATAGGTAATTCATAATAGTAGTATAAAAAGAAGTCGAATCACTTAAGATTTTTTGGAATTTTTAACTTTTCTCCCAATCAGCTTGAAACCAAATTAATAAAAATATATAATACTTATTTCTGGATTTTTCAAAATATGCCTGAAAATGGGGTGAAACGGGTTATTCAAGTTTGAGATTTATAGTTTGGCTCCGTATTGAATAACTTTTTAATATGGCGTATAGTTTACTGTTTAGTTTACAAAAAAAGGAACACGTATTTCAGAGCTTTTCATAAAAGTTACTCAACTATACAAAAGGTAAGGGTATTAATGACTTTTCGTTTCAAAAATATACTGTAAAAACAATGAATAAAAACAAGAGTTCCGAAGTTTTCTTTTTTTTAGTCTTTTAATAAGGACATAATACATAAGAAGTTTTTAAGGACTTTTTAACTTATGTGACTTTTTATCCAGTGTCGAAATTACCTAGAAACTTGCTGATAATACTTAAAATATCAATTCATACATATGTTCAATAAATGGTTTTTCAACATAAAATAGGTTTTGAAGTTATTCAGGTTTTTTGTAAGTTCATAAGGATCATTCTTTGAAAAGAAATGCATAATTGATAATCAAAAGAAAAGGTTATTATTTAAAATTTTGTTTGAATACTCACTCTACTTAGATTCAGGTAATTTATTTATAGTACTTTAATTCAATGGTGTTTTTTCCTCGATAAAATATAAATTCGTAATATTTTTTTTTAACTTTGTCCGTGACTCCTTTCACGACTGTTAGCCGCATGGCTTCTGATTTTGCCATCCAATCCCATCTCAGAAAGCCAATCTGTAGATATATTTAAATAAAATAGGATTAGGAAATTTACAAACAAATTGGGCTATAGTAGAATGTCCACCCTGTCATTAGATTCTCTATAAAAAAATACAGTAAATGATTATTAAAAAAAAACTCATTATAATGGGCTTATACATGATATTAAAAGCGGGTTTCAATTTCCGACTCTTAAAATAGGGTATTAGCTGATTTCGTCAAGAAGTTTTACCCTAAAGTCCACGCATATAAAATTGAGAGCGGGTCAGCTAGCTAACTAAGTAAGGTAAAAAATACGAAATTTTATTATCATCATCATTATCATCACCAGCCTATAATAGTCCACTGCTGGACATAGGCCTCCCCTAATGAGCGCCATAAATGGCATCATTATTTGGGGGTTATTGCCCATAATCCCCACGCTAACACCTAACCATCAGGGTTAAAGTTCCTTATGTTTAGTATGACTCCGATTGATTAAAGTTCACTAAAATAAAATGTTATTATAATAAATGATAATTATAAACTCAGAATATTTTTAACCATCATGGTAGGAAAGGTTAAAGTTCCTAATGTTTAGTATGACTCCGATTGATTTAATCTCACTAAAATAAAAATGTGTATAACATTTTTTAAAACTAGGTACATAAAATGTGCTAAAGATGAAAAGAAAAAAATGGCTATATTTGAAATCAACCGTATCATACGAAAAAAAAACGGTAAATTTTTTAAAGAAAACCGATTTAACGTGCTTTTACATATAGTATAGATTATTATAAGAGGGTTTAAGGAATTTCTGACTCTTAAAATAGGGTAAGCTGATATCGTGAAGATTTTTTTTTACCCTAAAGACCACGCAAATGAAATTGCGAGCGGGTCAGCTAGTATTAGTATAGAAGTACCTACTCTAAGCCTTGCTTAGGAATTCTAAACGGCCTTTATTTATTCATATTCACTGTTGCCAATCCAAACGCGTTGCTCAAACACGACAAGACACCGGCGTGGAGTCGAACAAAACCGTATTTAGTACACATTGTGACGTCACGTCATAGAAAACAATACCCCAGAGAGTGTCTAATTTCATAAATGTCTAAATAGGTTCAAAGGTCAAAACATTTGGTCTCGAATCTACCCTCAATCAACCCTCAGCTCTAAAAAATTAAGCCTCGCATATCAACCCGATTGATCGACAGCAATAATAATTTATGCCTCTGCCAGACCCATACAGACGATCACTGAAAGTGTTGATGTGAACGTTATTTTATGTGTCTAGTGTATGGGTTGGTGGTGATGTTAAAAACAAACACCTATGTATGTTTGTAGGTTTGTGCTAAAAATTCTGAGATTTCTCCAAACCAGAGGTGGAATAAAAACCTAGGTACCTAGTAAAATATCCTATGAATCCTGATAAATGTTTAAATATTCGCCCTCGTGTATTAATTAATATACCGGAGGAAACAAAAGAAGTAAAGCTAAGCAAAAAAAACGATGGGAAGATGTTATCAAAAGGGTGGCCGCGAATGGACCTGCATTCCAACAGACTGGAAAAACACAAAATAGGGCTTTGTTTACAGGATATAAAAAAAAAACATGTATTTCAGAAATAAAGGCTTATTTTATTTATTGTATTATTAACTTTTGTCTCATCGGGATGTAGTCAACTTGGCGTCACCAGCGGATCGAGCCGCAAAAAATAAATTAGTTTTGCTAGTTTTGGTGTACATAATCATTGGTACAGAATTAGGGACTAAGACTAAGCTCGGACACGATTTCATCCGAACCAGGACTCTTAAAAAAATACTTGGGCAATTCTGTCATTCTGTCTGCTTTTTGGTTGTACCGTGCAAGAAAATAACTGTAACATTATTTTATCGACCCTGATTTGTCAATAAAACCATGAAATCATGCAGTCATTTGCCCTCTCGTATCGTCTCCCGGGATATCTTTATTATCCTCTGACGTTCATATTGTCATAATTCTGCACGCTAATGTGGGCTTTTGTTTGTATACTGTAGAGGCTAAAATGCTTCGAAAGGCCGAGCTGTATTCGGATGAATAGTGATAATATCGGATAGTATCGACTATGTTCACGGTAATTCATTTCAGTTGACAGCTTGATTTATAATTTCATGGTGAGCTTCGACGCGGCAAACTGGACGCTTGCTGGCAAAGAGACGGATTAACGAGGTTCATTGCCCAAGTAGCACAAACCTGCATTATAAGATATCACACAAGGTCCACGTCGGTAACTTCAGCGTTTAAGAAGAGTTATTAGAGTACACTCGAGCTGCAATAGCTCACAATTACGCATTCGGCTGTATATAAGCACTATATGGCGTCACGGAGACAACACTGTAATGTTGCGAGTGTTAATATAGTGTTACAGTTCAGTGTTATACAGCTTTTAGGAATCAATAATACTATCAGCTGCATTATAGCACTTTAATGGACCAATACAAGCCTTCTATTCAGCTATATTCTGAATAGAAGGCCACATGTGGCCCTTAAAACGCTTGCATTTTAAGAAAGAACATGTGAACTACTATAATGCTTGCAGTTATACTGTGACTCCAATTAACAACAATATAATTCGTCTTGCTGCACAAAGTGGAACTTTAATTATGTTAATCAGCTTGTTACATGCAATCGTATAATAGCACTATAACAGCCCACATGATCACTATGAGTGAATTCTTATGATGCTAAAATATAGCAAACTGCTTAATAACAAATCACAAGTGACCCAAGATCCCGGTTAGAGCTGAATACTTGTACTTGCGTAGGCAATTAATCTACTAATGCAGTTAAATGAGTTCATGAAGACTGTTTATTTCAGCGCCCCGTATAGGATCATATAGACTTGTGGTATTTAATATCGAAATGTAGAAATATAAACGTAGAACAGGAGGAATACGCCGAAAAATTACTGCAGAATACTTGAGAATTTTAAATAGAGATACGGGAACACTGATCAAGCTACACGTTTGATGAATAATGAGTCAAGGGGGAGTAAAATTTTAGAACGGCAGGGTTCCCGATCCGCAACTGTTTGTGTAGAAGGACGTGCAGATTTAGATGGACAGAGCTCTGCAAGTATACAGCAAATATTAGAAGATAGTGGTTCCGTATCTTGCAGTAATGACAGATACCTAGATATCTCTAATGTTTCTGAAAATTCAGACAGTGACAGTGTGTGTACTGAATATGATAAACAAGAAAAATGACGTGAAAACATAAGCAAATGGGCAATTGAAAAAATATATCTTATTATTTTTATTTATTTTTTATTATTAATATTGCATATATCAAGCTTCGCTAACATAGCGGCTAGATTGGAAAGAATGGTTTGTATATCTCTCGTGTTGATAACTTGTAGTGTGTCTTGCTGCTGGAGTGCTTTTTCGCTGGCAGACGTTTGTGAATTATCCTGTAATATAAATTAAGTAGGTATATGACTAAATAATAAAATAATAAATATGAAGGACGTTACACACAGCGCTTTAATTTAATTTTATAAATTACGGATCCCTAAATTTTCTACAGAGTTTAGTGGTTCACTGTAAAATATTTGCGTACTTGTTACCCGCTATTAAGCTTTTCATGAATCTGTGGCTGACTTGTTTCACACAAGAACTACTCTTGTCAGCTCATTGCTGATGTATGTACCACGAGTGAATACTTATACAGCCCATAGCATTTAATTGTGATTACTAGAGTGCACATTGCTTGTCTGCCATTTTTATGTTCTAACCTATGAATATGAATATATTTACAGTTTATATCTTTCTCTACAACGAAAATAACAACTGGATTTGAAGAGAAAATCTGTGATTTATGAGTAAACAGCTTATTGTCAAATAACATGGACAGAATAATAAGATTTCTGTTTTATTTTTTTATCATCATCAGCGCATTTTAAATTATAATTTTAAAGTAAACGGTACTATTTTGAGAGCGCATGAAAATTTTCATCTATATTTATATGATATTTGACAGTAAAATGCTTTCCCATTCGAATTTTACGCGTTTAGAAGAAAAACTCAAGATTTTACTTACCGAAAACAATATCAACATCACAAAACACTTGTCAAATTGTTTCACTTGGTAGCAAGTAGGGGCGAGAACGTGAAAATTATTCACAATTTTGCAACTTGTGAATTTTCAACTCCATAAAAGCGTTATAAAGATCCTGGTCTGTACTTTGTGCTGTATAATAGGTAACACAAACTCTGATAATCAGCATTGTGCTGTATAATAGGTAACACATACTTTGATATTCAGCCAATGTTCAGCTCTTGGGGTGACTGTTACCTTTAATAATGCTCAAATAATGCTGATATACAGCAATCAGTTACGTTATTCAGCCTATAGCTGTTTAATTTGTGCCCAAATCAGAGTTATATCAGCTGAAACAGCGCTGCTAACGCTCTTATTCAGCAGACTTGTACAGCTAAGGATTCTATTGTGGACAGTTATTCAGCTTTTATACAGCACTTTTGTGTTACTTGGGTGGGCTTGCGGAAATCCAATGTGCATTACTGTTGCGATAATAAACCGATAAACAAGTCCTTGAACCAGTCAATGATTTTGGGAGTTCGGTATCATTGTGTGCGGTCAATGGACTTGTATATGTATACGTACCTTGTTAGTAAGATCAACGACAAAAGTATTTTTATTAATTCTAGCAATTTATGAGACTTATCTATTAATAATTTAAGACAACACCGTACATGAATATTAAAGAAAAGTTCTACGAAGTTTCGATTCGCTACAAATAAATTATTTATTTATTTTCAATATAGTATCTTTATAAAAATTTTGGTCACTAAATAAACCCACCTGCTCTCCGTTGAAAACAGAAGGCGTCATTAACCCACAAAACCGTCGACGTGAGCCATTCGGGATTCAATCGTTGCCCCAAAGGAGCACCATTACCTACTCCGTCGAACTTCTAACTGCGATTCCGAATGATTATCCCATTGTGCCCGTTCTGTCCCACAAGGGCAAGATTGAAGCTTGAAATATTGGCATACTATGTTTGGTTACGAGTAAATATTCCAATGGAGTTTACAGACTAAATCAACAACTATGGAAAACTCCTTCCATTTGAGTCACTTAGCTTGTAGATCGCCAGTTCTTTGTGTAGTTTTCTTTTTATGAACCTTCTGAGGGTCGAGATATATTATTAATCTATTCAACGCTGCTACTCACACAGTGTGTCGGGTTGATGTCTGCAACTTTTTTTTATAGACCTATTGCAAGTTGTCAAAAGTTCTGTGTTGATAACGATAATCTTTGTTGTGTAGACTCTACCGATCTGACCTTATGTGACTCCGCGGTCGACGTAAAATGAGGCCAAATCTGTCCGAACTCTTCCACTCTAGTCAGACAGATCTGGCTGTTATGTTTAACCAAGTATAACTAGCACGAAATAATACAAAAGTTGGTAAAAATATGTATTTTTGCGTGTCAGGACAGCGTGTCATAACCGCTGATCATTGAAGTGGAACCAGCGGCCATTTGTATATTCTACATAATTATTTAACACTTACATGGCCCATGATGCACGGCGACGGCGGGACGGCTTGCGGGTCGCACAGCTAAGGCGTGGCAGTGAATACGTTAAGTTGATATGGAGAAAATTGGTGGTAGTATATAGGGTAGAGTTAATTTATGAACAAAGAAAATTAGAATGGAATAAAAAATAAGAACTTGTATTTACAATAAAAAAAAATAAGCTGCAGAATGTTGCAATCTAACTTAGTTATGTATTGACTGTATTGATTGTGTTCCAGTCGTTTTTACAGAGGAGTGGTTTTTAAATGGTTAACGATGTTCTAAGGCACGGTAGATGTTAAATGGCCCCATAAAATAAAAGAGCTGAAACATAAAGTACAACCCTTCCAATAGGTGGCAAGGGACCTACTAAAAGCCTATTCAGAGCATTGGTGGTGTAAGATTTATAGAAGAATTGGTATTGTTTGACAGGGAGAAAAATAAGTACGCTGAAGTCTTTCAATAGGTATAATTTTTACAAATATACTAATAATTCAATATTTATTTCTTTTAAATAAAGATCTCCTGTTACATTAATTTTAAAAGAAAATTTAGAAGACTAAAAGTAATTTAATCCTTTTGACTGTACAAAAGATCTTAAATTTAGTTTACATTCAGTGTAGAGTATACACAATATACTCTTTCGTTGTTACATAGATTTGTATTTTTTTTTCATCAATTGTGTTTTTGATGTTTCAACAATACATGCTCAAATTTTAGCTTGCATTTACGAAATATTATATTCATTTTCATTGGGTAAGTCAAAACAAAAAATATTTTATATACTAACTCGGTTTGTACCATTTTAAATTTTAGTGATAAATTTCAGGTTCTCGGCAAAAATTATATTTCTCATCACATTCTGATTTTAGCGCGTCCCTAAAAACAATATAGCCGTGCTAATGCTCGAATAACTGCTTTGGCCTATGCTTTTATAAATAGATACTCTGCTGATATCTACTTCTGAAAGTATAGGGCTTAAAAAATAAAGCAAATGATTAATTTAGTAAGTGTGTACAATCTCTCCCATAATGCAGGTATCATCATTTTTTCAAAAAGACTTGTGCTATTATAATTTTTTTACTAAAGGCACAATTTACAGGGCATAGTAATTACAGGTGTATGTTCCTGAGAACTTAGAAATCTATTTATATTGTTCCTGCGGATGAAATAAATTACTGAAATAACTTATCTACTAACTTTTAATCACTTGACGCACACGTAGTACCTAGTTAGTAAATAGTTGTATGTTTTTTATGGACAGTAGTTTTGAAGTATTTTACTTGTAATAGACTGATGTTGAGTGATTTATTATTATTTAATGATTGGTGCAACTAGGAATGTGCTAGAGCCACATGTGAGTCGTGGGCATTGCAAGTGTTAATGATCGTTCATTGCACAACTTTGCACAGCATCAACGAAACAGTGTTCATAAACATTTCAATATTAAAAAACAATATCGAATTATCGGGCAACCTCCATTTTATTATCACAGTGGTCGGTGTTATGCAAATAAAATGGCGATGTGGTCGCGCCTGTTCTGTTTACACAATAATTTTACAGTAAATTACATTTCCATGCCACGAGACGTGATTAAAAGAATGTAAATTTTCATGCAATACATATAAAATAGAGTCAAAAGCTGAAAGCTGGTTGTAAATTAAAAGAGCAAGCGAACAATTTTTAGAAACTAATAACAATATACATTTAAAAATATAATACGACTTGTGGTCCGAGCCCGGATTAGCAGAGTTAGTAAAAAAATATACACACATACACGTTGAGTTACATTATTTAAGTTTTCATACTTTACCTTCACTTTTTTGAAAATTCTATCGTCTATGATGTTCATCAGGGATAATGTAGGATTCCAATGGTAAAAGAATTTCCCAAATCAGTCCTGTAGTTTCGCGACCAGTTTTCGCCTGGGGAAATTTTTCTACGATCAGCAGATTGTTTAGTTCTGGTTGTGTTCTATGTTTAGGATAAGATATCTATGTAAATAGTGTATTTAGTAGATATAACAGTCATCAAGTATCTACTCAAAACATCTCTGGCCATATAGCCCCAAGTTCTGTTAAGCTTAGGGCTAGATATTGCTATGTGGATTCTCCAGCATCATTTATTTATTAATAATTGTATATAACCGTCAGACCAAACTCTACATTGAGGAATATTAATTTCACTGGCACTGTTTGTCGGCAGATATATATAGCGGTACTATTTATTATTTTTCTAGCTAGGAGCAAAGCTGTGTACGAGAAAATAAGAAAATTTGATAATCATGTTAAAACAACAATAATCTCTAAAGACGGGCACTGACCGATGTAACGGGGTGTAATGTACCCTTCACAATGAATAAAACGTCACGTCAATTCCCAACACTACTATAGTGGTATGATTTCGTCTCACCATACTTCCAGGGGTATGGCCACGGGTATTTTGGGTTCGCAGTGATTTGCAACTAATGAAACGTCACGCCGTGCGATTTGTAATGAAATCCGTCGCGTTTGTCGTTATGAGCGTCTTCTATCCTTACACTAACTGCACAAATGCTCGACACTTTACGCTCCTTTACACGCTAACAAAGTCGGTATCCGGCTTAGTGAAAAACTTTGGTGCGATTAAAAGTTAGACACCCGCACGCAGGTCTAAACTCGTTGAAAGATACCCAAACTAGATGCGGGTATTTTCAAGTTTAATTTACCGCGAGTTTACATAAACGAGCGAAAACTGCAGCTTTAAAGGGTCTTTGTTTTATCAGACGGTAGGTTAAGTCCTGAAATCTTCAAATTCCAACACAACACTCAAAGTAGTCATTGTAAGCATTATCTTCTTTCAATAAAACTTTAATCTATGATATGGTTACACTATACAAATCATGGAATATGCCGTTACAAATTACATTAGAATCTCCGTTCTGTCCGGGCACAGTGAGATATGGATTTAACCTTATTCGGTTTCACTGCTACATAAATTAAGGAGGGTAATTAACTAATATTTACAGTAAAGTTCCGCGTATAATGTTTTCAAACATGTTAGTTGTAGTTTTATCACATGAACGAAATATTCACTATTTACCTAATATGTAGCGAGAAGAAAGGCAATGAATATCATTATTAGCTTCAAGGCGTTTGTTATGTTTTATGATAGACTAGGGGCCTCAAATGTATCGTAAGAAGGAAGTGAATATCATTGTTAATTTCTAGGCTTATGTTATGTTTTACTATGGATTATTTGCCTAAAACCTAGCGCAAAAACGAGGTGAAAATTATGTGCTCACAAACGCTCGCTTTGTGACACTTTACGCTCCTTTATACTACACTCGCAAACGCAAATGCTTATACTTATATTAAGTTTATGAATTCATGACACTCGAAGGCGTAATTTTCTTTTTGGTTAGCAGTATTGTATGTATGATGGAGTCTACCCACAGAAATCTACATAACTATTATTTAAATTTATGTGATTCTACCGAATCCTCACAGCCCAGTGGGTTGGTCCGATATTTCAGTATGTGAACAATAAAACAAATAAATAAGCTGGACAATTGTTAAAGTATGCTTACTGTTAAAGTTTGTTACAGATTCTATTAGTTTTATTGTCGTATTTAGCACCTGAACCGCTTCCTTTGTTGAATGGAAGAAATCGCTATAAGCGATCAAGTCGCCTTTTCTATAGTGCCAAACAGTTTAAATTATTAGCTTTAAGAATAAACCGCTATATAAATATGCTAATGTAGGTGTCAGTGTTATATCAACTTGTGTTATGGCAGCTACAAAGGAGGCCTACAAACGGTCAAGTTGGCACATGACCGTTTGTAGGCCCCCTTAGATCTTCTAAGGTCTTATTTCGTTTGTCATCAAAACTGCCGGCAATAAGTAGGTAGTTTCATATTTCTTAGCAAACTGAAAAACCAATTTCACTGTTCAGCAAGTTGAATTATCTCCCGAAACTAATTCCCGGAAAAGTTAAGAAAACAAAGTTATCTTTCCATTAGCGAGTCCTAAGTAAACCAAACCTAAACAGTAGCGGTTTAGAAACTATCTCGAAACAAAACGTACTTGCGTTTTGTACCACACAGGGGAAGATTGTGAAATGAGTAATTTTTTTGCGATGAGCAGTCTGGGGCGCGGTGGGCGAAGGTACGTGACGCAGGTGGTTGCGGGTTCGATTCCCGCCTCGGGAATCGAATCCGCCACCTCCACAAATGTTTGTATGATCTGCATTTTTGAGGGTGTTCTGGTGTACTAGTTAATAAAAGTAATATATGTAAATATACTCTATAAATATATGTAATATTGTATTAGGTATATCAGCCATCTAGTACCCATAACAAAGCTCTGCTTAGCTTGGGGCTAGATGACTTTGTATGGATAGTCCTAGTAATGCATTATTTATTTAAACGTTATTAATGTATTTTCGCCGCATAATCTTTGCTAAACCGACTATTATAGTATTGATATGGATCACTTTTAGTAAAGTGGATAAAATGTAGATCAAATAGCCTGAGTTCTTTAAACAGCTTCCCTCACGTAAATAAGTCAACACACAAACCTAAGTAATTTTATCACTTTAAGAGATAAACAAGAATGATATCATTTATTAATTGCACATACAATTTCTCAGATCAGATGTCTCTAAGAATCTAATAACGGAAAGGAAAGATCAAAGCATCGGCTTCACAATTGTATGAAATTTTATGCAGAAAAATCCATTTAGAAATCTATTTTATTATCTTCTACATTTAACGGTAATCTTATTTAGATCATTCGATATTTCCGGTGATTTCTAAATGGCCTTAATTTCTATTTAATTAAGTCGCCCTTTTTACCAAATTTCAGTGAAAAAATTCCCCTCCAGATGCGTCGAGAAAATCAATTATCAATTTTGTGTCTACATCCAATTACCTGAACAGAAAGGTCTCCAAATTCTACCCAATCTATTCAATTAGATGCTTACCTAATCAGAGTAGGCAATTCCCAATTCCTATTAGGAATTCGTAGGCCACAGGCCACGTACGAAACTTCAAACGTTTATGAATGTTAAAATAAGTAGTTAGGATGTAGGGGTTCGGAAAGTTTTACAGCAATTATTCGACAGGCAGATGGCGCCTCGAGCACTGCCAGTGAGGGTAATAAGCATGGGCCGCAGCGAAAAAGTTTTAAGATTTGATTTAAATTTTCGAGGCTTCGAGTTGGATGTTTCCTTTATTGGCAGCGTAATTGTTCCGAGATGAGAATACGAGAACAAAGCTTAATTACTCGATTCTTGATAAAGCATTCAACGAAGTATTTGTTGTACGAGAAGATGCTTGTCTACAAGAAGACGAATGCCGTTTCTCTATCAACATCATTAAATTTTTTGAGAGATCACGTAAATAAATTATTATAATAAATAATGCTGAACAATCTAACGCATCACTTATCCCCTAGATACGAGGAGGTTGTGTTATGGGTATTATAACTGATATACATTTCAGAGATAGTTATTTTTAAATTATAATATAACAAAATCTCCCAGAACACCCAGATTTAAACCCGCAACTGGACCGACCTTCGCCCACTGCGCCACAGATGTCGTCTCTCGGATTCTCTCAAGACTCTTGTTAATAATGTATTCAATAATGGAAGGCGAAATAACTACCAAGTTTTTATATTTGAGTCATGGACTGCTAGAACCGATACCTTTCACATATTTTCCCTCCCTAAAATCTTTTACACTGAATTTTTCCACGGTAAAGCCACTTACATTCATATGTTACCGGCCGTCCATACATAATGAGGTGGTGTCGCGTATTTACATACAGCCATTCCGGCTGATGTAGTGGGTTGGTTGTAATAGAGCCGCTGCATCTGCCGCCAGATTTATAGCGGGCACGTGACCTTCGGCTGTTATAGAACCTATAGCTTTTGGGCAGCTTTGAGCGGCTCATGTTAATCAAAATGAGCTTTTATTTTCCTATAGCCCAGTTGAATGTTGGTCGAGTTCTATCCTTGACTCGCAGGCTGTCTCATCTTCACCTACACTCAGTTCTAATTATAAACAAAAACAATACTTTCCTCAAGTGAAGATATCGCCTTGTTGGTAAAAGTTTATCCAATCAACCAAGATGTTTTTACATCATAGCAGTACCTACCTACGTCATGGCAAATTAAAAAGTCTAGAAAAGGGGTAGTATGTATGTATCTATGTAAAATCTGTTCGTGAAAGCAAATACTCCTCTACTCAGATGCACAATAATTATGTTATTTGGTATGCGGCCGTTGTTGCCAGCACTTATAAATCATTCTTCCCGTAAAAGAGGAGTGAATATTAAATTCTGTAAGAGTGTCTTTATGAGGGATTCTGTAAGGGTGAGTGAGGGGAAGGGATGTGAAAAATTTGAGAAAAACGCTGCTACGCTGATCACCTGCGTCAATTTCAATTTACCATTTTTGTCTACAATGGCGATTATCTTAAACAAATACCTACTTATAAATAGGTCAACAAAAATTCTAAGTTCACCTAGCTTTTTCAGATAGATCAGATTCGCTTGCGTCGTACCTAGACAAGCATTTAGGTACAACCCTAAAGAAATTCAGGTTTCAATAAATTTATTTCTTCAGGCTTGTCAAATAAGCACTTTATCACAATTTGAGTTATCATAGTAAAATAAAATTCTATAAATAATTATTAAAAATAGCACTCTGGAATAATGTTTTCAGTAAAGTCGATTATATTTAAGTTAAAAATATACAAGGATCTATTTTTATTTACTATTACATAAGCAACATTAAGAAATAATTATTGTAGTTATTCCTTATGTTTTTAAAATTCAATAATTTGTAAGAACTTGACCATACACATTTACATGTAAGTTTTCTAAGATACTAATATTGAACAATTATTTACGGCCCCAACCACAGGCATTTATACAATAGTCCTCATGAAACTCAAGTACCTGCTGTTAGTTAAATCACTGTTGGTTCTCCTCTCACTAACCAAGTTTCTAAGAGATGTTCAAATTGTCTCCAACAACATTAATGTCTTCGTAAATCGATTATCAAGAGTAGGTCTCCAACTGGGAATGAAAGGAATGGCTTGGTTTTAGTTGGAGTAATTCGACTATTTATACAAGTTATCCATTACCTACCCTCGGGGTAGGAGATACTGTTCAAAATTCAATTACTGTAAAATAATATCCATGTTAATCTTTATTAACAAAGAAAAATACAATGAAATAACCAAATTAGGACTAGTATTTACAAAAGAAACAATGGAGCTAACAGCAGACGGTTGCAAACAAACTACAGGTACGAGATTCTGAATCTCATCGATTTTGATGACGACGACCTAAGATATTACGGATTCTTTCTTTCATCATCATCATCATCACCAGCCTATAATAGTCCACTGTTCACACTGGACATAGGCCTCCCCTAATGAGCGCCATAGATGGCATCATTATTTGGGGGTTATTGCCCATTATTATTTCTTTCATCATGAGCCCTTATATAGCATCCATCCATATAGGTAGGTAAACACAGATACTAAGTACTCGTAGGTACCAGTCACTATACATGCAAAGATTTTTTTACAAAAATCCAATTGGCGTGGAAATCTAGTCCAACGTGTAGAGATATTTATGAGAGGAGTGATCTGTTTCAACTGAATGGTGCAATACAGAAATTTGCTTTTCAGTCGCTAGTTTTGTTCCAACTGCAGGTTTTTTCTGAAATCTACATTCACGACACGTTTTTCAATGCTGTTCTCGTTATCCTATACAGACAAGAAAAATAAACAAAATGGCGTCAAGCAATTCCATGAAACAAGTTTAAGCAATGAAATGTGGAATTTAGTTTTTTCGTTTAGTTAAAATATGTAGTATAGCCCGTAAATAGTCGCGTGTTAGTAGTTTCACTGCCGATAATCCTTTGCGATAAACTTTTGAAAATCGTTATCTAATTAATGATGTGAATAAAATTTAGCATTACACAACTACCATGATTTGTGTTAAAATTATATCAACACAACTTCAACACATAGTACCATGATTTGTGTTATTTTGCGTTTACCAACATTTCCATTTAATTGAATACTTATAGTGTTAAAAACCATTCTAGTTTTAAAAGCTTCAAAACTCAGGTAGCTCATTTTGTATGCCACATAGTGACTTATCTTACTAAAACTTGATAGAGATTTTTGAAAGTGGATAAAAAACCTTACCATTGGCGTACCAGACGTTGAACTATTTGCAAAATTCTGTTACGACAATTTTCAGTATTGTTATTCACATGTTTACTTTCATCACCTTACAACATTCAATATCACGATCAATTTAAAACACGTAATGAAAGCTTAACATAGCAATTTGTAAGAAGGCCGCTTTATGGAGCAATTTTTCAGCAATAGCACGCGTCACTGCACCCCATTGCGTGATAGGGAGGAAAATGGAATTCTCGCGTTGATACCTCCGTATTATGACAATATATAAAATCTTTAGAAATAGCATCATCACAATCAACATCATAAACGGTCTGATTTGGAAGTTACTCGCGGTTGAAGATTGGTAGTCGAATTCATGGTCGCAGTGACGATTAGTTGTGCTCTAGAGGGTGCTATAGCAGCTTCCACAAGATGATTGAGTTGCCAACTACCTAAATTGGGATCATTAACGGCCCCATTTCTAGAAATTGAAAGCTATGATAAATACGAGCACGAGCATCAAAAACTTTAATAGCTTTTTTAGTTTTGTAATTTCTATAATTTAACGACGAATGGTAGTGAATTTGCCAATGAAATGCTATAGGCATTATATAATTACCAAAGTAGCATATACCAATTATTAAAACCAGCTACCGAATAGCAGCTACTAGTGAATCGAGTAGAATTGGTACTTCGAAGAAGACCAATTCTACTCGATTATTATTTATTATGATTATTAAGTTGGAATATTCTGAGAAGTCTCAGCACGCATGTTTGGTTCAATTTAGATGAAATGTTGTCGTAATTAAGCAAACGATCCGGAGATATTCTGTGTCTTATATGTACCTATATCTCATCTTCTCGGAATAGTTGCCTATTCATTATCGTCAATTCCACGTCACCAGTTTCAGATATTTATTAATAGGAAAATAAACATGTAAAATACGTCGGTAAAATATATATGTAAGTACTGTTTAAGTACGTGTTTTACATGTAAGGTTATTTATAAGGATGTATACTTTAATATTAATTTAATATTATAAATAGAAAGTAACTCTATCTGTCTGGTCATCCGTCATTCACGCCTCAACTGATTTATCGATTATGATGAAATTTGGCACAGACGTTGTCTAGACCGGGAGAAAGGACACGGTCACGCAATATAATCGAATCATATTTTTTACATCATTTATTATATAAAGTATATAACTATCTATTATATAAAGTATATAACTAAATTAATAGCATTAAAAACCAGTTCAAAATACTATCTGAACCATTTTCAACTTCTACGAGGATAAAGTCGGAATAAATACTAATAATTATTTTGCTTGGTAATCTTGCTAAAATTATTTTATTATTACAAGTGTACTTGCGTCATTAAAATTATCACCAAAGAATAAACCATATCTGATATCGTTGTGCAGTGTCAGAGCGGGCTTTTTCCGCTCGTCCCCACGTTTCGTCCCCAGTGGGGACTAACGGGAAGTAAACTTCCCGCTGGTTCCGAGCCTGCTCTACTCTACTCACCGCAGTGATATTTCACTCAATACTCTACATTTCACATACAAAAAAGATAGTCTTACTAACCTGTCGGCACTAACAAATTCTTGCACGCACAGAACAATTCATAGCAAATAACAATGGACGCGATAGGAATATCTCGTCAGCAACCTACATAAAGTTGAACAGCGCTCAAGATCCAATTGTATCGCTGCTCCACGGGCGCACCGTTATTACCAACAAAATGTATTTGAATCTGAAACTTTTCTTAGAACCTTCGAAGGAAACAGAATCTTGAGATTCTGTTTCCTTTTTTCTATAGCAGAGCAGTTTCAGCTACTTCATAATTTCTACTTTTTCTTAATTCTTTCTGTAATGTTTTTTGTTTATTGGAAAATATCGCGCTGTATTGCAACTGCACTTACTAAACTTGTGTAATAGTAATAAGTCAGTCGTCTTTTTTAGTTGTTTTATGAGATCTGCTTGCAAGGCATTTTACATTTTCTTATTATAGACACCATCATCTTAGTTCATCGCATCTTAGTCATCGCATGAAACTTTTAATATAGGCCCTAGTAACCTGTTACATATTGTCTGTATTATAAATGATGGATTAGGTACATGATGACAAAATTTATTTTTTTATTTTTTAACCTAGAAGATTATCGGGCATTATTTATTTAAATCAAAATCAATTAAGATTAATTTGTGTATTTGACATATTTTCGAATAGTTAGGACAGGACACAAAGACGAAACCAGACCTACTAGAGGGAACCTCTTTGCATCTATAAAGCTAGCGCCTCCTCGGTCCAAACAAACAAGTTGGCTCGTAAATCGCTGTGCAAAGCGCCGACGGAGCCTCCAAAGGCCAACTGGTGACGCATCTGTGAAAACTTTGTAATTAGTTCCTGGATTCTTTTATGGCGTTCAGGGCGCATATCTATTTAATCATCGCTATCTGAGGTCATTTAAAGGATTTTAACTAATTATTTTTGTTCGAAACCCAAATTTTTTTGAGGCGCATCATTGAGTGATGTAGCAATAAAGTTATTTAGGTTAGTTTTAGATGTTATTAAGTTTTAAGTGTATGTGAAAATACGGGTCTGGCATATTCATAATAATCATAAAGTCCCTTATTAATTAAGAATAAAAGCACAGGTACCAGTTGAACTATAATCTACATATTTAGAGTTGAACATGTGTAGATAAGATTGTCCGAAATTCAAACGTTGATAATAAAAAAAAATTAAGATATAATTATAGGTATATATTTAAAGTTATAGATATAGCTGAAAGTTTTAAATACACCTCGCCAGAGCCATGGCAAGCCCAACTCGCATAGTACTAGTACATTGTCCATATCATAGGAGTAAGTGATATGCCAAACTGCCGAAGTTTATACTTTACGAGCCACTCGTAAAGTAAAACATCCCTCATTATATTTGTGTACTCGGTACATACATATACACCCACATATATCATCTTTCCTGTCTAAAATATGCTTCGATATTACTCGCAGTAACTAATGCGATTCTAATGAGATCACTCACCTGTCGTCTACAAATATTTAAACTCCTAAAATAACGAAAATTTCACGCTGTTCTAATAAAACAACGGAGTGAAAATTTATGGGCTCATAAAAGTTTTGTTCGTCAATAGAGTCGTACACGGTGTAAATTTGATTTTATGCGCATGTTAGCGCGTAAAATGGGACCTTCTTCGGTAGATAGGATTTTAATGCTTTTGAGTATTCATATGTAGTTACCAGGTACCTATAAAATCCTTTGAGTTTAACGCTCCCATGCCAGGCTATAGCGGTGCAACCTGCAAGGGAGCACTATATGCTTTCCAAAAGCGTATGTACCTACGTACCACTGGCAGCTTTGAGTATCTAGAACGGGAGTTGCCAAGCGCTTCTGTCAGTACTAAAATCTTTCTGTCAGATTTCGAGGGGGGCGAGGTAATACGGTACAGCACACGTTTACATAATCACGCACACTAATGCAGAAAAATAAAGCGTCCATATAAACGCACACTAAAGTAAAAGCTGGACACAAACAAAAGAACACGCACACAAATATAGAATTAGTGTTGTTACACTATTGTTTAGTTACACACTAACACAAAAAAGTAGTGCTGGATGTAAAAAGACCGAAAAAATTATGAATTCGAATGAATGAAATCAGGGTTGTTAAAATTATACAATGCTTTTTTGATAAAGGTATTGTTTCTTACTGAGGGATTTTAGACATGCATTTAAATATAGAAAAAAAATTGTTCCGAATGAGAGAAAAGCGAAAAGTTGGTTTTCCTTTCATTTGACATTAAATAAGAACCATAATTTGTAATTGACGCCCCGTCTATTTGGGACAATTTTTTTTTATTTTTGCAAATCGAAAAGTTTTCATTATCTATATCTATATGTTTTCATAAAGAGCAGGAGAAGAAAAGCGGCAGTTAGAAAGAGAGAAAGAAAGACAGAAAATATATTTATTGTGATAGGTACAGGCAGGGTACAGGGATAATAAAATTTTATCTAGAACATTATGTAGATCGGACCGCCCCGCCGCCGTGTTTCATGTCATGATCAGTGCGGTGTTCCTGCGCTACCTATAAAAAGGGTATTTTTATATTATTAATATTAATAAATTGATGGAGAAAATTCCTACCAAAAGAAAAAACACGAGCTATCTATCATCACTTCGCTTGTGTCGTTCTGTATCGAGGTTGTTTTGTAAGTATGTAATTCCTTTTTTTATAAATAAATCTGCTTCTGACTTATAATAATATTATATTATTTATACTATATTATTATATATCTTTATTTGTGTCATTTTATTTGTTGTTTCTTATAAATCTATATTACATTTAAAATGGAATAATTTATTGTAAATGTGACGTACACATTTTTTCCATAAAAAATGGATTCTGGTATCTGTATACATTTGCATAACCAATTTTCCTATATCAATAGATTTTTTGTTACAAATAACATCGCATTTTACACAAATTTTTCGTTCATTCCATCATTCGACTTCCGTTTTTCGACTGGGGGTAGTTGCAACATAAACATTCGAAAATTTTACTCTCTATTTTTTATTCTGTTTTATTTAAATTATTCAGTTATTTACATATATTACATGAACTAAATTAAAGCTTAGTTTACAATACCTGCGTGGAAGTGTTTTCATCAAGATCAAACATCTATAAAGCCATTTTTGTCACAACACAATGTCACAGAAATCTTTGGAGGTTATGGCCAATTCAATGAGGCAAATGGAATCCTTGTTTGTGAAGCAAATGGAAGATTTTAGTAGCAGAATCGAGCAATGCAGTACACCTAGCAAGGCCACTACTTCGAGCCTTGCTACTGAGCTTGCTACATTCAGGACATTTATCATGGGAGCGTTGAAGATTTTACAGGACCAGTTTCAGGCACTGAGCCGTGATGTTGACAGCCTTGAAATGAGGAGTAGGCGCAAGATATTATTGCTGCACGGTGTTCCAGAGGCCAAGGGTGAGAAAACCTGTGATCTGATTGTGCAGACCGTGGCCCAAAAGCTAAAGGTCAAAGGTTTCACTAACACTGCCATCAGTCGGTGTCATAGGATGGGCCGCCCTAACTCTGCGAATCGTCCTAGACCTATTTTACTCAAGCTGCGTGAGTCTGACATCAAGAATGAGGTATGGTTCGCTAAAACCGAGCTAAAAGGCACCGGCATCACTTTGTCCGAATTCCTAACCAAGCCACGGCACGAAACTTTTATGGCCGCAAGACAACGATTCGGTGTGGCAAAATGTTGGACACAGGAAGGAAATATTGTCATTCTCGGCCCCGACGGTGTCCGTCACCGCATAAGCCATCAACAGGAACTAGAGCGGATTGTTAGTCTGCTGGAAGAGCCCAAGTCGGCTTCGGTAGCCCTCAAGGAAACCGCGGCGGCGACTACGTCAGGGGCGCCGAAGAATCGCCGTGCCGCAGCCAGAAAGTAAATGTCTCCCACTCTTTATCGTTAGATGTTATTTACGTAATCATCACATTTCATCTTTCGACGTAAATCATTGTTTTGTTGGAAACTAAAACTAAATACCGTACCACCCACATAAATAGCTCGAATAAAATTGTTTTGATATGAAGTGACAATGACACTGACAGTTACCCATCTGTCTCTAATTTTCAACCCAAAGCTGTCATAGTCTTACGTCATAGATAATTTTGTTCGTCTAAATTTTTTATATTTTTTTTTTCTCTTTTGATACTTCTATTTGTAGATCGGTTTATTTAAGCATGGTATTGATATGTATAAACCTATTATTACCCGACTGCAAAAGGAGGATTATCGGTTCTATGGTGTTATGGATTGTAGTTTCTAAATATTTGTTGGTGATTGCTTATTTATTTTCTCTTATCGATGCACAACCAGCAGGTAGAGTAAATTAAGTAGTTTGAAGCTAAATCAACAAGTAAGTGTATTTTGTCAAGTATATTACGTATTTTATTGTATAGCTAGCTCATAATTTATGCTGCGTAACATCTTTAGTGACGTTAGTGATGGTGAGGATGAATATGAATCTTTCTCTTCGTCTTCTAACAGTAGTGATGATAGCTTTATTAGTATACCTTCACTGTCGGAAAATCTTGCGACTCAGTTTTCTGATGTACCTAAAAACTTCAATGTTGTACATATCAACGCACAGAGTGTCCCGGACCATTTTCCGGATATGATGGCATCCTTCGATCACAGATCCATTCATGCTATACTTATTTCTGAATCGTTTCTCAAGCCTTGTTTACCTTCTTCTTCTTTCTCTCTTCCAGGTTTTCGTCTGATTCGTAATGACCGTGTAGGCGCGCGTTGTGGTGGGGTTGCCATTTATTTACGGTCACACCTTCCCTTTTCTATCTTAAGCGTGTCGGCCCAGCCTCCGCCGCCTAATGCCGGTGAACATCTCTTTGTTGAGGTAACTCTCTCACACACCAAAATATTGCTTGGAGTTTTCTACTGCCCTTCCCTACGGATCAATTATTTTTCTTCTTTTGAAAAACTTTTGGAGGATTTGGTTCCTATTTATAGTCAAACTATAATCATGGGTGACTTCAACACCTGTCTTCTTAAAAGGGATCATCGCACGGCAGCAATTGAGAGCATTGTTAGGTCTTGCAATTTGCATATCCTCCCTCTTGGTGCAACCCATCATTTTCCGAACTGTGTCCCGTCTCTTTTAGATTTAATTATAGTTTCATCTCCGTTTTTTGCTGTCAAACATGGTCAATTTCCCGCTGATAATTTTTCTTACCATGACTTAATTTTTCTATCCTATAAAATACGACCTCCTAAATTTAAACCTAAAGTAATTTTACAACGTAATTTTGGGAGCATTGACCAAGATAAACTCCGCGCTGATGCACAAGATTTGAACTGGCTGTCTGTTTTCCAAGCTGATTCTTTGGATGATAAGGTAGCAACCTTTAATGCTCTTATAACTCATCTTTTTGACAAGCATGCTCCTTTTCGTCCAATCAAATTAAAACATCTCCCTGCACCATGGTTAACAGATGATATTAAACGACTGATGCATCAAAAATCTTGCGCAAAAACTAGATATAAAATCAACCCAAGCGATAGAAACAAAACCTCCTATTTACAACTTCGTAATCGTAGTAACAGAAATTGTAGGGATGCTCAGCGACGTTACATACATGATTCTGTTTCACAGGATGATCCTGCCAAAGTCTGGAGCTTTCTCAGAACCTTGGGGGTAGGAAAGTCAAAACCAAACTCAATTCCTGATAATTTAGATATTAACTCCCTCAACCTTCATTTTTCACCTGCTCCTTCCATTAATGACGCTATCAAATCGAATACTCTCAGTAACCTTTCCTCCCGTTCAACTCCTAACCAGCCTCAGTTTTGTTTCGACCCTGTCACCCCGGATGATACTAAAAAAAGTATCCTATCCATCTCCTCCAAAGCTGTTGGAACGGATGGTATCAGTCTGAACATGCTTATGCCCATACTTGACATTATCCTCTCGCCTCTATGTCACATCTTCAATTATTCATTGGAGCATGGGGTATTTCCTTCCTGTTGGAAAGAAGCTCAGTTGATTCCCTTACCCAAGAAATCCGACCCGAAATCCTATTCTGAATACCGCCCTATCTCTATCCTCCCTTTTCTGTCCAAAGTTTTAGAACGGCTTGTCCACAATCAGCTTAACTCTTTCCTCTCCATGCACAACGCACTTAATCCTCTGCAGTCCGGTTTCCGTAAAGGACACAGCACGGTGACTGCACTTGTAAAAATTACTGATGACATACGTCTAGGCATGGATAATCGACAACTTACGGTTTTGACCTTGCTAGATTTTAGCAATGCCTTCAACACAGTTGACTTTGATATTCTCCTCGCATTCCTTCGCTCTCTTAACGTCTCCCATGGAGTAACCGAATGGTTCTTCAATTACTTGCACGGCCGCCGGCAGAGAGTCCGCCTTGGTGAGACTGTCTCGTCATGGTGTGATATTTCTGTCGGTGTTCCGCAGGGCGGAGTCCTCTCCCCTCTTCTTTTTTCTATATTTATCAACTCTATCTCTCTTAACCTTACCTCATCCTATCACCTTTATGCCGATGACCTGCAGATTTATTGTCAAGCTCAGCCGGACCGTATTGGCGACGCAGTTGACATAACGAACTCGGATTTACGTCGAATCGCTGAGTGGAGTCGAGCTCATGGTCTAAAAATCAACCCCGTCAAAACCCAGACTATCATCATTGGGAGCTCGAGATTGATAGATAGATTAGACTGGCAGTCTGTACCCCAAGTTATCTTTGATGGAATACCTATTCCGTACAGCGTCACTGTAAAGAACTTAGGGGTTACTTTTGATCGTAAGCTTTCATGGCGCCCTCAGCTAGAAGTCACCTGTAAGAAGCTCTATGCTTCAGCAGGTTCCCTGAGAAGGTTGCGTTATTTTTTACCGACCGCTACTAAAATAGCTCTAGCCCAGTCCCTTCTCCTTCCCGTGCTTGACTATGCTGATGCCTGCTATTTAGATCTCGTTGAGGAGCAATTGGATAAACTTGAGCGTCTTCAAAATTTTTGCATAAGGTTCATATTTGGTTTACGCAAATATGACCATGTCTCTCCTTTTCGCACCATACTCAAGTGGCTCCCTATTCGTCTTCGCCGGGATATGCATGTGCTATCTCTTCTCTATTCCATTCTATTTAATCCGTTGTCTCCTGCGTACCTCAAAAATAGATTCGAGTTCCTTCATTCTTCCAACTCCCTCCATCTTAGGTCATCAGATAACTTACTACTCAAGTTTCCCTCTCATTCCCAATCCTTTTATGGCAATTCTTTCGGTGTAAAGGCGGTACGCCTTTGGAACAAACTGCCTGTCGCTATAAGACTTGCTCCTTCCATCAACACTTTCAAATTTCAACTCAAGTCTCATTTTCTCTCTTCAGCTGTCTAACATTTACTTCCACTCTCTCATATTCGTCTTATCCTGTAAGCTTTGTTGTAATTGCAGCTTAGTTATTATTATTATTTTTAGCTTTGTTATTATTGTTATAATTTATTTTTTGTTTGTCTCTGGTTTATTTCTAGTTTAGTTTTTGTAAACATTAAGTTTATAGTTAATATTGATAGCAGTTTTTTTTTTGTGTTTTTTATATAGTTAATTTCTTTTCTGTTGTACTACCAACTCTATTTTTTCTTATATCGCTAGCTACTAATAAGGTTGCCTGGAAGAAATTGCTTTGAGCAATAAGGCCGCCTATTGTACGTTTTTAAATAATTTAGATATAAGAATAAGTAACTGTTTATTTATAGGAAAAATTACAATAAAGTATTCATTCATTCATTCATTCATTCATTCGTTCAATCAATTTCACTCAACTTGTCTCCGCACTACGCCTTCTACCAAGGAATCACAAACTATGTATGGATACTACCAAGGAATAAAATGTCGCAACTGATATTCTATTAAAATCGAAATTATACAATATAACAAAAAACAATTCAGAAAAATATCACTTACTTGTGATAGGAAACACTATGTACCCTTAAGTTGGATGTCTCCAATTGCCTTTTATACCCATAAACCGCACAATTCACCATTTTTGGTGAGCACTACCTCGCGACACGAAACGACAGCAAATGGCCGCGAAGTTACGAGTGAAGTAGTTTTATTATTCGTCTATGGTCAGTAAAGTCTTGTGACCAACAGAGGGGTATCCTGACCTTGCCAACTCCCGTTCTAGATACTCAAAGACTGGCAGCGATAGTTTGATAGTTTCATTTGTTGGTACATCGCTCTTTACTACCAACCACCACAGCCAGTCACGGTTATCTAGTAGGTAGAAAAAAAATCATAATGGCAAACGTAATCATGTTTTTACTAATATTAATTTTATTTTATACACGGCTATTTACATTCCAACCCTCCCTCTTATCCAATAATGTAATTTGAAACATAAACAGAAAAATGTTATTCAGACCCTTCACTATTTTCCCAACGAAATTGAAGACGATGGAATGGACTTAAATAAACAAGAGATTGGTTTGGTTTAAACTTGGATTTGTAAGAAATATTCTGCTGACTGTACTGATGTAGTTAAGGTACAGACTATTGTAATTAGGGAATTAAGATAATTAAACTAATAAAATACATGTTAACACCTACTCTATCTTTAAAAATTTTATCAACAAAAAACAACTATAAATAGAAATAGATAAATAATTATAATACTGCTGGACACATTATCCAGCTCAAGGTTAAGCACAGCTTGTGAAAAGGGTTACTATAGATTATACCTACCGACCTATAGATTTACCTACCGCCTTAAACCATTTCCAACTCTAAAATACACTTCCCGACAACCTTGTTTTTGGCATTAAGGTCAGCGCTAATTTGAGACGTTCACAAATAGCATAGTTGCCACTTTCTATTAAAACCGAAATGTCCACGCTCATCAGCTTGACTGACGGAATATCTAATGCGATACAATTGTGAAAATTCAGAAGCTTAGCAGAGTTATGAGAGCACAGATTATTAAAAGCTATCCCCGACGTTAAGAGAATAAGCAATGCAAACGGAATCCACCTAGCTATTATTTAAGATTTATAATAGCTTAACGCTAGCCTATGCAGTAGCGTGGCTAAAAGCTAAACGCCATATTTTTCGGCAAAGTTCAAATCCCGCTAGAGACTCGATGCAGTGTTCTCATATTTATGGTAGAAGTTTCCAGAATCAAGTTTAACGCATCCTGGATCACAGTTTAATGGCTTTATTATACAATTCACAAAAGATTTAGCTATCAGAAGTTTTTGCAAATAATTTTTCCCGTGCGGCGATATTTGATAAAAGTGACAATACTTAGTTAAACAAGTCGGGTTAGGCAGAAAGTAAATATCATGAAATAAATACAACGATTAAAATAACAAAGAAAATAATATACATTTTTAATAAAATCCTGCCTCCATTTTCAGGATAACGTTTTTATAAGATAAAGCTTTTTATTCGGTGTTAAACGGACAAATCGGATTTGGAAGGGATTATGCTGTCCTTATAAATCTTAACACGAGACAATGCCAAGCCTATTTGCATTGCTTTAAATTTGGCACAGAATGAAAAATTATGCTTAGTTATATAATTATAGTAAAAAAAATCTCTGACCTGCTGATTTTATTGAATTTCATCTACATAATATTATAGTTGTTGCTGTTAAATCAGGTTTTCTAGTTTTTTTCGGCAATGCAAAAAAATTAAATACATACTAACATTCAAAAACTAATTATCTTCGGTTTAGCTTCATGTTTCGGTTGTGGCGGTAATACTCCATCTTTCAAATGGGTGACCTCACAGCAGTTGTAACAGCAAGAGATATCGGGTCTGGGTTCTCTGCAAGAAAAAATCTTCGTTAATCTGGAAATTTTGAAAAGACTTCCTTAAAGTTCAGTTATCCCTGGATATTTTCATATTATCTTGATTTAAGTAAAGCAATAGGATTGCTTCTCTTGATTCACGATAGTGTCTTTTAGGGGTAAGAATCTAGCATGATTTTTAACCCTAAAAGTTTGCTTTTTCGCTCACAGACGTTACAGGCCATGCTCAGGTTTGATATTTCCTTGCTTCCATAGCGCGATTTATCCATAGCTGTAAAGTTTAGCATTAACTAATGGTATAGCAGTATGAACAACGAAAAGTTCACAAAATCGAAGCCAAATAACCGTATCTATCGATCGACGGGTGCAGCCAAGCGCTCGTAAAAACAACCAACCGTATGTTTTTAAAACATAATAGCGATAGTAGGGAGTTGCAGCGTTTTGTGCAAAACAGCATGTAATTGACGGCATCACAGTGCTGCAGTGATAAGCCCCGCGAGTATTCCGGAATAAATCTCGTACCGGGATTGCTGCTATACGCGATCTTGCTCAAAGCAGAATATAATGTTGTGCCGGCTCAGAATTTGCGCCACCCCAACTCTTCCCACGGGTGTCGTTAAATGCGAATAGGGATATCCCCTGGGGCGGGCAGCAGCGCTTCCTGCAGTACTATTCGATCACTTAACTGTGATCCCAACCCGGGATTTCGGGTTTGACATCAGATAATCTTGGGATAATCCCGGGATTTGAGACTAGCAATAAAATCTAATTTTTGTAAAATAAACTTAAAAACTTAATTTTATCAAGAAATGTTTTATCATGAAATGTCACTACTAATCATCATAAGATTTGAACAAAACCCAAATAAAATTTTAAGATTCCTTTTTAAACAACCAAATCGAAAAAACGGGTCGTTCTGCTTTCAATTAGCACAAAAATAAATTATAACATAGCATTCAAATATGACCTAAACTCGTAAGCCCTAATACAATATTCCTTGAAAATGCAGTAACTATCAGAATCGATTTTCTTTTATTATACCTGACTGTATTGATAGAAAAGCAAAGCTAACGCTTGTCCTTTTAGAAACTCAAGGCAGTGCCCTGGATTTACTTGTACAACTATGCAGTATAAATGCTTACATGATGTGAGGCGAAAGTTTGCATAAGCCTTTTGCTAGCAAGACAAGATATCAGGTGAGATGAGTTCATTTCGTTCATTTTAAGCTATTTTAAAACAATTTTTAAAGTCTCGAAAATACCCATCTCAAAAGTAAGTAATGAAAAAAAATCGATTCTGAAAAACATCCGGGCACCCACGTCCCGGGATCGAATTTGTTCCCTGAATTATATTATCAGTGAAAACAGGGTCAGTAACACTTTCGACACGAGTTTTATTTAACTGTGCCTTATGATACCGGCTGCCCCGCCTGAAGGCAATGCAGAAGAGCTTGTGCGTCTTGGGCCGAGTCAAGTCGGCTACGCTCTCTACTCGTAGCTTATTCTGACTTAGCTCGTAGCACGTTGCTACGCAGATTTCGACTACAAACCGGTTATAAATTTGTTACGCACTGTAGTAGGTACTGTGAATTAAAAAAAAGCCATTAAAAACGCCATTGAACATGATTTTACAGTATGGCCTATTGTCCTAAAGTATCGAGTAGCATGTTTTTTCATATATCCCAGAATAAGGCCGTCCTGGATGGGCGCGCACCCGATTTATCCCCCCCTGTCACAGAAAATCCAGCCATAGCCCGTTACTAGAGTGGCACATTGTGTGTGCTGGTTATTTTAGTATTGAGTCTTAAATCTTAAAGCCTGATTTTTCAATCGTAAAATTACGTGAATTTCACTGTACAGGTACCTTCGTACGTGTACATCGAAGTATTGCTTGGAAAAAAAAAATATTAAGAATAAAGCGGCTTGAATAAGAGGGCTTTTGTTATAGGATGCTGCATATTTCATAATAAAAAGGTGGGAATAATGCAGTACATCAACTTACGGTAAATTCTCAGCGATCCAAGAGCAATAACAGCTCATCTTCATTCCAATGGCCACGTGGGCGTTCTCTTGCCGCACGCCGCCTATAGCTACAGCAATGAGCTTGCCACGACGAACAACTGATGCACCAGCATCGTCCTTGAAAACAAATAAGTAGTTTTTATGCTTGTCAGCATTGCCGGAACTACAAGGGCAATCAATAAGTGCGCAAAAATCTTTTGAAAAACGGAAACTAGCTAAGCACTTCAAACAATCTCCGCTAGATGTCGTTAAAATAACATAGACAATATTATACTTGCAATCATGAGGGTTATGGCAAAGTGAAGGTAAACTTCACTGTTGTGATAAGGAGGCGGAAATTATTGATAATTTTTGTCTAACTTAAACTGAAAATAGCAATTATGTGAGTAACTAGCGCTCATTAAGGGAGGCTTATGTCTAGCAGTGGACTATTATAGGCTGGTGATGTGATGTGATGTGTGAGTAACATTTTATTGATTTTGACAGATATAAGTAACTACTTAGTTTACCAAGAAAAATTACAATTATATAACAGAACCAAATAAGACTTCTTGTATTTAATTAATGAATTCTTGTTACAATTAAAACAATTGAGCTAACTACAGACTGATTGCAAACAATCTACAAGTAGCTCAACTGATCACTATGAATAGTCGGGAGCATTGCCTCGTTGTAAGGCTATGAGTACTTTTAAGTTTATATAGGATTTATTGTTTCCTTTGAATTATGAATTTAATGTCAACCAATAAATTACATTTAGAGGAAAATTCAACAGTATTTAACTTACATCTGTTATGAACTGATCGTCCGCAGAAAAGCACACAACGTCATTCTTATTACCTTAAAAAAGAGAATTAATTTGTATAAAATGTCAAAAAGATTTCGTTTTTGGATCAAAAATGAGCGAGAGGTAAATTTTACATTTTACCTTGCAACAATTTTTTCACTTGTTAATATTTGCTTATTTGGGTGACATCTTATAAATAAAACATTAATGTTGTTACGAACTATAGAACATTTAGATATCAGACTTCTTTACATAGATAGACCTACTGTATTTTTTTAAATATCTCATTTGTAAACAAATAAAGTAATGTAGGTACATATAAATGTTTCCAAAATCTCACCAAGATGAAATTCAGCAGACATTTCTTTCTCCACCATGCTTTCGCAGAGTTTTTGGTTGACAAACCCAAAAATTTCCACTTTGAGTTGGTTTTGCTGAAATAAAAAATACAACTATTATAAATACAGACTGCTTTACGACCATCGCAACGCTTAATAAATCTAAATATACTTAGTTATTATGCGCCACAGAGCAACACGGGCCCCCGGCGTTATGCACCTGTATCCAAGTCTAAGACACTAAATTGTTTATTTGACTAGCATTCGGCTTCTTAGGCGTTTTCTGGAAGATATTCTAAGGATAAAACAAAACTTCAGTGAGATTCGTTCATTTGTTTTTGCGGTAAGATTTTAACATGTAGGCTTCTCCTACATTATTACACTTTTATAAATCATATATACTTATCAATTATCTTAACTACATTAATAATATACCTATAATACATTTATTTACATGCTAGATTAGTAATATACCTATACTATATTTATTTACATATTTACAAGAACATTCATAATCATGCATTACACTCATTAGTCAATAATTATATATATATTGTTCGTTACCAACCACGTGAACCCGCTGGCCGAACGATAATCGTGAATACCGCACGACTACAATGGATACGAGCTCCGAACGCGGAGAACAATAGAGCCGGCTACCACGCGCGGCCGCTTCGCAGCCGCCGCGGTGCCCGACACCAGTCCGAACCTACCTACTAGACGAGACGCACGACGACCGTTCGCTTTGCGCTGCGCTCGCGCTCCTTTGTTCTCCTCGCGTATTCCTAAAGACTTATATTTATACAAGACTGTTCTTATTCATATATTTATTCATATAGTTATATTTTATATAGGATGCAGTGTTATTGTGCTGGTGAATAAACAAACATTATAAAGTTAACTTGAGTACGTCATTCGAACAGCAACCCGCAAAACACACCACACAACCATCCTATACTGGTGACCCCTAAGAGCACGACAATGTCAGACAACGAGGAAGGGAGCTCAAGCAGTGACAATAGCCCTAATGAAGGTAAAAGTGCAACCACGCATCAACATCGAAGCGACGACACAAATATTACCCATCGTCAGCCAAAAAAGATGCGTAGGTCCATTGTCACCGACCACGAGAAAATGACGTTCGACATTTCGAAGACGAACGTGAAGTCGCCGCCATTTTCTCCGGACGATCCTGAAATCTGGTTCGCGGTGCTGGAAGGCCAATTCGCTAGTCACGGTATAACGGACGACGCAGTAAAATTTAACAACGTCATTACAAAACTCGACATGGTTCACGCAAAGGCCGTCAAAGACATTATCATCAACCCGCCTGCCAAGAACCGCTACGAGAAGATAAAAACCGAGCTGATCAGACGTCTCACTGCTTCCCAAGAAAAAAAGGTCAAGCAGCTGTTGACCCACGAAGAAATCGGCGACAGAAAAGCATCTCAATTTCTGCGACACCTACAAGATTTGGCTGGACCTAGCATCCCGGAAGATTTTCTAAGAACGATATGGAGCAACCGCTTACCAAGTCACATCCAGACGGTATTAGCATCTCAACCGTTCCAAGACCTGGAGCAGCTGGCGAACCTTGCAGACCGCATCCAAGAAATCACCTCTCCTTGTGGTAACGTCGCCGCTGCCGCTAGGCCTAGTACCTCAGCCGAATCCACTAGCAGCACCTCCGGTGAGCCGCGATCTCACTCAAGAAGATGGTCGAACGCCTCGCCCTGAAGCTCGACCAACATACACGTGAGTCTCGCCCGCAGCGTCGCGGGAACTTCAACCAACAGCGCCGTCGTTCCACATCACGCAGTAAGACCCGATCTGCTTCGAACTACCGCCAATTCCCCGTGTGCTGGTACCACCATGTCTACAAGTCGGGCGCTCGCAATTGTCAGACCCCTTGCGACTTCAAGAAGTCGGGAAACGACACGGGCAATCAGCAGTAATGGCGACAGAAGATTGCCCCGACATCCCAGGTCGCCTCTTCATATCCGACCGCACCACGAAGACTCAGTTTTTGGTCGACACCGGAAGTGACCTCTGCGTTTTCCCGAGATCACGTATCCAAGAGCGTCGAGCACCTACGAGCTACAAACTCACCGCAGCCAACGGGACTACCATCGATACCTACGGCTACGCGCATCTCAACCTGGACCTGGGACTCCGTCGTACCTACCCATGGCGCTTCGTGGTAGCTGATGTTACTAAACCCATCATTGGAGTGGACTTTTTGTGTCACTACGATTTAATGGTAGATTGCAAAAATAGGAAACTTATAGATAATACAACTAGCTTAACTACGCCAGCTTCACTGGCATCTAATGCTCAAATAATTTACTCTGTAAAGGTTCAGACTGGTGATTCGCGCTATCATCTTTTGTTGTCTCGGGATTTTTCGGAAATTACGCGACCAGCAGGTACACAACGCACAATCCCTCATAATACACAACACCATATACGCACAACACCCGGTCCACCTGTAGCTTGCGCACCTAGGCGTTTAGCACCAGATAAATTAAAGATAGCTAGGGACGAATTTGAGGCTATGTTAGCAAACGGTACAGCTAGGCCCTCCGAAAGCCCGTGGTCTTCCCCATTGCACCTGGCACCTAAAAAGGAAAATGGGTGGCGTCCATGCGGCGACTATCGGAAACTTAACGCTCGAACCATCCCAGACATGTATCCGATACGCCACATACATGACTTTACGCACAACATCGCTGGTTGCCGCATCTTCAGCACCATTGACCTTGTAAAGGCGTATAACCAGATACCGGTCTGCGCGGATGATATACCGAAAACGGCGATCACAACGCCCTTTGGTATGTTTGAGTTCCCGTTCATGACGTTTGGGCTACGTAACGCCGGACAAACGTTTCAACGTTTCGTAGACGAAATGATGCGGGGACTCGACTTCGTCTATTGCTACCTTGACGATTTCTTAATTTTTAGTAGGGATGAATCTGAACATGAGAATCACTTGCGGCAGGTGTTCACCAGGCTACGCGACTACGGAATGGTCATCAACGTGTCCAAATGCGTCTTTGGAGCTCCAGAGATAACTTTTCTAGGTTATCATATCTCGGAGAGCGGAACCAAGCCTTTGGACACCAAAGTACAGGCCATACGCGACTTTCCCCCACCGAAGGATGTTAGGTCTCTCAGGAGATTCCTGGGCATGGCTAATTTTTACAGGCGTTTCTTGCCTGATGCCGCCCAAACCCAAGCACCTCTCAATTTCCTCCTAGCTGGGGCAGTAAAAGGTTCCGCGCCTATCAACCTTACAGGCGACGCTCTGAAGGCTTTCTTGGAGACCAAAGAAAGTCTCTCAAACGCAGCACTCCTGGCTCATCCTCATTGCCAGGCTAAGCTAGCTCTAGTGACAGATGCGTCAGACACGGCTTTGGGCGCAGTTCTTTAGCAATTCCAAGATAACACCTGGCAACCACTTGCTTTCTTCTCCAGAAAACTGAAGCCTTCTCAAACAAAATACTCCCCGTATGATCGCGAGCTTCTCGCGATCTACGAGGCGATTAAGTACTTAAAGCATATGCTTGAAGCGCGACACTTCACGGTTTACACCGACCATAAACCGATCAGTTACGCCTTTCACGAGAGAAAGAATAACTGCTCTCCAAGACAGTTCCGTCATCTGGACTACATAGCCCAGTTCACGACCGACATAAGGCATATATCCGGCAAAAATAATGTCGTGGCCGACACCTTATCTCGCGTCGATGAACTCGGTGCTCCAATTCGTCTTGAAGACCTCAGCAAAGCCCAGGAGAATGATTCCGAGCTAGCCCGGTACATCTCAGATGGCTCTTCCCTCCGTCTCCAGAAGATGGACTACCCACCTGGCAGTCGAACCTCTTTGTACTGTGATACCAGCATGCCGACTCCCAGGCCATTCGTCACAAAAGAGTTCAGGAAACAAGTTGTTCAGAGTCTTCATTCCCTTAGTCACCCCGGTCCGACAGCTACTGCTAAATTAGTAGCTGAAAGATTTGTATGGCCAGGGGTTAGAAAAGACTGCAGAATCTGGGCTCAATCTTGCTTATCTTGCCAGCGAGCAAAAGTAAGCCGACACGTGTCCGCACCGTTAGGCACTTTCGACTTACCGCGCGCTCGTTTCAAGCAGGTACACATCGACCTCATAGGTCCGCTTCCTGTCTCAAAAGGATACAGGTACTGCTTGACAGCCGTAGACCGATTTACAAGGTGGCCGGAAGTCATGCCTATTGAAGACATAACAGCCGAAACAGTCGGCAAAGCACTCATCTCTGGCTGGTTCTCCAGATTCGGTGTGCCGACAGATATCGTTACAGACCGTGGCTGGCAATTTGAGTCCACACTGTTTCAATACCTGTCGAAAGCCGCAGGGTTCCAGCACAAGCGCACGACTGCTTATCATCCGGCATGTAACGGACTCGTAGAACGCTTCCACAGACAGCTGAAAGCATCAATAGTCTGCCACGCCGATCATAATTGGTCAGAAATCTTACCTCTTGTTCTTCTCGGTATCCGTAGCGCGTATAAGGAAGATTTACAGACCACTTCCGCAGATCTCCTGTATGGTGAACCACTGAGGCTTCCGGGGGAGTTTTTCGATCCTAGCGTAGATACTACAACCGATATAACCGATTTTACAGCTCGCTTGCACTTTTTCGTCGAGAAACTAAAACCCGTTCCTACATCCCGTCATACAAAACATAAAATTTTCGTTTTTAAGGAGCTCGCTACAGCCGAACACGTTTTCCTACGCGAGGACGCTGTGCGACCTCCTCTTCAACCTGCATACACAGGCCCTCACAAAGTTTTAGAGAGAGGTGATAAAGTTTTTAAACTACTAGTTAAAGGAAAACCGATGACAGTTACAGTAGATCGCCTAAAACCCGCTTTTATACTTACAGACAAGCTAGACGACGAAGTTCAGGTAGATACAAACCCACCTACTAGTCACGTCCACGATCCACCGTCGGTTCCAAACCAAGCTACTGTCCCGCCTAAAACTACACGATCAGGGCGACATGTTCGTTTCCCGGACTATTATCGCCCCTAACCGGGTCTCTGGGGGGGAGTGATGTAGGCTTCTCCTACATTATTACACTTTTATAAATCATATATACTTATCAATTATCTTAACTACATTAATAATATACCTATAATACATTTATTTACATGCTAGATTAGTAATATACCTATACTATATTTATTTACATATTTACAAGAACATTCATAATCATGCATTACACTCATTAGTCAATAATTATATATATTGTTCGTTACCAACCACGTGAACCCGCTGGCCGAACGATAATCGTGAATACCGCACGACTACAATGGATACGAGCTCCGAACGCGGAGAACAATAGAGCCGGCTACCACGCGCGGCCGCTTCGCAGCCGCCGCGGTGCCCGACACCAGTCCGAACCGAACCTACCTACTAGACGAGACGCACGTCGACCGTTCGCTTTGCGCTGCGCTCGCGCTCCTTTGTTCTCCTCGCGTATTCCTAAAGACTTATATTTATACAAGACTGTTATTCATATAGTTATATTTTATATAGGATGCAGTGTTATTGTGCTGGTGAATAAACAAACATTATAAAGTTAACTTGAGTACGTCATTCGAACAGCAACCCGCAAAACACACCACACAACCATCCTATAAACATAAACAGAATACCGACTATTTTAGTGATTATTAGTTCTTCATTGACAGATCACCAAACTGTTATACCTCTAGTATGAATTAAATTATTATTTCAGATCATAAGCCCTTTTAACTTTATCTAAGTGAAATCGAAGACCATACTTTTAGATTTTGTTGATAAACAGAACTTTTACTTCTTTGTCTGGAAAACTGATTTTTGTTTATATAACTAGCAGTCCACCCCGGCTTCGCACGATTATTTAACGAAATTACAAATAATATAATATTTTTACACCTTTTGGGTTATATAAGGTTTAAGGTCATACGGAACCCTAACTTTTTTGAAAATATTCTACAGCCTATGTTTATCAGGGATAATGTAGAGGTAGGATTTTAATGGTGAAAGAACATTTCAAATTGTTTCAGTACTTTCGGACCCTATTCAATATTAATTGTTTATATAAACTAGCTACTGCCTTTGGCTTTGCACGCGTATTTCTGAGATAAATAGTCTCTGGGACATCGTCTCCCTGCCAATTGTTATGACGATCCGTTAAGCATGTAAAGGGCAAAGGCCTGCCTCCCTTCCTTCCAGTTTTTCCTATCTCTAGATGCATAGGATAGTCTGAAAGGTCAACTTGTAACTCGAGCTGCCACCTAAGTCACATGTAACGCAGGGGCGTCTGGGAAAAATAAATTGGTGTTTTGGCCCACCGATCGTGCGGCATGTGTCAGATCTTTGTTGAAAATATATATCAGAATTACCTGACTCCCCATGTGTCTTCTCCAATTCGTAAAGTGCGCTTTGATATCAACAGAATCTAAAGTGGACTGTAAAGTTTCTTCTGGTTTTCGGTAAATTGACCATCCCTGTAATAACATTTATTTAAATATAAGGCAATGAAAACAATACACATAATAAAACATAACAATAAACTCAATTATAGAGCTCTACAAATTATAGAATGTGTACTTCTAGCAGGCATGCACAACATTTACTTACAGAATGATGTCAAATCATAATCATGATTAGACATTATTGGTGAAGAAACATTTACTTAGTATACAACTCATGCCCCTTGCGCTACTTCACACTCAATACAATTGTCATCTATCTTGTTTCAACGCATACTACCTTTTATTATACAATTTATAGATGACCACTGCTGACATTGGTCGTACCTAATGGTTTTTATCATAAGGGTAGTACTGCCGAGTAATATGGTAACTGGAGTAGTTATTTCTATCTACTTCTATTTCCTACTTTTTTTCTATTTTACCACACCTGTGTAGTGTAGCAAACAAAAAAAGAATATTCAAATCGGTCAAGCCATTTTAACTTTAAACGAGACTACGCGGACAGCAAATCAATCAATCAATTGATATATTAATGTAGATAATCCGAAAGTGCAATGAATATTAATATAAAATGCCTTAGCAGCCAAATGATAATACAGGAATTATTCGTGATGAAAATTATAAGAATAAAATTGCATTGTTTGTTGGAAGTTAGTCCGTGTGGTGCCGGCATAGAATTTCACCACTCCCACTCTTCCCGTGGATGTCGTAAGAGGCGACTAAGGGAAACACACCGGGGGGCGGGCAGCAGCGCCCTCTGCAGAAAAACTCTACCGAACTGCGATCCCCAACCCGCATGCCCAGCGTGGGGATTATGGGCAATAGCCCCCAGGTGAAATAAAGCCACCTTTGGCGCACATTAGGGGAGGCCTATGTCCAGCAGTGGACTGATATAGGCTGATGTTGTTGTTGTTGATTGTAGAAACGGGAAAGATGTGAAGTGGAGATGAAACAAATAAATATCAATGATTAAGGAAAAAAATCTTTAGAGTTATTTTTAACCAATGAATTTGGTTCACACAATAAAGTGTACCCATAGCTGTAGCTCTGCTTATCCCGGGACTTCAAGATACCTACTAGGTGAACGGTCCACCATTATTTATTAGTTTTTATTTTCTCTTATAACGATCATGCACTTTATATTATAATCATCATCAGCCATGTAAGTCCACTGCTGTACATATACCTCCCCAGCAACATAGCGCCCTGTCTTCAGCTTGTCGCACCCAGAATCTACCTGCTGTCGCAGATCTTTCGCAGATCGTTATCCCACCTGACCGAAGGGCTTTTTATTAGATGATCAAATTATTTAGTACCTTAAAACTTTTATCAAATTTTATCAAAGCATTGTAGGGATCTTCTTGAATTTGTTCCTTTTGTGTTTCAGCAAATCGTCTCGAATTAACGTAGATAGATTGTGGCCTTTGTCTAGATCTTCTATTTATGTACGGAGTTTCCAGTTCATCATCAGCAATTTGGTCAGATTTTCCCATATTGACGTATGCGGATTTCGGAAGAATTTTTTTCGATGGTTTTTTCTTTTTAATTCCTGATTTGGAAGATGCAGCGTCATCAGCTAGGAAAGCGGGCTCTGTCACCTGAAAATAGTATAAAAAATAATTAGTGCCGTAATACGTCCCATGTTGTTTGTAATTGTGTGTCAGAGGTTTTAAAATTAATTTATATAAAATAATATCTGAGCGTCTGGTCGTGGCGTATCCTAAGCGTATCTGGTGCAGCGCTTCAGCATTGCCATTAAACGAGGCAATGCAGCCATAACACACGCCCATAACACAAGCTCTGCTTGCGACTCGATGATGCTGTTTGGATTGTCTAGTATTATTTATTTATTATTATTATTTATGTACCCTTGGCACTTTTTTGATCGAGGAATCCTACAATTTTTGTTGCCTTGCTCTCGGGGTAATCTCTAAGAAATTAAATAATATCTTACAACAATACTAATATATACTAATATGGTAGTTGATTTTGTGGCGCAGATGGTTATGCGCATCCAGTACTGGGAGTATGTTGCTGGTTCAAGTCCCATCAAAATCTATTTTTTTTTGTTTTATTATTTCATTTGTTAGATCCGCATAATTATTCATTATTAATTAAATAAATAATAGTTTCCTAGAAGCCATTAAGATAATGTTTACTTACGAAGTCACCGTCTATGATTATTTTTTCGTTACTTTGCAATGTTTCTCCCAAGTCATCATCGGTAGTTAAAGATTTTATCTGAAACAATGCTGGAAATATTTTTAATGATTCTTTAAGGCTTAAGGCTTAAGGCTTAAGGCTTTTATGTTTAAATATATATTACCTTACGCGATCTGAACACATAATTATAAGTACTATTTTAACGGGTAAACGTTGGGAAAAATAGGTAAATAAACGCGATAAATACCCGTTAAAGTAGTACTAATAATTTAGTATCTATGTATATTAACTCAGAGCGAGTTATTCTCTATATTAACTATGTATTTATTCTGTAGTAAGGGATTATTCTGCCAAAAAAACTAACCATCTGAAAATTGCAATCAAGTTTTGATGCTTATGTACAGTCAGCTGCACTAATATGTATACACTCCCAACATTTCATATTGATGTATACGTGAACCTTTCAAATTAAAGTATACACCACAATTTTTCAAATTGATGTAGTCATGGTATTTGTCAAAACGTGGTATACAGTTTTTCATAATAATGTATACACTATTTAGTCAAATAATTGTTTACCATCGAATAACAAATTAATGTATTCAAGACCACGCCTTAATAATATATGCAAAAAAAGAATGTCACAAAAATGTATTCAGGTGTTAAATATGTTATTAAAAAGGCTTTTTCACTTAAAATCCTGCAAGTCATCATAAATATATACACGACCTTAATTATGTATCCATAATGAAGGGCCATAAATATGTATACATCAATTTGTACGATGTTTTTCATTATACAAAATGTTTTATTTTACAAAAACGCTTTTTACTAAAATTCCTACAAAGTATCATAAATATGTATCCACTGCAAGGCCAAAATAATGTATACATAATTGATAGTCATAAAAATGTACGTAAATGTGCATTTTACGTAGTATAATATAGTAGTAGGTCTTTTGTGACTTTTGACTTGACCTCAGTAGTGACGAAGTGAGTAAACTCAAGCATGGGGATGAAAAAACATCAATTAGGTAAGTAATTTTTTTAGTATTCTTATTTAATCTTTTCACACTAAACACATTTTATGCTATTTAATGAAGTAGTTAAATAAGGTATTGTAGGCCCCTCCAGCATCAATCACTGCTTATAGCCGGTCGCGCATGGAAATAACCATGTTTATAAACACTTTGAAAGCTTTCCCAAATGTCATAAACCATGATTAGGGCTTTCTTTGTCCTACACTCATTTGTGTCTCATTGCTGAGCCATCAATCCCAACGATGGATTCGATGGGGTTGATATCGAGATTTTTTGGAGGCCAGGGCAACTTGAGACCATTCTGTGGTTCCATTGCTCGATACACTCGGGAACAGGCCCAGCACCTGGAAAGTAATCTTTCACACTTGCCCTAAACACCTCTTCCAATACTTCAGTATATTGGAGGTTGTTCATCCGACCCTTAATTTGGGTCAACGCCCCGGGACCACTGGTATGCATCCAGCCCCATACATCGAATACAACATAATCAGCAAACACTGGGTCCCTTCTAGAGTTCGCGAAATCTCGTTCTCTTTATTATCAAATTGCTCACAATTTCTTTAAATTTTTTTGTATATCCTCGTGTAAGCAAGAAATTTAAAACGATTAAAAGGCAATATATTCTATTTCTCTATCCAACTAAGAGGTTATATAAATAGACCGAGATAGCTACGTAACAGCACAGTTTGCCTCTACTGCCTGGATAACAATGTTTTAGTAATGGGAATGCATTTTTAAATTAAAAATTAACGGTTGCCGAACATCACCACGCGTGTCATTGACACTGAAAGTGCTAAAGATCATTCAGAGGTAATTTTTAATTTGCTGGGCCTGTTCCGTTTGTGCAAGACAGCTCGGCCATTCATAACGCCCGAGTGTATCGAGCAATGGAACCACAGAATGGTCAACAAGTTGCCCTGGCCTCCAAAAAATCTCGATCTCAACCCCATCGAATCCATCGTTGGGATTGATGGCTCAGCAATGGGACACAAATGAGTGTAGGACAAAGAAAGCCCTAATCATGGTTTATGACATTTGGGAAAGCTTTCAAAGTGTTTATAAACATGGTCATTTCCATGCGCGACCGGCTATAAGCAGTGATTGATGCTGGAGGGGCCTACAATACCTTATTTAACTACTTTATTAAATAGCATAAAATGTGTTTAGTGTGAAAAGATTAAATAAGAATACTAAAAAAATATTTACCTAATTGATGTTTTTTCATCCCCATGCTTGAGTTTACTCACTTCGTCACTACTGAGTTCAAGTCAAAAGTCACAAAAGACCTACTACTATATTATACTACGTAAAATGCACATTTACGCCTATGGCCTTGCAGTGGATACATATTTATGATACTTTGTAGGAATTTTAGTAAAAAGCGTCTTTGTAAAATAAAACATTTTGTATACATGTCAATGAAAAACATCGTACAAATTGATGTATACATATTTATGGCCCTTCATTATGGATACATAATTAAGGTCGTGTATATATTTATGATGACTTGCAGGATTTTAAGTGAAAAAGCCTTTTTAATAACATATTTAACACCTGAATACATTTTTGTGACATTCTTTTTTTGCATATATTATTAAGGCGTGGTCTTGAATACATTAATTTGTTATTCGATGGTAAACAATTATTTGACTAAATAGTGTATACATTATTATGAAAAACTGTATACCACGTTTTGACAAGTACCATGACTACATCAATTTGAAAAATTGTGGTGTATACTTTAATTTGAAAGGTTCACGTATACATCAATATGAAATGTTGGGAGTGTATACATATTAGTGCAGCTGACTGTACTTGATGATAGCTTAAAACACTAAATTCTGAAGTAAATGGTTGAGTTAAATAGTTTAGATTCTTAGAAATGCGGCAAATCGCCATTGAGAATGTTCAGTACTACTTTGCTAAATAAAGTTGACAGTTTGCTATAATATATGGCATACTATTATTTCAGTTTGAAAATTCTCAGCATTTTACCTATTGGATAAATACATAATTTGTCAAAATTAGGCTGCGGATGATGATGATCTACGTAATATCTATGAAATTAAGGAAAAATGTGATTTGATTGTTAGTTTAGATTAAACAGGCTCCAAAACTCCACAGTTTTACCATTAGATTCCTACATTATCCCTCATAAACATAACCTAGAATATTTTCAAAAAAGTTAGGAATCCATGAAAACATCAATAATGTACCTTACCACAGCCTTACCCAACGTGTATGAGTGTGTAAAAAGTTATGTTTACAATATTTTGTTATATGTGAGTGCGTAAGCTGGCGCACGCACATATAACAAAATATTCTAATGCGTTATCATAATGAAAAATGATCTAAAAATGTCAAAAGCTATTAGTGCATGTTAAAATAGCCTAAGGTTAGTTACCATATCTTCGTCGATACCCAGATATCGTTTCGCTTTCTCTTCTCGCATCGATGCTGGACCTGATCTCAGTGCAGAACTCATACCTTTTGGATCATCCCTAGATTTGAACACTGTCTGAAATATATTAATAAAGATTAGCTAATCACATTGTTTTCATTCGTAGACTGGCTCAATCCAAAATTTATGTTTTTAATGGGAAAATAAGAGAATTTGTTACGGTTGACAGCTCAAAGGTTGACAGGTTTTGGTAAATCACACTATTACTTTATAAAATAGAGAGATATTTACATAAGTCTTACTGGGAATTTCGTCTAAGGACTACTTATACGGATAAAAAATTCTTTAAAAATATCGAAAACGAAAGAGTAGGTACATAAAATATGTCGACGCTGAAAAAACATTCGAATAAAGAGTCTCTTTAGTACCTTTTGAGTATTATGCTAATAGCTCTTTTTGATTTCAACCAATACCTTTGTAGCATCCTATCAATAGAGGGACCTGTTTGTAAATACTCGTAAGTCACTCATCCATCAATTATTCTTAAATTCAAGATTTTTTTGCGGGGTTATATTAGATGATGCCTGACTATAGATTGCTATAATTTCAGATCCAATACCTAGTTATTTATACCTACTTGTTGCCAATGTCCTGTCCTCAAACGAAAAATTCGTTTTGGTAGTTTACAAACTGTTACAGTCTAGGTACAGTCAATTTGAAGTAGGTCGAAAGAATAAATTCCAGAACCCTGAGTTCGAGTTACCCGCATTTAACTTTTTATGATGTATAAACCAACTAACGGCTGATTCCTGGCTGTCTTTTTCTCCGAGTTTCCAATTATTCGACATGGTTGTCTGAAGTCCCGATACTCTGTTAGCGCGGAATTGGTGTTTACCGCAATCCTAGAACAAACATGACATTATGATGACGACACCCATGTCCAGTATGAGTTTGCAAAATACCGGTACAAGTTTTCGATATTTGTAACAGTTTACTACCGCCTAGGTAATCAAAGTTGGTATTTGAACGGCCAAAACGCCAAAAATCATTCAAAATCTAGAATCGAGTGAAACTATTGGATAGCCATCATACTATAAATAGGTAATTTTCTCAGTATCCACGGCCCAGCGACGAGCTAAGAATGTACGGAAACGTAAACGTTTATAAATTCGTAAAGTATCCAAACTGATACGAAAGCCTCCATCTCTCTGACAATTTTTTATTTATTTTTTAAAAATTTCAACTGTCTCTTTGTCGTATACCTACAAGGTAACGATTGAAATGATTTTTCCTTTTATTTTGACTAAATAATTTTCCAAATCGTATGGGACAGGCAGAAGAAAGTATTTCTTGTTGTTAAAAAAGTTCAGCTAGTAAGAAATAGTATTTAGTATCTGTCCTGTGTGTGTAATGCAAACGTCTGTGAAGGTTGTGCTTTATAACTACAACCTTCACGGATGTTTGCACACGCTGGCAACACTGGTATTGCGCAACAAACGTCTCGTCGCGTTTATTTTATGTATGGTAGTCATATCTATACTTATTGTAAAGAGGAAAGTGAACATGTAAAGAATATTTTCAAAAAGTTACAGACCCGTATGAAAGCTTCATAATGGTCGAATAATAATAAAGTCACCCAAAGTGCGAAAAAATTAAATTTTTGAACATAATATTAATAATAATATAATATAATGTGCTCTGAGCGAAGCGCTAATATTTTATAGGGTCTATATTATGTATATTATATGTCCATATAATGGAATATTTTATAGTAATTACCAACTAATTAACTAATGTTGCCTGTATATACATGATTAATTAGGGATCTTCACAATTTCTAGATAATAAAAAATGTCTCTTACCTCCTCACTTTCACAATTAGATTCATGGTTATTTTTCCAACTCTCCTGAAATAAAATAATGAATAAATGAATGAGCAAAACTTTCCTTTGCATATAAAACAGTTCAGAAATATTCAAAATAGCCTATCGAATGTGAGAATAAAGAAATGCAATAGGTAGCCTTATTGCTTCATGAAATTTCTTCCAGACAATCTTACTACAAACAAAAGATGTAAGCTAATTAAGAGTTGAGTAAGAATTCATTATTGCGCGAATAAAATATCCAATAAAAAATTCTTAAATCATGGTAAAAGTGAGATAAACGCTAAAACGAGTCCTCCATAATTAAACGTTATTGGGATAGGGAGACAAAGTTATGTACGATCTGCAGATATTTGTTCAGGGTGTTCTGGTCGTTTTCTATGCATAATAAAAAGTATATATCTAAGTAATAATATTGCACCTATTATGTAGATATATCAGTCATTACCTTTAACACAAGCTCTGTTAAGCTTAGGGCTAGATGATGCTGTGTGGATTGTCCAGTATTATTGATTATTATTATTTATTGTAATACGATCGTGTAAACAAATGTTTACACGATCGTATTCTATTTATTTATAATGACAAAATATAATAATATCTTTAGTTAATCAGTCATTGTAACTGAAGTTCCTACCCGGATCGTAGGTATATGTATTATTAAAGACCCAGAACAAATATTTGCAGATTATCTCTAAGCGGCAATTTAACCGCCACCTCCTGCCTAGCAGGCAGACCTTCGCCCGCCACGCCATATATCAGTCAAACTATGTAAGGAAACCATGCCACGTTGCGGAACCTCCATCCAACGACGCTTAATTTAACAGCTTACTTCAAGAACACGCCACGAATAGCGTTCCTGAACTTCCATCCAACGAAGTTCGATTTCACAACTTACTTCAATAATCTCAGCAGGTCCCCAGCTAAAGACCGTCACATTAGCATCAACATGGGTGGAAGTCCTTTCACCAGCCAGAGGTAGGACCGACCCTGGCTTATGTCCCGTCATAGACGCGAATGTGTAGACCAAAGCGAGGTCTGCCGTCCACCCCCCGTATTTGGGGTGGATCAGTATCTTCTCTATTGGTAAGTAGTGTTCGTAACCAGTGTTGAACATTTTCTTCGTGCCGATGACGACAAATGACGCTAAGAGTTCTGGCTTTGCTATTTCATTGTTTGGATTGGTGCTGTGAAAAGGGAAAAAAAACATTTAATGTAACTATTTATAAAAAATGTTAAATAAAATTAAAATAAGGGCTAACAATTGAAACAATTTACTAACTGCAGCCTGTTGCCAACAAACTACAGGTAGCTCTACTGATCTATATCAATACCAATCGCAAGTGAAATTATTTATATCGAATAACAAACTTTAAACCTTAATAATGATGTACTTATCGCAGGCCTGAACACCAAACCTGTGGGCTATGTCAACCATTTCGGTGTCGATACGAAAAAAACACTCACAAACAATGTGCTGCGGTTAACACAACAGTTTCATGTATTATAGTGCCCGTGCAAGTCCTCTTTTTGCCGTCCGTAAAAACAATACTGGAACAAAATAAAAAAGTAAACTTAAAAAAAAACTGTTTAAACAAATATGGTTCACACAAAAGTCATAAAATAGCGGGATATGCACCATTTATTTGTGTTATTTTAAGTTTTTCAATATTTTGGCACGCGCCATGATCAAGAATAAGTCAAGTCACTGCGAGTGAATTTTTATTGGCAGATATACCGATCTACCCTAATCTTTTGTCTTTTGTTACAACAATGTTACCAGTTCAGTTGTTGAACTATACCGATATATTTTATAACTCAAAATATAAATAAACTGGTTTTAACCAGTTCACGACGATAGCAATGTTTCTAAATATCAAGTTTTCTATAGTTTCGGTCCTATCTTTCGATTGCAAGAAGTTTTCTCGTTGTCGCATTGAATGATCGAAGTTAGTGTCAGGTGGGAGATTATGATGTTAAATAATTAAAACATCATGATTGTTTGGCGATGGGTGGTATCGATAATTTTCTAAATAATATGTATGTAAAGAAACGTACTCTAAAAGCGCCACAAAAGTGTGATCTGCCTGCGGATCCAGTACCACTTCCTTGGATTCTTCTTCAACTTAAGAAAATAAACAACAAAAATAATCATCAAAAGGTTCTATAAAATTGACAAATGACAAATTTCATCTGGTACAGTACGCGTCAGAATTAAGTACCCCCCTTGTTTACAAAATATTTTCAACTACTTCTAATTCCCTTGTAACTTGTCGCAAATTTTCACATGAAAAAATATATCACGCCGCCGCGCCGCTCAAGATCGAACCACCCACCCATAATTTCTGAAAGTCTGAAATTCCCAACAACAACAACTATTGTGTCTAACATACATTGAGATAGGGGGGTACCTATAATATGTGACGCGGATTGTACATACCATGACACGACATTTAACAGATACTCGACAAGACTAACTTAATCTATAATAATAATACAAAGAGGAAAGATTTATTGTTTGTTCCGAAACTATAAGAACAATTTGAAAATTCTTCAACCATTACAATCAAACAATATCCCTGATGAACATGGGCTATAGAATATTTTGAAAATAGTTGAGATCCGTATGAATAAACATCAATAATGTAACGCGAGGTGCAAAAATTAATAATTTAAGATTTTTTGTTTAATATCCGTGCTAATATCGCTAGTATTTCATAAATTACTAAGTAACATGCACATTGCACAGTATCTTAGACATATATATGGGAACCCACCTTTCGTAAAAAAACATTTTTTCTTGCAAGAAATAGCAAACAAATATGTGCCTCAAGCTAAGCAGAGCTTGATGACTGATATACATAATACAATATTATAACATAGATAGATATTTTTACGTTAATTACCTATTAGTTTATCAATTATCGCCTTATGTCGCCAATATAAAAAGGCTTACCAGCTATATTTGCTTTGGTTTTATCGTCTAACATAACGTATCCTATATTCATAATATAGACAAAAACAAAAAATATGATTATAAAAGTCATTGCAATTCACGAAACACATGTGAGTTGTTTTAATTAAACTGATAAGCAACCGAGTACCTGCGCTGCTACGCCGGTATTTTGATTGAAATAATATTCATGATGTATGTACCTCCACGCAAACGATAAACTTCAGGAAAATCGATCATTGTGACATTAAGGTAAGAAGTGCTGTATTTTTATGCCAATGATATCACAAATAAACTCTCTTTCTTTTACAATTGGTATGTTTATTATTTTTAGTTGTTACTCAGTGTCATCGTGGTCGGGGTGGTGATACGCCTCAAAATCCGGCGTCATTCCTCTTCCAAGTCTGTCTACCATTCGTGTAAGGTGTACTACACATTCGTGTAGGGGACCGTTAAGATTGTTGATCTACTGCGTCCTCTGGATATAGAGTATTTCGATGAAGATCAACCTGCGACAGTGGCGCAGGCAGCCGTCACCCGAGCTAGAAATCAAACATCTGCGGTTTCTATATGTAATAAAAATATAAAGAGTTATGTCATTTATAAATATAAATAGGTAATATGTAAATAGGTCTGGCAGGTTTTCATATCACAAGGTTTGCGGCTAGGTAAAGATTGTACAGAATGATTCATTAGTAGGCTTTTCCTGCTATCAAAATGAACAGAAACAAACTGAAACAGACAAAATAGGCTGACGATGATGATAACTATTTTATTTCTCATGTAACAACGAAACAGCCTTACTACCTTTGTAATTAAGTTCCATTCGTGATAATCTTCTGATATCTAGAAGAAAAGGTACTGTTTCAGGTAAACAAACCTATCGCACTCGAGGCAAACCTTCAGACTGAATAGAAACAATGACTCGGCCATTCACTTTAGAGGGAAGATTTTATCTGTCCAATCAGCTGGCAACACTGCTGTAACTCGATAGACATCTACTTAGCTATCGAGTGCCGATGTAATTATAGCGACAATGGACGATAAAGCTATTTGAAATCGATTTCGAGTTAAATGTATATTTACCGCAAAAACTAATTGTTTGGTTGGAATGGAGTTTTGATTTAAATGAAAGCGGCCATCAAAGAGATCTAATTTTATCTATATATGTAATTATTATTTTTAACTATAGTCATCTAGTACCACACGCTCTGCTTAGATTGAGACTACAATAATGCTGATAATTATGATAATAATGTGCTTCATCTCAAGAGACTCTCGCTAAGAAGTTGGATTAAGTCACATCCACAAGGCGGTACCTACTCATGGAGTCTGTGCTTATCGTCTTTCTTTAGTCTTAGGTATAAAAAAAATGACGTTTTACATTTTATTATTTTCCTTCTTATATAGGCAGATTTTTGGCTGATGTGGTTTTTGAAAATGTATGTACTCGTTTTTGCGTAACACGACAATGTAATAAATACCTACCCCTGGAATATAAGTATTAAAAATAATATATAAAACGAGATATTGAATAAATGTTGAATCATAATAATGCACTTATTACCATTATATCCATACACAATTATACATTTTACTTACTTTTTTACAGTTCTTGTGTTATTCTTCTCTTATGTCCTTATTTCTGTATCTTGGTGTGAAATAAAAGAGTTTTTAAATGGTATTGTACCTTATTACGTCAGAAGATTATTTACATTCAAATATTTGACTTGAATTTTAGAACAAATCTCTAAAATTATGCAATGAAAAAGTAACAAAGAAATAATTTAACAAAGCAAACCAGCGCGGGTGGCAAGCTCGCGTTGGTTTACCCGACTAACTTCCTTTGAAAACTATTCTTGCAGTATTTTGTGCTAATGGGAGCACACTCGTTCCTGTGTATTATTTAGCTTAGATCAGAGCAAACGGGCGATTACTAGAGACAGCCACTTTGGCAAGATTAGATTCAGTCGGAGAATTCTAAGACACTCTCGTTTAAGCTACTTGTCACTTTTATTTTCCTACTCTTGAGTAGTTGGTATCACTAAACCAACTATAATAGGTCCCACATAGGCAAACAGGTCGTTGCCATTATCTCCATTATGACTTAAAATGAGAGTTTAAAAAAATACGCGAGATGTACGCGACGCGAGCCTATTAAAAACGAAAACTCATTATTCCCGATTTTGAATTTTTTGGGTTGTGTTGTTTGTTATTTGGTTCATGATAAGCCACGGTCTATAGCGACACTGGCAGTGCTTTAGTTTGTATGGAAAGCGACAGTAAGCGATAAATTACAATGCGTTTTGTGATTTTTTGGTGGAGCAGGTGAATGAGGCTTCCGTCGATTGGGACCGCTAGGAGGAACCTGTTTTGTTGCCACCTTATTTGACACTAGCGGTCCGCCCCGGCTTCGCACGGGTATTAAACAAAAATTTCAGAAATTATACACACTACCTAACACGATGGGTTTCATAGTTTTCATACGGACCCCTTACTTTTTCTTACAGCATTGGGATTTTTGACATTGACTCGACACTCCATTACTGACACTGGCCATAGAGAAAAAGCAAGCACCGTGCGCTATACAACCTCTTTTTCTATACAGCTTTTTGAATATACAGCCCACGGTTCAATTATTGAATTTTTCATGCGGATCCCTAACTTTTTTGAAAATATTATATAGCCTATGTTCATCACGGAAAATTAAGGATTCTAATGGTGAAATAATTTTTTAACTCGGTCAAGTAGTTTCGGAGCCTATTCAATTCAAACAAACAAACAAACAAACAAATATACAAACAAACAAACAATCAAATCTTTCCTCTTTATAATATTAGTATAGACAAGTAGGTTAATAAAAATGGCGAATAGCGAGTGACTGAGTCAGTGCACATGTGCACATACACTACATATAAGAATATTAGCCTATAAATGCTACTTTTATACACTACCCCGACTCAAATCAGCGCTCCGCCAGATACATTTTATGTTTGCATTTGGTACGTAGAACGTATGAATGTCAAAAATTTTATTGGCATTTTTGATACCAAATATAAGTTTTTGTTAATGCCTCTGTAAAAGTTTTCTTTTGTATAATTGTATAGTTAAGGCAGAGATACGAAGTTACCGTTTTTGGACACCAAACTAACCCTTGCTGTAACTTTTCTGTTGGAAGAAAGTTTCATGCCTTATGGGGGACATTTTCAGGGTGAGTGCAGTTCAATAGCGCGTGTTCTGCACCCCTTCAAAACTGCCCTGATGGAGACCTAACACAATTAAGGTTCATAGTAAACCCGTTAATTCATAATGAGTTATTTTACTGTTATTTTGTCATAACTATGTTTTGTATTTTATCGAAACAATAATTTTGTTAAGGGCACAACCTCTCTCGTTTACAAAACCGCCGCCATAACTGGATAATTTCGCTGTTAGACATTTCGAAAGGCGACTCGCGGTTATGACAATAAGGCGACAAGCCACAATCCACTTTATTGTTCGCAGTTGTCAAACTGAATTGTTGCTTGAGAATAAGCGATGTAAATTGGATCAATTTAACATAGAAGTGAAACTTCGAGTTAACAGATTTTCTCTACAGAGTGGCAATATGCTACTAGGTGCATTTCTCTTAAGCCGTAGAAATATGGTTCTTTAGTTGATTTAACGAGCTTTATGTGCCCCGCGTACGTTTGCGATACGTCGAAAATTCGATGCGAGCGCCTTCTTTTCCCATACTGACTATTATGCCGGTTATTACCCACCTTTAAAACTTTTTCAGTAAGGTAATTGAAAACTGGCAAGTTAAGAAGGTAGACCAGTGCTAAGTCCGATTTGTGCGCTTGCTTTTCGAATGCTTCCTTCGTTTTCGAGTCCTTACTGTACATTTCGCGCCTTGCCTCCTACCAAATCGAGAGGAAATACTTTGCTTAGTACGACAACCATCCAATGAACTCGATGATAGTTTTCGAATGATAAACACGTTGATAATGATAACACATAATAACGGCTGTCGCGTTCATAGATGTTATGATAGGAAGTGGATAAAAAATCATCAACAACGCTTGGTCCGACTAAACTAATGCCATGTATTTACTCTTAGTACCTACTGCACGGAACGCCATCACCAATCGCAACAAAAATAAAACTCACTGAAACATTCATATAAATTGGCCCCAATTGGTTATTTAAGAAAAATAAAAACGGAAATTCAGTGCTTTTATGCATACCCCACGATTCATATAGGAAAATGACACGTACTTCTCACCTAAAATGTAGAAATAAAATGCTTATAATAAGTGTCACATACTGACCAATGTTGTATTTGAAATTTCCTTTGTGCAACGTAATTAAAGAATTAAATTGGTTGAGATAACATTCTGCAAACGAATGCTTATTTATGAGTCTCGCTTCTATATAATTTTATGTTTTTAAGTCACTGCAATCCGTATATAAGGAAGGGTTAAATCGCTGGATGTGAAAAGGGCGTACAAAAACAGCTATTTGTTTTATAGCAAGGGTCGGGTTTGGTGGCTGCGTGAAATACCACTCATTTTCTGAAGGTATGACCGGACCGTAACTAAAAGGTGCCCTTTTAGCTTAATAGGTGTATTATAGTATAAAATTAGGGAAATTTGTTTTAGGTTTCTTTCCGGTTTGCCACGTCAAACTTAACATGTAGCAATCGCAGATATCAATAATTACGTAAAACTAAACTTGGATCTTATTTGCATTAGCTGCTGAGCTTAATTAGTCTATGAAACTTAAGTATTTTTATTGATGTTTAATCTACTGAGCTGCAGTAACTTATGAAAGTTAAGTTTTTTTATGTCTATATATGTATGTATTAATATTGTATTATGTATATTAGTCATCTAGTATCCATAACACAAGCTCTGCTTAGCTTGGGGCTAGATGATACTGTGTGGATTGTCCGGCAAAAACAAAAAGAAAAACAAAAGTATTATTTTTCGTGATACTAAGGAGTGCATGAAAGTTTAATATTTTTCTTGATGTTATTTACTTCAAACACACACTGATGAGTTAAACATATTGTTGAAACTTCACACGTGTTCCATCTGCAGGATTTACCTTTCTATTTACACGGACAACACAAATACTGGCTTGTAGCATCCGAACCCTTAAATTGTCCTCTCCTAATCGTCACGTAGGGTTCAAAAACTTCCGCAGTGGGTTGCGACTCTACTTAAAATTCTAGAATCGCTGCGTACAATAAATTTGCCTTCACAGTCCCGGAGGTAGTAAATTTCGTGCTTATTTCCTACAAATTATTTAAGCTAAGCGTGCCTCTAGACAACATAGTGCTTTTACGGAGCAAAAAATAGATTCTGCGCTGTGTTGAGATAACTTTTTTGGGGGAGAGCTATGTTGGTTTTCGGTCGGGTATGCTTTTTGGAATATTCTGGGTGTAAACGGCAGAATGCATTTCCATTATTTATGTTCACTTTATTTAAAAAACTTTTACTACCATAAAATTAAATAAATTTATTCACATACCCACCGTCTGCAGTGTTTTTTCATGTCCAATTCATCCCAAGGTTGTCTGGAATAGATCACTCATAGTTGTAGGCCGCCCTTAATACAGCTTAACTCTAAGTATGTCCGTTTGGATTGGTCGTTTTATTTGTAGTATAATAGAGTATTATCGATCTATCTACTATCCATAAAAAATCACTGTAGAAACCAATGTAACATACCCAACTATTCAGCGAACAAATATAGTTGAAAGTTCGATAAACCTAAATCAAATGTTTTAGACAGCGAACAGCCACAAATAATGTAGTGAGCGCAAAGTTAACGGCACGTACTCTGTGTAATCCTAACGTAGAGTTGCCTTGTGTTGATCTGTGTTCGGTTTCTGGACTAAGGAATGAACAAGACTCTCTCGTTAATTTTGTTCTATTTTATGCCTTTTGATGGTGAATTCTTTGTCGTTTGTGTTATTTTTTATTTATTTCTTAAAAAACTTATTCTTATTTAAGCATTGACATTATTTATGCCCAATTTTGAGGTTTTGTTTCAAATGTTACATTCCTCGGGTACATAATATGACTTACTTAAGTATGTATAAACAGATAAATAGTAAAATAGTTACGACTGCTAGCGGCCCGAAGTGTGCAACTTATCGATGCGGTGTTCGGGATTTCTCAGATGGCCAAGCCTCCCGAAGCTCCCCGAACACTGCAGAATGCGCCGACTTCACTCCGCTCAGGTGCAGGGTCAAGTCAAGCAGGGTGTACTAGCAGGCTCAAGCTCAGGTACAATTTTACAACTATGTATGACTATTAAGTCATAGTAATTACTCCACGCTTGGTGTCAATCTGAATATCAGCCGGCGTAGGATTGGGCCTGAATTCTACACATGCTGAGTTGGAAT